>VYXD01005559.1:410458-467895 GCA_013397195.1 Hylia prasina | reverse complement strand
AGAGGGGAGGTGGCGAGGGAGAACGCCCGGAGGGGCGGGATGAATGGGCGGGCGGCGTGGCCCCCGGCCCCGGGGGTGCGGCCCCGGGAGGGCCGGGCAGCGGGGAGCCGGCGGCCCCGGGAAACCCGAACCCGCAGGCACCCCCTTCCCGCAGGAAAGTTAAAAGTGATGCCGGCGGAGCGAAGAGCAGGAGAAGCACGCTGCCGATCTGCTGTCCTGGGATAGCGAGTTCGGCGCGGGACGTGTCCCTGCCGGGACCGGGCCGTTCCCCGGTGACAGAAATAGCTGTCGGGAGCGGCTGCTTCGCACGTGGGAGAGAAGCAGGTGCAGAACCAAGGCTCGCAACAGTTCTGGAGAGCGTCCTGTGAGGAGCGGCTCAGGGACCTGGGGTTGTTCAGCCTGGAGAACAGGAGGCTCAGAGGGGACCTTACCACTCTCTACAAACACCTGAAAGGAGGCTGTAGCCAGGTGAGGGTCGGCCTCTCTTCCCAGGCAACAAGTGACAGGACGAGAGGACATAATCTTAAATTGCACCAACGGACATTTAGATTGCACATTAGGAAGAATTTCTTCACTGTGAAATTGATTAGACATGGAATGGGCTGTCCAGGAAAGTGTTGGAGTCACTGTCCCTGCAGGTGTTTAAGAAAAGACTGGACGTGGCACTGAGTGCCATGGTCTACTTGACAAGGTGGTGTTCAGTCATAGTTGGAGCTTGATGGTCTCAGAGGTCTTTTCCAGCCTCAGTGATCCCATGATTTTTTTGCAAATGAGGAATATAGAAACTTTGGATTTCATATTTCTCTTCCTTAATCTTCCCTTGAACCCCATATTCTTTCAGGGTAGTGTAAATGGAATTCTTAGGCAGTTATCACCAAGTTTCACAGCCTTAATTCAGTTCTTGACTAGATTGTAATGCTCTAGTGGGTCTAGTGGCACTTCATTAGCTCAGGTACTGCACTGCAGCAATAACGTTTTTGGGGCCATTTTTGGAAGCCAGTTAAGTGGAATTGTGAACTTGGAGTTAGCTGTGTCAGAAGTACATGGAATTAATTTCTTCTGTCTTGAATCTGTCAAAGGTACATAGATTTTACTCTGCAATTTAGACTGTTAGATCTTGTATTGAGAACTAATGTTGTGTAGACTTGTTATTCTCTTAACAATGATTGAAATATTGCAAAATTGCTGCAGTTCTGGATGCTTTGTGTTTCTTAAGTTACCCGCATGTGCATCAAGTATTGTCACTTTGTAGATCTCCCCTGACCTGAACCTTTACTGGAAACATGGAATTTCATAATTCAGCATTTCCTGCCTGGATCGGGTGCCTCCCATGTTCTTAGCATATCGTACTGTTTCAGTGGCTGGTTGGGCCAGAGTGTTTGTGCCTTGTGTAGCTGTGTAATTTTAAAGACCTTGATCAGCAATTGTTGCTGATGGAACTTAGCCTGAATAGACTGGCTGGTAGCTGGGAGTTCAGATGTGAGGTTGTAGTCAGATAGTCAGATACTGTGGACACTTCTGGACTAGCAGGAGCATAGAGGGCTGCCTGTCCTGTTCATGGTGCCTCAGAAGTGGTGCCTCTTACCTGCCTAGTGCCATGTGAAGTGCCTGCTCTGCCCCACTGTGGGATGTTTGTGTGCAGCTTCCTCTGGGAGCTAAGCTTCTCTTTGTCAGTCACAACACAGGGATGTAGCTTCAAGAGAAGCATCATGCTGCCACCAGACTGCCATTTATTTTTTGGCACTGTAAGAATGTGTAATTTTTCCTTTTGCTTAAACCCAGCAAAAGTCTGGATCTGTTCCTGCTAGCAGAGGCAGTGATGCTGCTGTGTCTCACTTACCCAGCTTCCTTTTGCTGGGAACAACTTTACCATTGACCCTCCTCACTGACAGAGGTTATGACTGAACTGTTTGCCTGCAAGAAACTTCCAAGGCTGATGAAAATAAACAGTGATCCTTCCTGTGCAGTGACTGCTATAGGGAATCCTATGTGTGGTTGTAGGGCACTGCAGAAAATCATAGGACTTTCTTCTCAATCATTTTCCCAGCTATGTTGGTGTCACTAAAGTATGTTGCATCTCCTGTATCTGCTTGTGTTTCCTCAGATTTGATTGTTTATTGAGAGAAAAAGAGTTATAGGTTCTTCTGCAACTCTGAATCAAGACAGTCTGATTTTGAACAATGATGTAGCAGACTACTTGTTGCTGTGCTCTGAATTTCTTTATGTAATGTTAAAAGAAATCTTAATTTTCTGTGCTCACAGACAGTCTAGATCTTTAGCTTTGAGCTCTTTGTCACTTTCCTCAGACAGTCACAGCTTATCTTCTGTAGAGGAAAAATGCAGGTATATATATTAAATGTTGCAATGCTAAGTGTAGAATGTGTTTATTAAAAATTACCAGGAATGATTGGAAGACTTGCAGCTATGAAATTGGAATGGAGTTAAAAAGTAGAGACATCTTGTTTGCTGCCAGAGTCATGTTGTGCCATCCCCTGCATGGATTCCTTCTTATATGTAGATATCTCCTCTGCATTTTTCCTCTTTTCTTCCACTGGGAGGTTTTTGAGAGGCTGTAGGAGGTATGGCTTAATATTAAGTGGGATTCTAGTGGAAGATGGGATGTGGAATCCATGAACCATCTCTGACATGCTGGATATGTTGGCTGGGAAGACATCAGGAGGTCTCTCCTCTCTGTGCATTAGCTTAGGATGCTCCTATTGCTCAGTTTACATGAGCTCAAGAGAAACTTCTGATGCTTTTGACTCCACTCTGTGGCTGCCTTGTGATACTCCTAACCAACTTTTGCTTGGATTTGTGGTTATCTCACTGCCTCTGACTTCCTGGATACTTCTTCTTTCTGTCAGATCATGACTCGAGCCTCTTGGCTGGTAAGAGCAAATCAGGAAAAACAGTGATGGTTGTTCTTTTCTCAGGTAGATACATGCCCTCATTACCAATCCTTTCCCCATGCTGTTTTTCTGTTCTTCCTCTGATGGAGGAGATTGTGGCCAGAACTGCAATGTTCAGGGGACAGGAGCTGTTGTAAGGATGTTCAGCATCTCAGTGGAGAGAGTTGGTGGTAGGAACCTCTATATGCAGGTTCTAAACGTGTGAAAGAAGAGGGGCTGGGAGAGGTGGCTGATGGAGCACCAGTAGGGACTGGTGGTCCCACTGCTGAGATTTGTGTCTCTTCAGGCAGCTTTAAACCTGAGTGATGGACACTGATCTGTGCCACTTCAAGTCACCTACAAGCTGAGTTGGTGCTGATGCTGTCACTGTGCTTGATATCTGAGGACGTAGCGAGCTTTTAGCCAGAAGTACTTACCTGTTCAGGTAGATTTCAGTGGGAAATGTCATGTCTTAGGAAGACTCTGAATGAGTCTTGGCTGCCTTAAGTTAAAATTTAATATTGCAAGCCCCATAATGTTAGTTGAATCTCAGTATTTTGTCTTGAAGGCAGGATGTGGATGTAGGACAGCCATAAATGTTAGGCTTCAGGCTTCTGCTTGGGTTGTAGATACAGATTAGAACAGATAATTAGTTCTGTTTGGCTGCATCTGTATTTGTTTTCTCAGTGTTGCAGCCATGGAAAGTGAGAAAAGTAGGAGGGAATGCAGAAAGAGCAATTAGGGAATGTGTTATGCTTTGTAGTGTTACAGTGGCATGTAGCACAGCCTCAGTTACAGCCAGTGCTGCACTGCACACCCTGTCAACTGAGAGTTCAAATAGGGGAATTCTCAGGTGTCTTTTTTACAGAACAGTTATGACCTGGCAGAGTGTTCAACTAAAATAAGTGGCCTGGGGCCTGCACAGCAGTTATTTGTACTTGCAGAGGTGGCAGCTTCTTTGTCCTCCTAGGAGTATTCAAGAAGTCTTGAGACATATTCCAGTGGCCATCTGTCTTCTGCTTTGTTTCATGGAGAAGCTGTTGCTCATGACAATTTGATCTTCATCCTGAAGTTTGTGCTTTTCCTCAAAGAGCTTCAGAGGACTAGAATGATGTTGGGATTTTGTACTTGATCCAGTTCTCTGCAGTGCACATGGAGTACCTTGACAGATTGATCACACCAGTTATTTTCCTTACCCTTTTTTATGGGCTTGATTTGCAGCAGCACCGAGCTAGTTCCCTCTGTTGTGTGTAATAATGCATTTACACAGAGGGAGCATGGTCCATCTCTCTCAGTGTTTCCAAAAAGATGCTGCTGAGCACAGATTACATCACGGTTCATGCAGGACCAAGGCCATGGGGACCTGGTTACTGAGGATATGGTTTCTAGGCTGGCTGGCTCTGCTGGTGTTGGACTCTAGAAAGCAGTGACATGTTGTTCCTTGCAGTTTCACCCAACTAGGCAAGGCAGGATCCAGTGCAGAACAAGTTTGATGCAGGAGCTGATGGCGAAGAGCAGTATGAAGCAGAGTCATCTGTGTGATAAACCTGAGTACAGAGGAGGGCAGCAACCAAAACCATGTAGAGACAGTGGCATTGGAGCTCAATATTGAGAAGGAATCTGGAGGGCTTGACAGGAAAATCATTCACACTAGCTATTTTGAGCTATGCTAAGTGAACCAGCCATATCTGAGTTTATTCTTTCAGAAGTGTTTCAACAAATTTGAATTGACAGCATGAGTTAGTGGGGGCTCAGCACTGTTTAAATTTGTTACTGATCTCAGTAACTATTCTAAAACTAGATTTACTCTTCCATGGACTTGTGCCCTGAGGTGCAACAATACCAAAGAGTTGTCTTGCTCAGTAGGATGCCTCAATTAACTAGAGATTTCAGCAGTAGAGGCAGTTACTTCAGTGATTGCCAGATCTAGTGGGTTGAGTTACAAAACTAAAAATGATGAGTGATGGCAATGTGAGAGAAACTGCCCTCAGCTCTTTACTGTTATTGCTTATGCAAAAGGCTTGACTGTCAAGGCCTTTGGATGTCTGGACTGTGCCTGTAGCTTCTTTGGTTTCAAAATAATTTCATGGTCACAAAGCTTAGCAGCAATTTAGACAATTTGTGGAAGGGAGCCACTGACTTTTTCTAGCAGTTTTATTTGGAAAGAAAGTGGGACTCCTCATCATAAAGTAAGGTAGAACTGAATAAAAGAAGAGGATGGGAGATGGGGTGAAGTGTAGTTCAGTGAATAACAGAAAAACTGCAGCAAGGGTAACAGGTGACATGCGAAGAGCAGGGAAATTATGAAGAGAGTAGAAAATATTGTCTGGTAAACATGGTTATAAACTGTGATAAATTCAGTTTGGAAAAGGCCTTTTTTGGTGTTCTAGTGAAAAGAAAATGGATAATTCAGGATTACAACCAATTTTGGAATTGACAAATTCCCTTTCAAGTCTAAAAATGTGATTACCACAGTATGTCTTTATTGTCCTAATTATGTTCGGTTGTGATTTGATGAAAAAAAAAAACCAAACCTTTTTATTTCACTATCAGCAGTTCTGAAATTTTTGCTTTCAAATTTAAATCTTCCTTTCCTCCCATTGTCCCAAGTCCTGCAAACAAAACATAGACTGTAATTCATAAAGACTTGAAGCTCTTTTGGAGTAACATGAATTTTTACAATTGGCAGGTTATTTTCTGTTGCAGAGATACAGCCCACTGAGCACTGCTGTCATCTTTCTCTTTTGTTTTCATCTTTTACAGGCATAAAAAAATTGTTATAAGACGTTGGGAAGTGTTTTGGGTCAACACGGAATGTGATGTGGGCTACAATTTGGGGTGTCTTTTGCATGGCTGCCAGCAGTGCTGGGAAACTGTAACTTATACCCCAAAGGTCCTTCCACTTTTGTGTTTGTAGAGCAGAGTAATTATTTCTCATTTGTAGCTGGGTTGTGGTTGGACACTGTTCATTTGCCTCATGGTTGTAAAGCAGGATCCCTCTGAAAGCTCCTTATGTGGTTCCACCATGCTTCCTTATTGGAAATCTACCTGTTCCTGTGACTTAATGTGAAGTGTGTACTCAGTGCACACAAAGGAGTTGTTCCACAAGCAGCTGAGCTAGTGAACCTCTATTTCTTAAGGATTTGTGCCCTCTTGCTCCTCAGCCAATCCTTCTTTCCTGGTTTTTTGCTGTATTCATCTCATCCTTTAGCAGCACTGCTAATTTGCTTTCATTCCATCTCTGCCCCAAACCCAAAGCAGCTCACTGCTGTAGTATTTTTAATTCTTTTCCCTTTTCCTTAATTACAAGCTGAATCAGACACTGCTTGCTCTGAATGTTTCAAGACTATCTGTGTAGGGGCTAAACAGAAGAAGTCGCTGCTGAGTGACATATTCTGCCTCAGTGGAGGCATTGCTTGCATTCTCTAGTTCCTGATTTTCATGAAAGGTGTAGAAATGCAAAGTAAGGCTGGATTGCTTTGTCCGGTTTGATTGGCATCCACTGTAGGGCAATGTGTTTGTGTAAGCCTCATTTCCATAAGAAACCAGGGGAAAAATGCTTTAGGAATAAATTAAGAAAACTTGCTTTGAATGCATATTTTTAGTCTTGTTGGTCTAATATATGTTTAGACAGGTAAATAAATGTTAAAATACAACAACAATTTTGAGTGTTTTGAAGCAGTGTGTTTTACAAGACCCCCCAAAATTAGCATGAATGTGTAACAACTCTTTAATTTCAACCTTCGAGAAAAAGTGTGTTCATTTCACTTAAATGTCCTTTTCACCTTCCACTTTTATGTCGATGTAATTCACAGAATAGGGCTAGATTTGTTTTTCTGCTTATTGGAGTAGCTAATCTGGTTAAATTCTGTTGGAAATAGGGGAATCTAGCCAAATCATTAAAAGCTATTTATGTTTGGGGGTGGGGGGGTGTTTGGTTTTTGGGGTGTTTTTTGGTTTTGTTGTTGTTATATTGGGCTTTTTCAAGTCTTGCAGAAAATGTTAATTTTGAGAAAATTCCATCTTTTGGCTGAGGAAAACAATGTTCTGAGTACAGCAGACTGTTAACTATGCTAACTGGGAAAAAAACTCTGCTTTTTTTTTAAATGGTATTTTTGTTGCTATTGGGGCAACAGATGAAATAATGGAACAGGAAATGTCCTTTTCATAATAGATGTTTTTATGCTCAACGTTTTTTTTTAATGTAATTAATGAAAGAAAGTCAGTATTTGACAGACAAATACGGCCTAGGCTGTGGGCTACTGTTTTCTTGAATGTTTTTTGGTCTTTGTCAGAAATTGCTGATTTGTTTTGAAATTTAATGACAGAGATGCATTTTTTAAATGGCCTTATCTCGGTGGCAGTGTTTCAAGTACTTTCCAAAGTACTTTTTGTTTTCATTTTACATGTATAATGTAAATAGTACAATGTCAATAAAAGCAGATCAAATATGGGAAGAGAAGACAACAGAGAAAACAAGTCACATTTATCAAATGAAATTCAAACTTTGCTTTTCATCACCTGGGTTCTTTTTTATCATTTGCTTCTAGCTTTTTTTACACAGGTTGGAAGGCCTGTTAAATATCCATTGTTAAGTATAAGCTTTGTTTTTTCAAGTTTTACTGATGCAAAATGACTTTCAAGAGTTTGTGATACCTGTGTTTGGATTTCTCTCTGACTTAGTCAGTAACTGTGTAAAATTTATGCTTTCTAAAAAGGGAGGGGGGTGAGCAGGGAAAAGCCCATGTGGTTATTTAGTTATGACAGAGTTGAAATTAACATGGACAGATAACTATACAGATCTTTTCCTTTTATTACAGGAACTGAAAAATTTCTCTTCAAAAGTTGCAGTGCTGTGGAAACTGTTACTGCCTATAGAAAAATGGACATGATGCAGATACTACGTAAAACCACAGAGCGCTTGGAGTGTGACTACTGCAGCTTCAGGGGAACTGACTATGAAAACATACAAATTCATATGGGTACCGTTCACCCAGAATATTGTGATGAAATGGATACCGCTGGTTTGGGTAAACTTATATTTTATCAAAAAAGTGCAAAACTGTTTCACTGCCATAAATGCTTCTTTACCAGCAAGATGTATTGCAACGTGTACTATCACATCAAAGCACAGCATGCAGCACCTGAGAAGTGGAATGAAGAGCAGAAAGAGCAACAGGTAGAGGAAGATTCAGATTCATCCAAAAAAAGTGTCACGTTGGAGTCGCAGAAATCTACCCTTTCCCCTGAGTCATGCAATCCTGCCCTTTCTCCTGAACTCCCCAAATCTGAACCTGTTGTTTCCCCCAAGCTTCAGAAATCTTCTGTGTCTCCAGAGCCCCAGAAGTCTGCTCAGGTGACTTCCTCAGAGCCAGAGAAGTCAGTCCAGACTGTGTCCCCAGATCCAGAAAAGTCAGCCCAGGCCACATCTCCCGATCCAGAGAAGTTAGCCTCATCTGTGTCTCCTGACCCTCAGAAGCCATCTCCTGCTGTGTCTCCTGACCCTCAGAAGCCATCTCCTGCTGTGTCTCCTGACCCACAGAAGCCATCTCCTGCTGTGTCCCCAGACCCACAGAAGCCAGCCCCAGCCGTGTCTCCGGAGCCCCGTTGGCACTCCCCAGCAACGTCTCCGGAGCCCCGTCGGTATTCCCCTGCCATATCACCAGAGCCCCGGCGCCATTCTCCCGCTGTGTCTCCAGAACCCCGCAGATACTCCCCAGCTGTGTCACCAGAGCCAAAGAAACCTCCTCCAGCAGTGTCTCCTGAACCACGGAGGTACGCCCCAACTGGCTCTCCTGAGCCACGGAGGCATCCCTCTCAAATGCGTCGGCCCTCTTCTGCTTCTTCTCCTGAAACCCGGAGACCTGCTTCTGCAGTTTCACCAGAGTCATGGAGACCTGCTCCAACTGTTTCCCCTGAGCCCTGGAGGTCTTCACCTCACGAAGTGCAGAAGTCTTCCACGGTTTCTCCCTGGGCTTCAAAGCCTGCCATGTCGGTGTCTGTAGAATCCCGGAGGTCTGCCCCAGAGTCCCGAAGGCCTGGTTCGGTTGTGTTGCCAGAACCTAGGAGGCTTGTTCCTGATTCGTGTAAGTCTACGTCCTTTTCTGAATCCCAGAAGTCTAGTCTTGTTTCTTCTGAGCCCTGGAAACCCATCTCATCTGTTTACCCTGAAGGCTGGAAACCTGTTCTGTCCCCTGACACCTGGAAGCATTCTCCCCCTGTTTCTCCTGAGCTTCGAAAGTCTAGTCACACTGTTTCCTCTGACTCTTGGAAGCCTTCTTTCTTTCCTGAGGTCCGTAAGCCTGGTGTTTCAGTATCTCCTGAATCTTGGAAGCTCTCTGAGTCACGGAAATCTATGTATTTTCCTGAAACTCAGAAATCCAGCTCTGCTGCTTCATCTGAGATTCAGAAACGGGCTCATTTCCCTGAACCTCGAAAAAGAGTGTTGTTCCCAGAGACTCGTAAATCTAATCCTACTGCATCTACTGATGTCCAGAAACGTCCTGTCTTTTCTGAGCCCCAGAATCAGACGTCTACTTCTGCTGTTTCTACTGAAGGTCAAAAACAAGCTCTGTGTTCTGAAGTCCAAAAATCCACTCTTGTTTCTTCTGAAGTGCAGAAGCATGCCCTGTTTTCTGAAGCCCAAAAACTCACTTCCCTTTCCTCTGAAGTTCAGGAGTCTACGTCCTTTCTAGAGTCTCAGAAATGCACGTCTCCTGAAGTTCAGAAACATGGCCTCTTTACTGAGTCCCAGAAACCTACTCCTGTTTCTCCTGAGACACTCAAGCAAACTGTTTTCACAGACTGCCAGAAATCTGCTGTTTCCCCTGATGTTCAAAAGCACGCTGTATTTTCTGAGATGCAGAAGCCTGCTGCTGCTCTATCCTCTGATGTCCAGAGACATGCTGAAACTACTGTACCTTCTGAAATCCAGAAGAACATCCTGTTTCCCGAGCCTCACAAGTCTGCTTTGGGCTTTTTCTCTGAGCCCCAAACACCTAGTGAGTCTGGCGAGAGTGACTTTCTCTCTCACAGTTTAGATGATCAGAAACCACTGGATGATTTATTCTCCCAGGATGAACAATCAATATTAGCCAAAGAATCACCTGAACACATGTTATATTCATGCCCAAAAAAGAAGCCCAAGAAGGAAGACCAGGAGAACTCAGATTCTGAGCTAAATAGCAGTGAGTGTGGAAAAACAGTGGTGGACTCAATGGAGATAAAGGAACAAGAATCCAACAGTGACCAAGAGCAGTATGATATGGAGTCATCTGATTACAGCAAAGAGAGCAAAATGGATGCAACTACTCCTACGCAGCCACAGTGTGTGCTTCAGTTTACTGAAGAGAAAGAAGCTTTCATCTCTGAAGAAGAAATAGCAAAATACATGAAGCGTGGCAAGGGAAAGTATTACTGCAAAATTTGTTGCTGTCGAGCAATGAAAAAAGGTGCTGTCTTGCACCATTTAGTTAACAAGCATAATGTTCAAAGCCCATACAAATGTAAAATATGTGGTAAAGCTTTTCTCTTGGAGTCTCTTCTTAAAAATCATGTTGCTGCTCATGGTCAGAGTTTGTTGAAGTGTCCCCGTTGTAATTTTGAATCAAATTTCCCCCGAGGCTTTAAGAAACATTTAACCCATTGCCAAAGCCGTCATAGTGATGATACACCTAAAAAACACTTGGACAGCCTTGAACCACTTGAAGAACAAATTTAATCTTTTTTTTTTTCCTTGTGCTAGAAAAGCTGAATTTATGAAATGTTCAAAAGTGTTACTGTCTGTTAACCGAGTAGTTTAGCTGATCTGACAAGTCAGAAGATGCATGGTTTATTGTACTATGTTTAACTTGTCTTATAGCTGTATTACTGAAAAGATTTACTTTTGAAAGTAATTTTAAATGCGTGTTCATGTCTTTGTATTACCCATCAGTAGAGTCATATTTTATTTTTCAGATGTACTATGTTTTTGAAACCAAAATGGATACAAATTAGTTTTGTAAAGATTTGTAAAACATATAGGCAATTAAGGACTGGAGTGGCAAACTATCCATATTTTCCTGTGAAGACAACTTCTTTTTTCACATTTGTTAAATGTTGTATTTTTAAAAATGTTTCTATCAAGTTCTCAAATCAAAATTCTCACTAAATTGAATGTGAATGAGCCAGAATATAAGGAACTACCAATATTCCTGGAATGATTTTGCCCTGAGGTTGTAATTGAGTGTATAGACATTTGCTGGAAATTTATTGCACTCAGTTCTGTGACTTGTCTCAGATTTAGAAGCATCAAGGTACTTATTTTGTGGTTCTGTATTTTGGCCATGTTTTAGTCATGTACTAATAAACATTAAATTGATAGATTAACGTCAGACTATGTATAGCTCAACACTTTCTCTTGATGATACAGATGTTTGTAATGTCAGACAACCCCTAAATTTCCTGTATTTGGTGAAATGTTATGCTTCAATGTTTTAACAATAAAAGAAACCCAACCTGGTGTTGGCCATAATTTGGGGTTTTTTTGTTCAAGTCAAGAACAAAACCTTTGTGTTCAAGGTAGTATCTTTTAATTATCTTTGGCAACAAGAGATAGAAAATTACCCTGGAGGTCTGCTTTGAAAGCTTCAACTTCCCAGTCATCACTAAGCAAGGTTAGTCTAAATTTCTTGTCTCTTTCAGAAGAACATGTCAGGTGTAAATGAAGGAAAACAAGAATTGATGCACTGTTATTTAGGATGCTGGCCTTTGTGTGACCTTTGGATTATTTGTTAAAAACACGTAAGTACTTTACAATCCAGCAGGAATGTAGATTTCAAGTGGAGGCAGTACGAGGAAGAAAAAATTCCTCTCCAGCTGAATTATGCCTAGACAAGCTGTTTTAAATATGAGTTTAGGATATGAAGCTGTTTTAAATATGAGTTTAGGATATGAAGGTGTTAGTGTTAAATTAATAATAGAAAAGTCTCCAAGTGTAAGCTCCAACCAAAGCTTTCAGATTGGTTTGACTGATGCTTGTACTTTTATCTTTGTTGTCTTTCAAGAGGATTTCTGTAAGGAAGGGCAAAGATATTCAAAGCTCTACACTCAGGTGACTTCTTAGTGCTGTTTATTAAGTGAAAGTTGCCTTCCTACTATGTCTATATGAATAATTCAAATGCATTCTGTGACTTACTATGTTTGTCCTGTGGCTGCAGTTCAGTGTAGAAAGAGTGATGTTAATTAAATGCCAGTAAAAGTGACTCATTCAGGACAGCACAGAATCATACAGTCATTCTTTACTTCCCAAGTGTTAGAAAATATTTCTTGCAATGGCAAATAATATTTAATAATGAACGTCAGCATAGTGAAATAATTTCCTGACTTTGCAGCATGTCTTCAATATATACTTGGGTGTAATACAATATTCAACTTCCAGGTTCTCTAACTTTTCAAAGGCTGTTACATTAATAGATCATATATATGATCGAGAAAATGCTTCTGTATGAACTTCAAGGCAGTTTCTTTTATATAATCTCTATCCTTGGAGAGGAATCTCTTCTATGTACTCTTGGAAGGACCGTGGTTTCAGTCCTTTTTGTGAAGAACGCTCAAGGGAAAGTACAAAAGGGAAACAAAGAAACAACAGAGGATGTTATAGAAGGATGTTAGCTGTTGCCATATGTGCAATCCAAACTTACCTTCACCTTTTTATGGCAAAAAGTGGTTAGTTGTATGGAATGCCCAGTCATGTTTTTAAAATGCATTTTCACCACGATTTTCATTCATTCAAACTAAAAGTAGTCTTCTGCAGAGAACTTGGAGGTGTTTGTCCGAAAACACCTTCTTTGTCTCAGGTTACAATTTCATTTAATTTGATATTTGGGGAGACATTCTTGCAAGAATTACTAGTTTCAGTAATATTATCAGGATAACTAAGAGTGTCTAAGTAGCTGTCTTGGTATGTCAGTATGTTGCTTAGCTCTAGATCACAGAAATCATATGGAATGTAACCATTAGAATATGAACACATATAACGTTACTGGTACTGATTGGGTAAAGTAATTGTGTAAAAAAACCCTGAACACCATTTAGGATTCAGTGTTTTAAAATGAGAATTCTATGCTTCACAATTGTCTATTCTGAGAAAGATTCTATAAAAGAAGTATTAAATTTTAGTTCGTTTAGTAGAAGTCAAGTCAAAGGAATTCATGCTAATTTGTATTGCCTGGCGTAC
This sequence comes from Hylia prasina, assembly GCA_013397195.1. Classification (NCBI taxonomy): domain Eukaryota; kingdom Metazoa; phylum Chordata; class Aves; order Passeriformes; family Sylviidae; genus Hylia; species Hylia prasina. The sequence continues at coordinate 454,791 of VYXD01005559.1, read as the reverse complement.
TTGACCAGGTATTTCTTCTGACAATCAACAGAGTAGTCTGCTCTGCTCTGCTCCTCTCTCCTGTCTCCTCTCTCCACACCACTCCTCTCCGCTCCACAGTGAGTTCAGAGGGGTTTATGGTAACTCTGAAACTGCACCCTCAATCACAAACCTGCTGGCTAAGTTGCTTATCAGTGATGTCCTTACAACTCAGCTGCATTACTTCCTCACATCTGCCTTTTATCTGTCAGTTGTCTGCTGGGTTGGTTTTTTCTTTCACTGCCTCTCTACCTTTTTATTCTGTCTCACTGAATGCTCAGGCAAGGTTTTTCTTACACCTCGTGAAAGAATGCCCAAGCCACAAGTGCTAACCCCCAACAAAATGGATAAACCGTGTTTGTGTGCTTAGTGTTTCATTAGCTGAGCTAAGCCTTGGTGTTGTAGTTGAGACTTGCTGTTCTGTTGAAGCTGCAGGGTAGCCCTCATTGTATCCAGACACACCATGATTGCAGCAGAGGTTTGTGCAGGTATCAAAACCAGATGTTCTGATTCCCTGTCTCAAATGCTTATACTAATATTGACTCATCAAAGTGTGCAACCTTCTGAAACCCAAAACCTCCAACTCCAAACTTTAAGTGAAACTCAATGGAAAAGCAGGCATTTATTCCCAGAGGCTTCCTCCAGTGCTGCAAGAGAAAAAAATTAAAAACAGTTGTTCTGCTCTTTGTACACCCAGCGTTTAGTTTTATTCCTTATTCTTCCTCCATGCACAGCCTTAAAACTTGAAACATCGTGAGGAAAAACAACTTTTAAGTAACTCCCAAACCTCCTGCATTTTAAAAGTAAAAATAAAAATAAATTCTTTAAACCTAATGGGGAAAATCAAATGCTTGCATTAAGAAAAAAGTACCTAGCATAGGTGTATATTATCCTGACTGCAGAGGACTGAAAGTCTTATCAGTTGCAGCATCCATGCTATGTAGTTCTAGTTAGGAGTAGTCAGATGTTCACAGACACAAGAGGGTGAAGTTTCTGGTAGCTTCTTACAGAAGACCCCCCTCTCCCCATAGCCCCCCACTGCCCAAGCCTGGCCACACAAAGCCAATGCCAGCTGCTGCATTAGTGGGAAAAACCTGAGCAAAGAAAACAAGATTGTAACCAAGGGGGGTGGGTGGATTGGTGGCTGCAGGCACACAGAAGTCTGATGTATCCAGTGCCACCTTTGTCTTTTCTTCACCAGCAGGGTCTCCCACGCCTCTGTTTAGTCAAAGGGTGGAAGTAGTGGAAGAGCTGCCATCAGAGAGGGTTGAGTCAGGAGTGACTCAACAGAACTCGACTCATACACATCTGTGGCACCCTCGGGGTGGTGTCCAGGGTACTATGAGAATTGGCTGGCATCCACAGCTATTGTGTATCATCTTTGATGGAGTTTGGGAAAAGTTCCCTGTCATTGGACAAGAACAAATGCTGCGCCCATGTGCAAAGTACAGAAAGATGGTCCCAATTTCCCTGCTGGCAAATACTTAATTTTTATAGTTCTGATAAAAATGATGAAAACATGTTAAAGGTGAATATTTTGGTTATCACTGGCATTCTATAAATGTTAATACTTATGTTGACTCTAAGGACAGAATTTTTCTGAAAATCAAGGGAAGGCAGGGGGATGTGCATTAAAGAAATCTTAAAGCTACTTCTGTTTTCTGTCATTCTGTAGTTTCCAAATATGTAACATTATAAGGTCTCATCAATGGAGTTGCTACAGACCTGACCTGGCTCAGTTATACCCCATGCTGTTTTGTTTGGGAGGAGAGCTGGTAATGACCAAATGAAGAGTTTGGAGAAAAACAACTCTGCACTTGAAATGATGTCTCAGCATGTCATTAACACTTATTGGTAGAGCAACCTCACAGACAGGACAGAAGCTTTTTACATGAGGACCATATGTGCACTAAAGAGATAATGTAGTGACCTTTCTGCTGTGGCTTTGGCTTAAGGGGTTACTGCTCTCAGCTGCCTGACTCCTTTTGTCTGTGCACTGTTCCTTAGCCCCTTTTGGTTGAACTGTTCACCTGTGTGATTTCTAAAGCCAAAATTAGTCTCTTAAATGTCTTGACTATAATTTTTTTTTTTCCAAAACCAGAATGATTTCTAACTGACTACATTTATGATTAAATGAAGCATCCCACTATTTTGCAAATGGGGTTTTAACATCCAAAAGGGGCAAGAAAAGTCATGCGGGGGGGAAAGGTAGGTAGTAATTACATATTTCTTAGCAAAAGAGCATGCAAAAATAGGAAAAATTTCCTCACCAAAAGGAGTGTCAAGCTAGACAGGCTGGAGCAGGCAGCTGAGGGAGTCACCATCCTGGAGGTATTTGAAAGACATGTAGATGTGGCACTTGGGGATATGGTATAGTGGTGGGGCTTGCAGTGCTGCATTAACACTTGGACTTGATAAACTAAGAGACCTTTCCAACCTAAAGAGTTCATGATTCTGTGGTTCTACATGTAGCCTATGTGGACCAAAATATTCCTATTTGAATGAGTCCTTCACTACATGTCACTTTGGGTTATTTCCAGGGCCCTGCCACTGTGCACTCTGGGACTTGTATCAGCTGAGCCACAGACCTCTCTGTTAAATGAAATGCTTTCTACCTCACTGTGAGGCAAATCAATGTGTATTAGAATGTTAAATGGTTTTCTTAATGTATTTTTCTGTATAATTATTTATGTGGGAATAATACATTACTATTATTATTATTAATTGGGAATTATACCCAGTGAACTGTGAAATATTGTTTTCTTCTAGTTTCCAGATGCTGTACTGCTCTACCTATTGTCTATTAAGACTTCCTCTGTACTCTGAAACAAATGTCTTTGTTTCAAAGTCAGCATTAAAAATAAGTGACAGTATGGAATATTAATTTCTCCTAAAAAAATAATTGCTGTGCCTAAAGGCAGGTTGGAGTTGACACAAACAAACCCTTAAACAAACTAAATGTTCCTGATATGCATATGAGAGAAATACACATTGGAAAGAAAGGGGTATGTGTCTACAAATACAGCATGGCTTTTACTAGTATCACTTGTTCGCATGTAAAAGATTGTTTTGTTACAGCTTTCTCTCATATTTAACTTCCTGAAGATTTCACAACTAAAATAATTTTCAGAACTGGAAACCGAACAGACTTTACCCCCTTTGGTCTGTGCTGATCTAAGAATGCGAAGTGTCAGAAAATATTAGTGTGGAAATTCGCACTGATGTGTTGCAAGATTTGGTGTACATTTTAATCTACACAAGAGGAATTGTGGCGTCTCACTGAATTGTAATATACAGACTTCTATAATTAATTTTCACCCAATTCAGTATGGATGTTATCATATTTTAAATGATCCTATGCTCTGATGTTGTACATTGCTAGATCATGTCATTGGGGTTTTTTTGTCTCCCTATTATCTGAGTCTTTTATTTGCTCTGGAATCACCAACACATTTCTTGATTAGGCAGTACTTGTGTTGTAGCTGCAAAGAAATCTGCCTGAGGATTGACTGTATCAGCTATTTTTTTATTTTTTGATCTCTTGCCCAGAAAAGTTGTAGATGCCCCATCCCTGGAAGTGTTCAAGGCCAGCTGTTCTAGTGGAAGGTGTCCCTGCCCACGGCAGAAGGGTTGTAACGAGAGGATTTTTAAGGCCCCTTCCAACCCAAAGCATTCAGTGGCTGCACGATTCTGTGCTACGTCATGAGCACAGAAGTTGTATTGTTCTCTGCCTCCCGGAGCCCAGTTCTGGTGAAGTTGTCATTAGAGGGAGCTGCAGAGCAATTTATGAGCAGATCAGCTTTAAGCATGCTAAATACACGCGCGCTGTAATAATAATAATATGCCAATGATTGGCTCAGAAATGGCTCTGGGTTTTGTCCGTGCTGTGATGAATTAATTTTAGCCCTCCTATGACTGATTTCCTCGCCTCTGTATCCCGAGTCTTTTGTTTTAGAGCACTTGTTTGTTTTCTTTGACGCCCCTCCCTGCTGTGCAGTATGCCCATTCCCTCAGGACGTGCATTATTTACAAAGGTGCTCAAAACATTTATGTACTCACCAAAAAATGACCTCTCTTTTGTTCTTTGGGACACTAATCCTCTCATCTTGGTAAGAAGAAACTCTGAGGGAGTTTCAGAGAGGGTGTGCCCTTCCCATGGAGGCATTGGAGTGCTGGGCTGTGCTTGAGGCCCCTCAGTGCCAGGCTGCTGTGCCAAGGATCCGTGCTGGGCATAAGCTCAGGAATTGCAAAGAGAATCTCAGTGCACAGCGGCTGGTGCACACCAGAGAGAGCCTGTGGCTGACAAGGGGCTTTAAAAATCTCAGACCTGTTGACTGCCAGAAGACAAGGGGATGAAGCAGAGCCACGAGCACTCCTCTCAAGTCTTGCTCGCAGCTGTTGCAGCTCCCACTGCTTTGGTGGAAGGCCCCAGCACAGTTTCTCACCCAAAGCTTACACTGAGGACACACAGAAATCACACAGTGATTCAGAGTCACACAGAAACGCAGTGGAGGGAACTAGTGAGATGGAAAAGAGAAGAAACTTGAGAAACCACTTTTACATCCGGGTTAAACTCTGCCAGGGTTGAGCAGAGAGAGGACAGTGTCCAAGGAGGAAATCTGAATGCAAATCCAGGTGTAGCTGGTGGTGTCATAGGAGGTCTGCCTGCAAGGCAGTGGTAGCACTGGCTGCGTTTAGTAGATTTCCACTTCAGCACTGACAGCACTTATTGGTGCACAGCAACACAATGACTGTCTTGCTGTCACCCTGTTGGAGACATATTTATTTATTTTTTATATCTTATCTAATATTAAATTAGATATAAGGGAGAAGATCTTTACTGTGAGGGTGGTAAGAGACAGGAACAAGTTGCCCAGAAAATTTGTGGATACCCCATCCCTGGATTTGTTCCAGGACAAGATGGATGGATCTTTGAGCAGCTTGGTGTAGTGGAAGGTGTCCATGGCAGGGGGGTTGGCATGAGATCATCTTTGAGGTCCTTTACAACCCAAACCATTCTATGGTTCTCTGTTATGTCTGTGCTCTGGGACATTGCCTTCAGATGCAGCCTGCCCATCTGCAGCCATATTTCCCCTTGAAATCCTAGGGAATTTTGCCTGAGTGAAACCGTGCACAACTTGACTTACAGAGGCAAAGCAGTTTGCAGATACAAAATACAAACAAGCCATGAAATGTCTGTCCTTCATCATTTTGCATTGACTTGCTGTGGTCTGGGCCATCTCCAGCATTTTTTCTCTCTGCTCTCATTACTCCAGGCAATAATGAAACTGAATAAGCGAAATGACAAACTTGGCCTTGACATGATCAAAATGTTGTTGAAATGGGGGAAAATACAAACATACTGCCTTGGCCATGGGAGTCTTCCTGCTTAATTTACAGTAAAAAAAATCAGAAATCATTAATTCCCTCAATTTCGTAGTCAATTTCAGACTTCTCTGGCACACACCCACTCTGAGGTGTTGCAAAAAGCATCAGAGACAAAACAGTCGGGAGACTTTCATAATTTGATCTTTCCATCCTGTCAGTGAGAAATTTTTTGAAATTTAACTTCCTACTAAAGTGACAAAAGTAAAATTGTAGGGATGTCTTAATTATTGAAATGATCACCAGGAATGGTCACATCACTTGGAAGCAAATGCTCCTTTTGTGTAATGGTCTCCTGCTGCAAGATGAACTGACAAAATAAGATAAATGGTCTTAGGCAGGATTGTTGGCATAGCCTTCATTGTGGTTTTGAAGCAGCAAGGAAAGATTCAAATACCTATGTGTTTACAACAGGCTCAGAGCTATTTATCTAAGCTGGTTTATGTCGGCACATTTATGTGCAAATAGCTGAAGTGAAGATTCCAGTTTTGCTGATAAATAACAGAAAATGAACCCACCGCCCCTGGCTTGTACAGCATAGTTCACATTGCTTTGCAGCAGCTGCAGGATGGGTTTTTTACATTTTGTGTAAACAAACAGATATGATCCCAGCACAGGGCAGGGCTCCTGCCAGGCTCTGGCGCAGCAACTCCATGACCTCCCGGCCAAGAGAAAGCAGGCACTGGAGCCTTTGATGGGCTGGGCTGTGTCCTACCCAGATTTCTTAAAACTGGCTATTTTATTGTTTGGCTATAAACTTGTTGCTGATTAGATGGAAGTGGGTTTGTTTAATTAAAAAAAAAAAGAAAAAAAGAAAAAAATGCCAACTAATTGAGTTTAAACCATGTGTTTTACAGCAGAAAATGCCAAAGTTAATTATGGTTACCATCTGTTTCATCAAAACTCTTATTTGCTTTGGATACCTCTATTTTCAGGTCAGGGTTGGCTTTAATATCTTTCTCAAATTTATTCCAGTGACAAGGCATTTTAAAATTAAATAACCTTATTCTCCATAACCCTGAGCAGAGTGGTGATGTCTGCAGTGACCTTATGGTGCTATTTCTTGTAAAGAAAATATTGCTGTGGCTTTAATCACTGCAAGCTTAGCTCGGCAAGCAGAGAGCTTGCATGGCTTTTTCCAGGGATTTATTAAAGGAGATCTGTGAGTTTCTGTGTGAGGCATATTGCAAACATGAATGGCATTTTCCCCCGAGTATCTCCTTTCCACTACCTGACCATGATTTAATTTCTGATATATGAATTCTCAAAAAGTCCATGACGAATTCACCTCTCCCCATGGTACTTCTGCACACACCTCGTTGCTAAGAACTATGTCACAATATATGAGTCAGCTACCTTGAGAGTCTTGCAGTACACTTGCATGGCAGAGTCTGGAGGAACTGAGTGACTGGACATTGCATGAACTTCTCCCCCATGGACTTGATTGCAACACAAAGCCATTTATAGCAGGCTCCTGCTGTACTGCTGGGCTGCCTGCATTCCCTAGGGGATGCTAGCACATGCACCACTTCTTGACTGGTTTCCAGGAAGCTTGTGAGGTATTTGAAATCAATGTTGTGTATTACTATCAGCAAATAAAAGAGGCCAGACTATTGCTTAGGTGATAGAAGAAAGGTGCCTGTGAAGCTGGCATCAGAAAAATGGCAAAGTACAATAACTTCTTTTAACAGCAAATCTGTCTTATTATATACACATTCCCCAAAACATTCATTTCTCTGGCAAAGTTATCACTGACCAAACATTTGTCATTTCCAAGACTCAAAGGAACACATGGAATCATGTGTACTAAATCCTATGAATTCAAGGAAAATTCAACGGAGATTTGATCTGCTTCTGGAAGGAAAAATTCTTTACCCTGCTTCCTTCAAAGAGAAACAAAAACATCCTTTATTATTCTCAGTGAGAGGACTCTGCTGCTGCTACCACTCTACATAGTGAAATGACGACTCCTTGAAAACCTTGCTGCTCTAACATCTTAAATAAATACTAACCTAATGGGAATGATAGAGAATTAGGCAATAAGATTAGAAAGAGAGGTTGTTCCTGAATCAGTCCATTAGGATTAACCAGGCTTTGTTCCATGGCAACTTAGCTAAGAATAATCATGATTGCAAATAGTGCTGTTCCAGTTTCTTGGGTGGAGTGCAGAGTAAAACTGCTGGTCTCCAAATGCAATTGTTAATGTGTTTGGCGGTTCTTAAATGTCACTGTGGCTGTACTTCAGCAGTTCGGTTAGAATTGGTTTTGCTATCACGTGTGATGCATAAGGAATTCAAACCCCTGCAGGCAGGCTGAGTTCATGAGGTCTTTATATCTTCATATTATTTCTGGTGGGAAATGATTTCTGGCATTAACAGCTGAGGTTGACAGCATTGACTCTGCCAAGAGTCACTGGCTGTACACGAGGTATGAAAGGAGTATGTGAGAGATGTGGGCTGGGGCAGTCAGGCTGGCACATTGGTGGGTCCTGATGATAAACCAGTTCTCAAAAATGTGGATCTCAGGTGGAAGAGAAATTCAAGACACCTCTGTTCATCCATGCTGCAAGACACACGTAGCCAAGCCCTGTTGTGGGAGCAGCTGAGCTGAACCCAAGGAAAGGCAGTGTCACCAGTGAGAAGTTTGATTACATTGATTGTGTCAAGGAAGAATCTTGAGAATCTTTCAAGAATTGTAAGTCTTAATTTCTTTATATTGTTTTTATTTTTCTACTGTGTAGTCCCCTACCTCACATTGCAACATATTTTTATTTTAAATGCATCTCCCTGTCTCTTTTGTGCTTGGAAACTATGGTGCTTTCTTAATACACCATTTTAAATTGGAATGAATCATTTCTATATATTTGATTATGGTGTCACAGTCATTTAAACAAAGATGATGAGAGTGAATTTAATTGCTTCACTGCAGGGAACACCTAACTTACTCAGGGTTCAGGTAGCATTTATTTGTGTACTCAAAACCACTGCAAAATGCTCTGGTAGGAAAAAACCCACCATAGTTATTGGCTTATGGTTTAATGTGTGTTTCCACACAGCCACTTGTTTCTCCTAAAACCAGCCAAGGCCCTACAAGAAGGTGTGTTCAGGGACATCCCTGCTTCATAAGTGCCTCTCTTTAAGGGTACTCACTGGGGTAAATTTGAGCTTTTGGGGCACTCTCCAGCCTCTCCTGCCCACAACCACTACTAGACCTGCTGATCCAACAGTCTCAGCTCTTCTGGGCACCCTGCAGTCTCTGTCTACGGTGAGTCTGGCTGGTGACAAGAGCAGATGGTATCTCATTTAGCTTTGTCTGTCCTGAGCCTGCTGCCAGGTTCCTCCACCAGCTGCTGGAGGGTACCACCAGGGAATGGCTCAGGGGCTCTTGTGGCAGCCTTGGGGATGGAGGAGCTGCCTCCCAGCACAGACTCTACCTCCCTTCCCCCGGCTGCAGACAGGACACAGGTGTCCAGCCAAGGCCTGACCCAAATGGGTAAGAAAGGAAGGGAGATGATTGACAGTCAGGTCATCCAAACACAAATTCACTGAAATAAAACACTGTTTATTCCTCTGAAGGGAGATGAAGAGCAGAAGATGGGATGAGGAGAATGAAGCCCATGCATACCTTTCCCCATTAAGGTTTTGGGTTGGCCTCTCTCATTCTTAAGTTCAAGGTCACTCTTTATTATGGGTGTTTGACCCAGGTGGTGTTGACAGTTCCCTTTACACACACACACAGATGCACACACCCTTCACCTGGCTCCTTTGGCAGATTAGCACCTTTCAACTTTTGTCTCTTTTGTCCTAGCTCCAGATCTGGGTTCTCACCAGGGCATTCCCCACCTCACTGCTGTTTTGCCATGGGCTTATGGTATTGGCTGAAGCCCACCTTGGCTTGCCATCATTGCCTTTCCCATTTTTTCCCCCCCCTCCAATTACTTGTTTCTGAATTAACTCCTTACAACCAAGTGAATAATGGCAAACTCATAAAAGTTACAGCATCTTTACAATATAATATTCGTCCCTGTCACATTTACCACATGGTGCTTAAACTCTTCATCACAGTTTCGTTGAAGGTAATTCTGGAATCTGCTTAGTTTTAAAATAGACACAAAAATGTACATATGATTTGTGCTTGTGGTTATGTACAGCCCTGTGTGCCTTTGGTAGAGAACACCTGCAAATCTTGTGGAGACATGACAGATAGAATTTCTGGGGTATACAATTTGGAAACTCATATGCAAGATTGCAGAAAGCCCATCCCACTGATGGCAGACTTCAGACTGTAGAAGATTATCCATGCAATGCCTTGGGCAGAGGCACAGCTTACAACAGAGGGCCCATCCCATCACGGGCAGTGTGATTTGCTGAAAGAGTTGTGCATTTATGGTCACAATACTGAAATTCCCTTCTGCCATCCAGTTCTCTTGTCCTGGGAGAAGCCTCTTTGTGTGCCATACTTTTGCCATGAGGAGGAGTACACATTGCTTACCAGCTGTGTTTTGATTCCACTTGCTGCCCCTACGCTGTGCCCTTGGGTGTGTACACATCTTAGGTTACCTGCCAAATCGCTCAATTGAGGCTGAAATACTCTTCAAGATACTGGGTTAGGAAACATTTATGCAGGAACAACAAACAAGAAAACGTGGCCTCTGTGTTGTCCTTTGGCTTGGAGCTAAAATTAAGTCTGTCAGCAGGAGAGGGGAGCAGATGCTCTGCAGGCCAGTGCTGGTGCACAGGCTCCAGGGCCAGCTGAAGCCATGGGAGGGCTGTGCCTCCAACACACAGCCCTGGGCAGCTCACACTCACAGCACCGGGGTAAAACTGTGGTGTGTGTGACAAAGTACCCTCCATGCCCTTCATCTGCCCTGAGCAGGAGGTAGGACAGTCCTTGTGCCACTTACCAAGTGCATTTTTTGATCTTCAATTCCATTTAAAAAGAGAAAAAATTAGAGAAAAATAACATCCCCCCTTCTCTAAATTACAAGAATTTATTCAATGCTTCCTGCTTTTTTGCCAAAGAACACCTCCTTTTTAACACTTTGTAGGAAAATGCTGGTCTGTTGTCCAGAACTGATTTAATTTGTATATATTGTTGTTTAATAGCCTGTGGATGTTTGGCTAAATTCTAATAAAGCAGCCAGACTGAGCCACCAAGGAAATTCTATCAAAATCCTCCCGAGGAAAATAGTATTCATCCCAAGGGATGTGTCATAGGTCAAACAAAAGCTGTCATACCTCCTTATTTTGAAAGCACCCATCCTCCCAGCTTGTATTTGCAGCTAATATGAAAAAGCTTTTTGTCAGCAATTTGTCTTTTTATTTATTTGCTGGTGTGCTAACTAATTATTACGATTCCACACAGTGCTAATCTTGCCATAATGGTATTTCTAGTGTGACAACTTTCATCTGCTGACTAAACAAGCACAGTCTTGCCTTTTCTCAGCATGGCCATGAGTCAAAAACAAGTCACTGGGAACTGAGGATCTTAGGGCTCGCCTGTACATGGTTTTTCCATGAATGCAATTAGACAAGTTCAAGTCAAAGCAATGCATCCGCCAAGCATGGGGGAAACTGCATTTCTGTTAAAGTCAGCACAGCTTATCTGAACCAATTCAGTGTAACAAGCAGTCCATGTTACAATAACTGCTCTGGAATACATGGACTGGCTGTCCTGCTCAGGCTGAGACAGTACCACAACATCCACCACTGTGTCAGTGTTCCCAGAACATTTTTTCTGACAACACAAGTGTGAAATTTTAGAAAGAATTCTTAGGACAAGAGATTGGACATCATGCTGTTCACCAAAAACGTGAATTTTTTCCCTCTGCCTCCTTTCAGATCTGGGAATTAAGGTCTGGGCTCTGAGGCTACAACTGGTTATAGAGAACAACACAGGGAACTTTTGTTAATCTCACACCAAATGACTGGGTGCAGGGAACACATCCTTTGCCACTTGCCCAGGGCAGCAAAAGTTCTTCTGACACAGATACTCATGCAAGGGTCTCACCATGCAGAAACTCACCACAGAACCACAGGGTAGTTGTCCTTTACCACGTTGTACTGTGCATGACACATCTTCTGTATCATGGGAGTTTTCTTTGTTCCTTTTTTCTTTTTATCTTTCCTTTCTTTTTTTTAAGCCTGACTACCATGTGCTGATGGTGCAGGTACACAGTGTGTTTGCTTTGGCAGTGAAAGCAGCTGAATAATTTCCCACTTCTTCCCCCAGCCCAGCTGTTCACCCTGTTCCTCTTGGTTGTGCTGACTGTTTGCATATGGGTAGGACAAGCCAGGACAGAGAAATAACACTGTTAAAAAGTAACTTTCACCAAAAAACCCCCCAACATTCACAGTTGCAAGGAGGACACTGACTTGTGATTGGGATGGGAATGCACTGCAGCGAGCAAGCAATTTTTAAATACGTCATTACAAAAGTAGTTCGTACAGGAGTCTGCAAAAGAAGTAGGAAGCAGCTTGTGTTAGGGACAAGGATGTTAAAGCTACAAAACATGTGAAAAACAAGTGTTGAAATAAATAGACTAAACAACTAAGATGACATTTGGAATTACACAAGTGTGTTGTCATCTACTGTGAACATCACGTGTACTTCTTCAATCTGTCTAATCTAATATAAACATAGAGCAGCAGGTATATCTAAAAAAAGCCTCTTTGAAAACACCACAGATACCCATCTTGCTCTGGGGAGATGACAAGGAAGACAGCAAACCAGGTATGACAGCACCTGGAGGCATCATTTAATGTGTGGTTAGAAGGCATTCACATTCCTCTCTGATGGAGAGGAGTGGAGAGGAGAGGAGAGGAGAGGAGAGGAGAGGAGAGGAGAGGAGAGGAGAGGAGAGGAGAGGAGAGGAGAGGAGAGGAGAGGAGAGGAGAGGAGAGGAGAGGAGAGGAGAGGAGAGGAGAGGAGAGGAGAGGAGAGGAGAGGAGAGGAGAGGAGAGGAGTGGAGAGGAGAGGGTCCATGCATGTTTAGCATAAACAAAAAGAGATAGCCTTAAAGCTTCTTTTTTGGATGCTAAATTTACTGGAGCAAATGTTTTTATTGCCACTGACATATTCAAGAGCAAGTTTTCCTTCACTATTTTTTTTCTTTTTTGTCTTATAGCAAGCTGTTATGATTAAAAATCCCACCTGTTTCCAAACACACGGCATTAAGACAAAATACTCCCTGCATGAATTCTAGTTTGTTGGAGTAACTTTAACTCAAATTGAATATCTTTTGGGACACTCCTAGAGATTGTGTTTTGTAGAACTTTGGACTCACTGATTACAGAATTTTTTCTTGACTGGTAATTGATGAACCTACTCTGGTTTGTCCTTCCACCCTAAAGTGTTATTGTCAAGTAAAGTGAGGTGTCAAGATTTGATGTGTTTTGCAGTGGCAATAGGAATGAAGCTGCCATTTGATTTTAATGGTGACTTTCTGGGCCTTGGTTTGCCTACAGATGACCTTGCTCAAGAAAGAGGAGAGAGAACTTCAGGTTATGCAGATGAGAAAACTTCCTTCTGAGAGTACAAACAACACTGCCTGATATGTGACCCTTGAATGTCTTTTCACCGTGATTTTAAATTAAGGTAACAGATACTTATTAAAACTTCTGCCATGTTTTAAGTACTGTTTGGATGTAATCTGTAAAGTAACAACTTCAAAAATATCCTCACTCTAAACAGGAGAGGATTTAACATGCATTTTTATCTTGTGCTAAGAAAAGATTTCTGAGCAGGATTAGTTGAGGAGACAGTGTTTGCATTTGAATTACTTTTCTGCCTTAAGTTGAAATTCTGCTATAACACTGTCTTTCCAAAATAACTTTTCAGCGTAATTTTCCCTGACAATGCTGGAAATCCCAATAAATCACTGGTGATCATATTTCATTGGTTTGTGGGTGAAATTTTGAAGGAGTTCCTGAGCTATTTTGGCTGTGCATAGTCAGAAATTGGAAAATTGTCACGTCTTTCTTTGGTTTTGATGCAGAACAACTCCTACCTTAGTGATACAGTGTTTGTTCCTGTCCATGGTGCTCTGGCAGGAGCTTCTGCACCAGCTGTTTCCTTCCCTTGCTGCTCTTCCCCCTCACTGCCACACTGCTCAGATCCTCTTCCACCTGCAGAGCTGGGCTTGTAGTGCCCAACATACTGTTCCCTTAAAATGTTCTCGCTTCAATCTCTCTTGGCAACTTTTGTCTGGGGCCTGGAGGGAAATACTTTAAAACCCAACAAAGAACAGATTTCAGCTGTTGACCTCAGCATTTCTTGCAGCTACATCATTTCCCTGATGCTTGTGATCTGGTTACAGGAGAGGATGCAAGTTGGCTGGCTTTTGGCCAGGGAGCTGGTTGCTCTGCACATTTCTGCCATCACTCCAGTCCATTGCCACAAGCACCACAGGGAGTTTAAAAAAAAACAAACCCAAAGATGTGTTACAGATGCCTCGGTCTTTGCAAGTGTATATGAAAGAGAACCCAACAGCTGTCACTGCTTTGGGGGCTTACTCTGCTGGGATGTGAACAAGACCATTTTCTTGTATTCATTTCTGCACAAGCATTGTGGAAAGTGGTAAAGAAATGATTTCTTCTTGAACTTGAGATCAAGCCCATGTTCCTGGGAGGGCCTCATTCTTCCCCTATCAAGGAGGTTGGCACTTACATGAACTGATGGTCGCAGAGAGTGAAAATTGAGGTAGAATGAGATACCAGCTTACCCAGGCAAGATATGTGCTCCCCTGACCATGTGAATGATGAGTATATTTGTGGATCCTGTTCTCCTCTTCTTGTGTGTTTACTGACACAACAAACAATGTATTTACTCATATTTCAACCACATATATGTTGACAGCTTTCTTTTACAACGCACCTCCCCAGTACATTTTAGATAGATCTTTACACTGAATTCCAGCTATTGCAGTACTAAATGGCTTTAGATGTTTTGGGGGTTAGTTTGGGTGCTTTTCCTTTGTTCTGTTTTGTTTTGGATTTGTGTTGGGACAAGCACTTGTGTCTCTTCACCAATAGATTCAGGCTCCTTCCCCACTGCAGTGGTAGGCACTGGAATCACTGGGGATTTGTCACTGCTGTTAGATAGGAGTATATCCAAGGGTGTGTCATCTCTGCAAGGCACCTGATTCTCTTGTAACCATCACTCCCAAGGGTCACCACTGGGACATTCAGACCAGCTCCTGCTGCAGAGAAGGCAGAAAAGGTGAGGGAGCACACCCACACATGCTGTACACTAGGCTGACACTTCCTAAGGCAGTAATTTAAAACTACCAAAGCAAATGGTACTTAGACAATTTGAAAATTTTATTACCACTCCCTAGTCCAATATTTTGGATACTGGGCCAAAATCTGAGTTTCCTTGGATTTTTTGGGAGTATTGTTCGGTACTTTCTCAAGTCAAAAGCCAGTAACCCAAGGCAAGCCCTGGTGAGAAGGGCTCATTTTCAAATTCCTTCTGTGATTGAATGCAGAGAAGTAAAAGGCATTTTTTTGGTTGTTTGTTTGTTTGTTTGTTTGTAAATAATAGAGAGAGTCATCAAGTGCTGGAATTGTCTAACTGGGGAGGTGGTGGAGTCACCACCCTGGATGTGTTTAAAAAAAGACTGGATGTGTCATTCGGTGCCATGGTTTAGTTGAGGTGTTGGGGCATGGGTTGGACTCGATGATCTTGAAGTTCTTTTCCAACCTAATGATTCTGTGATTCTGTGATTCCTAGTCTCAGCTCCTCTGTCTAGCCCCAGAACAGCCAAGGGTGTAGAGAAACTGCATGTAAAGAGAAGAGCCTATGCAACTCTAAACTTGACCACGTTTTCAGAAAATAAATGTAAAAGTTGTTACCATGTCTCTACTGAGCATATGCAACTCATTTTTTCCTGACATTTGTAACATGGAAATAGGAAAAAGCACATTCCATGCCAAACTGCAATTTTTTCCTCACAAGGATGGTGATATTTCAACCTTTACATAATTTTCTCCAAACTGCAATTTTTTCCTCACAAGGATGGTGATATCTCAACCTTTACATAATTTTCTATGTGAAAAACCTCACTTTGGTGTTATTCTGCAGTGCCTTATCTCCCTCAGCTGACATGGAAAGAAACAAGCTTCCCCCTGCCCAAAGCCCTTGATTAAATCAAACTGAAGTAAGAGAATGGAAATTTTCAGACCATATGTTCAAAGTTATAAACAATTGAAACCAAGGTATTTTTCTAGCCAGAACTATCAACCATGTCTACAACGATTTGTTCTAATTATGTTTCTTTAAATCATGTTCCTTTTTATCCCCATACAAATACATTAGTGAACTAGAGCTCCAAATACACTGGAAAAGGCAAAACAAACAAACACAACAATCCACTTCCTGAGAAGATGAACAGAAAGGAAATATAATTCGAGTCAGAAACAAGGATACTGTTCACAGGAAAAAAAAAAAAAAGCTGTATTTGCATCTGCTTACAGAATGGCTTACACTCAGATGGAGTGTGGGTTTGTTGCCACCCTTGGCAGCAAATTACTTTCATCCCCCCTCCATAGCTCTTTGACATGACCATCCAAGTCTTTGTCATGGTTTCAGATGAGTTAACAGCACACAGTCTCCAAACTTTCCTAAGGGGGGAAAAAAAGGTTGTATTTTTAATCTTTTGCGTTTTTTACATTTTTGACATATTTGTGGCTATTGCTGCATAGCAGGTAACCTGCAGAGGAGTATGTAGATTTAAATGCTTCTGTGACTACCTACTCAGCAGCTTCACCCTCAGCAGCCAGCAAACCTCAAAACCCATTTCCATTTGAGAAAATCTGCCAGGGTGAGGATGATTCCCTAATTAGCCACATCCTCTGTGTTTCACCATTAGATAACACAAGGAAATGTGTTCACGGCTTGCTGCTTCATCAAGCTGCTGCAGTGATTCATTCCACGTCAACTGGCACTGGGAGAGCAGAAAAGCCCAGGCTCACAGTAGGGATGTGAAGGAGAGCACCGTTTCTGTATGACTTCAGTGTCTCTCCCACTGGCTTTTCACAGATCAAAGTTTGCTCTGTGCTGCACCAAGGGCCCTGCCCTCCATTTAGCTCCCAGAACAGGAGATGTTTTTGGTTGGGTCAGTTCAAAGCATGTGTGTCAAAATGTGTGCTTCTTGATTGTGTGTTTCTTATAGGGGTATCAGCTGGATGCCAGTGTTTCTCTGGAGCAATAAAATACTCAGTTCCCATAAAATCCTGCTCCTGGAGACAGGACATCTCTTGATGACATTCTTGTAGTTCCAGGACTATTTGCCTACAAGAATAGGCCATGATGCCCTGTTCTGAGCACTGCACACACAGCACAATTAATCACCCTGTGTGGGATCCCCCATTTAGCTGTGGCTGTCCGAGCACTGGTGCATCCTCCCAGTGCAGGGCCTGGACTCCTCCGGTGGCCAGGGAGCAACAGCCATGTGTATGCATGTCCAGCAGGCATTTCATCTGTCTTGTTTCAGAAACTCGCAACTGTATAGGAAACCTAAGCAACCATTTTTGGATCAAGCTCTTAGAATGCTGTACTTCAGAAAGATGCACACAGCCCTCTATCTGCAGTACTTGCATTTCTGCATTTTCACTTGATTCCATCTGTCCCAGCATCATCCCTTGTCACCCACATGTAACCTGCCTCTGCTTATGATTCAATACTCTGTGTATGTGTAGTCTCAGAGTCTGTCATCATTAAGAAATGTGATGGGTGCAGGAATTACTGACTATACAGCCCAATACTTTGAGTTATTTTCAGGGCCTCAGTTATTTTTGAAGGGTGCATTGTTTTTTATATTATATATCTGCAACACTGTTACTTAAAAATGCAGAAAGTAATTTGCATTTATTGCAAAGAAAAGCCTTTTCCAGGTGTCTTCACTGGGCCTGTCATATCTGCAAGCACATACCCTAAAGAGGTGAAGCAACGCTCAAATACATCATGAACTTGATGACTATTCTCCCAGGAGTTATGCCAGCCTTAAGGTTTAGACTCAGTTCATGGAAAAGTGCTGGGAGTTTCCCTCTGGAAGAAAGTCTCTTTGGTTCAGTGAAAGTTAGCATTCACCCCAGCAAGAAATATAGTTTTATGGTTTAGCCCTGGTAGCAGCACACCAGTCAAGTCCCTATTAAAGCATGGCTCAAGTGTACTTTGTCAGTGTTTGTGGACAGATGGCAAGGCCTTATGCTGAGCTGCATCAAGGGACATATTGTGCTTCCATCTCCAGACTGGCTGGCCCAGACTCCTGCCAGGCTCCTCATCCCCAACCTCTTTATCTACCACTGAGCAGGCCCATCAGCTGGGCATTTGAATTCCCAGTCCTGCTTTGTCTGTCCCCATTCACTTTGCTGAAAGGTTTCATTTCCCTCCAAAAGTTCTTCTCTCATGCATTGGCACTGCAGCCCAATCTGCTCCAGAAACCTGCCTGAAGATGGCTGATATCTGTCAAGCAAACAAAATGTTTAATGATATTCTAAGTGTTTTGATATTATCCAAGTGTACAAGTAGGGAAGGTGGCTTTTGGTTGTAATTCTTGTCCCACCAAAAAAAATTCTGAGTGCTTGTCTTTCCATTAATGACCTGCTACACATCCTATTTTCCTGCAGCATTTATTGCATTCATCTAGACTCTGTTGAGGACACAGACAAGGATGAGAAACTAAGATGTGGCTGAAAGGAAAACATATCCTTAGGAAGACGTCAACCATTTTCTCCATCAAATGGGAAATGATCGATTACTTCTCATCAAAGGTCTTCACCTTCACTGAAAGTGGGGCTTTTATGTTGTGATATACCACAGTATACCCACAGTATATAGTAGTGCAGCATTAATTACTGCATATACTCATTATAATATTCCAGGACTGTAGAATTTCATGTTTTTTTACCAAAAGTACATGCTGGGTCATTTCATTCTGAAAGCTTTTCCCCCCAGTTTTAGAGAGGAAAACCTCTTTAAAAATGGTAGTGAATTAAGAGTTGCAAAGTTTTAATTATTTGTAGCCTTAAGGATTAAAAAGTGAAAAATAAAATGCTCTATTTCTAGCCTGCTATATTTGAAATAAAAGAAGATTGTTGTTAAAGAAAATAACAACCAAAGAAGCAACCCAAATCTCATTTTTAGGAGGAGTTTTTAAGGGGTCTAATTCACAATACTTTGCATTCTTTGAGGCTATGAGACTGACACTTCTTCCTCTTTACCTGTGAGCTCATGGTGAGAAGACTGATGGTTGGGTTTCAATTTTTTGTATGTGGAAGTGAGAGAAGTTAAAGTAAGAAATTGTTCAAAGTAAAACGCCCTGGTGTTTCTGCATATGAAGCCTTTGTCAGTGTTGGAATCTCTAAAATATGCACACATCTTAAAAAGGGAGTGTCTCATTGTATCTGGTCAGTAATATCAATATATGATTATTTTTGTAGCTTTGAAAAGTTCCTTACCTTACATCAGCTTCTCAAGCAGGGCATTTGTCTAGTGTCAAAGTAGACTGGCATGCCAGCCTGACTTTTAACACGACAATGTCCTTAGTATTAGGTGTATCTCTCTCGGGATGCCCCTTTTTTTCTTTACTTATGAATAAGATAAGTATATTAAATAATGTTTGTTACCAAACTTTCTCAGGAAAGGAGGGGCCTTTTCCTCTTTTTCTACTTCTGAGAATGACTCATTTGCAGTAGGCTGGCAGGTAGCATAGACAGCAGGGTTTAGCAAAACATTTTCTATACCTGAGTCACAGGATGTACTATGGAAAGAATATAATGTTATTTAGAAGGAATTACTGTCTCCAATATAGGGCATACACAATGTAAAAACTAGCAAAGTAAAAAAGTGGTAATGTCTCACCACTTTCTTCCCAAAGAAAATGTGGCCAAACCCATAGCAGTCTTTCAAGAAAACATATGAAGCCACTAACATATTTCATTGCATCTCCTTTTTGCACTGTTTTGAAATAGTACCTCCTAATTTTTGTAACCTTAATCCTATTCTTTTCAATGCAAAGCAGTAAATAACCTGAGATGTAGTTCCCTGCTGCACAATTACTTGGAACAGAAAACTACCATGAGCAGGGATTGGTTGGAATCATCACTGCCATTATTGAATTTCTCAAAGAGCCAGATGTATTTAGCTCTGTTAGGGTTCAATACCTCTGATGGTGTCCAGCACCTCATAGAAAATGGCTTAAAATAATTAGCGAGATGGCATGGCTGAGTGTGTCTTGAAAAAGTAAAAAGGTTTTAAAAAAAGAAGAAAATAATACAAAACCAAAGAACAAAGCCACACACAGTGCAGGGACAGGTCCCATATACCTGCTACAACATCCTGAAAATGCGCTGAGAAGCCTCATGCTCTCCCTTAAGTATTGAACCATTTAGGTGGGTTTTTTGGCAAACAGTCCCATAGAGAATAGCTACATTTCTGAGGAACAGGTAAAGAGACCTATCAGTGTTTTTGTCTTGGCATTGAGCAAATTATGATCAGGAGGGCATACAAACTTCTAGCATTCTTCCCTTAATAGGTCGTGGGGTGCAACTGAGACCCTTTTCCTTATACAAAAAACATCTACGTGGTGTAGTGCTACAACCTTTCTGTGGAAAAAGCCTCTGTGCAAAGATTTGTCTTGGCCTGTTGTTATGCCACTTGCTTGTGGAGGTGCCCACTCCTCAGCTCCCATTGGATCAAGCAGAACTCCTCAGAATGCATCACCCTCCTGCTCTTCACCATCTCCATGCTCCATCCCTGTTGGCAGCAGCCCAGGCTGGCTGCCAGCTGCTCATGCTCATTCCTGGGTAACAGCTCAACAACTGTTTGAAGTACAGTTGATTTGAAGTACAGTTGGCCACACTTTCAGCCACAAGATAGGTAAAATCAGCTTTCCTCAGTCTGTGATCGCTCCATGAAACATGAGAATGTGATCCAGGAAAAAACTGCAGAATGGTATTTGTAAACAATTGCCCACACAATCACTCACTGATATGACTGAAGAACAACAAATAGAAGTAGTGGTGAGAGACAAACCTTCAGACTTTGGCCCTTTTTTTGGTTGTAAGTGCAAATCTCTGTGACATTGCTGTACAGACGGTCTCATGTCCTTCTTCAACAAAAAATGTTGATGACCACTGGAATTGACAACTCTCTGTTTCTACAATTTATCCTATGCAAAGGGTAACTTCAACAGCATTTCACAAAAGCAGTTGTGTCTCTTCTGCACTGCAAATGTGACCCCTTTTAGCAGCAAAAAATGTAGTGAACCAGCCAGGATGGCTGAAGCCCCTGCCTGGGTAGCCCCACTCACCCTTAAGAGAAGCACCGAGACTTTTCCCATTTCACAGAAATCCCCATTCCACACAGGCATTGTTGAAATGATCCCCTGATCCTCCTTGCAACCCCTCCTCAAAATCCTTCTTTGACATTCCACCAAACCTCACAGATACCCACCAGCAAGCAGTGGCCAACTATTACAAATTGCATAGGCTCGCTTTGCTTCAGCACTTCATCACTCTCTTGTCTTGTACTGCAATCAAACTGTAAAATCTGGGGTGATGATTATCTCCTCCTTTTCTCTGGACCTCTTAGCCCAACAAGATCAGCCTCATGATAAGGATATCAAGGAGCTACAGAAAAAGTAATAAAAAAAATTGCAAATAGTTAAAATAATGAAGAGTTAAACAAAGGAAGTAATAAGTATCCATATTTAGCATACTATACATATTTTTAAACAGTTAGTAATGGAAAAGATCACCACAGGAATAATAATTGTTACTATTTTTGTCTTGTGTAGATTTTTTAATCTATGACTCTCTGAGCACGCTAATTAAAGATTTTGCACATATCCAAGTACAAATAATTCCCATCTGGAAGGGATGGGATGTGAGAGTGAAGCAATTTAATGCCAATAATATCCTCATATGACATTATCACCGCAGATCTGGGGTTGAGTTTCCATTTTTAATTATCTAGCAATCTTAGTGTGACACAGATGGATTAAGTACATCCTCATCTACTGTTTGGTACATGGGCCAGTAGCCACCATCAGATTATGGATGTTTGCAATGGGCACGTACCAGCAAATCTCTGACCTCTGAAGTGACTCAGTTATTGGTCAGAAACACTTGTGTGCCAGTCTGCAGCTTTAAAACTGGGACCCAGCTTCAGACCTGAAGGTGGCAACTTCCTTCCCATTTTACCACTCATTATGTGTGGTAAAATAATTCCTTCCTCCCATTTCTTACTGATGGCATTAAGATTTCAGCTTTTCCTTTGTGGGATTGCAACCTCCTCTTTTCTGCAGTAAACAGCTGAGGTGTCAGTGTCAACCACAGACTTTTTCCTTGGAGCCAGGCAGCCACAGCCCCAGAAGACAGTCTGCTCAGTAGAAAGCAGCAAGCTTTTAAACTTTCACTGTACACTGATTTATTAAAACTTCTGCAGGTGGTTTCATGACTTTTCACTTTGCTCTGTGCCCAGGAGGAGGGATAAAGGCATCCACTTTCTCCCCTAGCTGCCCTGTTTGACTCCAAGGTGAGTGTGATTCCTATCTCTGTTTCAGAGGTCAGCTACCCATTTGCAAAAGTTGCAGGGTCCAACTCTCTTTGCTTTTCACAAACTCACAAATCCCCAGTATTTCTTGGAGCAGCTCTGAGTCAGGTTTGGGTAGGTGCCACGAACCCGTCACAAGGAGCCAGGCAGCCAAGTAGGCAAAAGGCACCCCAGTCACATTTAGCTGTATCCTTCAGTAGCTGTTTCAGTTGTAATTCCTCTATTGTTCAGCCTGGAGCAGATGGTGAATCAGAGCACATTTGGGCAGGTGGAAAATCTTCCAGCAGCAATGTCTGAAGTCAGAGCTCCTTTCTTGTCCTCCCCCCTGCCTGGCTGTGCTGGCCCAGGGTGCTGTGTCTGCTCAGATGGCTCCAGACAGAGAAGAGGGCTGGGGAGGAAAGGTGGCAGATGGCAGCTGAAGCTGGGTCTAAGCAGAAGGCCTCACCTCCATACAATAAGCACTGATGGGAGCTGAATTTTTTTCCAGCTGTGTTTTAGGTGGCTGTATTTAAAAATTCCCCCTTCACAGACAATTCTGATTTTAAAAGTCCACTAGCTTCTGCTGTTTTCCCATCTCACCCTGCCTGTGGGCACAAAGGGACAGATCCAGACCTAAATTAAAGTATCTGTAAGTGTGAAGCTCAGGTGGCAGGATCTCATGGCTCTGTGTTGACCAGATATAATGCTTCTGCTGTGTGGAATTTTTTTTCAAGGGGCGATCCCTCTTTATTGCCATGTTTGCTATGTGAACATGTCTGTGCAAGATGTATAATAAAAATGAGGTAGCTTTTTCTGTGGCCTTCCTGAGTTAACAGAAAGCTGGCAAAGCTTTCATAGCCCTTCCCAGGTGCCCTTCTTGTGACCATGCCAACATGTTTTGCGAACACTGAATTGGCCAAAATAGCTGCTTTCACATAACTTAAAATTTGTCCACATTAAGTGCTGGGAGGGGATGAGTAAGAGCAGTGAGCAGGCCTGTAGGAACTGGTATATGCCCCTGCAGTGCTGTTCTCTGTGCAGCTCAGGATACAATAATGCTCTTCTGCAAGTTTGGGGGCATTTAGCAAAGGTAGTTGGTACTTGCTGCTCTTTCTTTTCACTTCTCCTGATTTTAAAAAAAGGGATGGCTTGTGCCACCAGGATCATGCCAAGCCCTTGAATAAAGCAAGTATCAGACATTTAAAATTTAATTTTGCAACCTCATGATATGGAAAAGCTAAAGAGAGACCAATATACGATAGGAAAACTTGCTAGCACGACAAGAAAATGTGCCAGAAGTATCAGGACAGTTCTAAGACTCAGGTCTTCACTAGTCACATTGATTATGCAGCACTAATCCATAAGCCTGTGATTGCTGCTCCTCCAGAAGTGCTGGTGCCAGTAACTGTAGTCTTACCATAGGACACAAGTGTCCCAGCCACTCTGCCATGACATCCCTGATGCAAAGGAGATCTAGCTATGAAGTTTGCCAGGCTGAGGGAACTGAAACCCAAGCTATTCTGAATCACAGAATCACAGAAAAAATTAGATGGGAAAAGACCCTCGAGGTCATCGAGTCCAACCGTTAGTCCAGCTCTGCCAAGTCCACCACTAAAGCAGGTCCTCAAGTGCCACATCTACATGTCTTTTAAATACCTCCTGGGGTGGTGACTCACCACTTCCCTGGGCAGCCTGATCCAATGCTTGACAACACCTCAATGAAGAAATGTTTCCTAGAATCAAATCTAAACCTCTCCTGGCATAGCTTGAGGCCATTAATTATGTTAATAGTAGACAGGGGACAATCTGTTTCTCCTGGCTTTCATCATGATGATTAGGACCACTTCAAGTGTTTCCTATCTTCTCAATCTATTTTTATCTGGAGGAGGTTTCATAGACCATGCAGTATCTCAAGGAAAGCACTTCTCAAGTAAATTGAACTGTGTGACTTATTCCAAGCAGGAAGCAGTCTTGATAAGCTTTCCTAGTTCTCTGTTTACAGCTTCAAAAGCAATTTGCCAGCCTAGGAGCTGCCTTGTTAGATGACCTAGGAGATGTGCTGGCAAGGGTCCCTGGTCTATCAGCAGGAGACTGGGCAGGAGACTGGGCTCTATTTGCAAGCTGTGTCCTGCAGCACTACATGGTTGATAAATGGTTATCCTCTGTGTCTTTCTTTTGAGCTGGGGCTCCATCCCATCACCACCTGTAGATGAAAGGAATCCTCTGCCTGATTGCATGGGGTGTGACCTTCTTCCATGGAGGTAACTCTGCACTGCATCGGGTACCCTCTAAAATAAGCTCAAGGAAAAGTGCTTTGGTCTATTTTAAAATTTGCACTAATTGCTTTTCTCATTTCACAGACATCAGGTAGAAGGACAAAGATTTCACCAGAAATTGTGGGGCACTGTCATGTTTGAAAAGGAAAACATCTGGGTTTCTCAAGGCAGTTTTGCAGGAAAAAAACAGGGATCTGCCAAAAGTTTGCTAAAATTTAAAATATTAACTAAGCCTTGGAAAAAAGTTTGAGGTGGTACTTCCAATTCTGAGTGAAGACCAAGGAGGATGGCAACACCCCATCAAGACAGATTTCTTGCAGAGGGGAAGGGGGCAGCAGAAGGGGACCCAAAACAAGCCCTGTAGATTGACAGGGGTTCAGCTTGCAGCACCCAGCCCCTGCTGTGTTGGTGAAGGAGTCCTCAGTCCATGGCTGAGGGAGTACTAAAGAGGGATAACACCCTTGCAAAGTACCTCTGGAAAACCAGGCAGTGCCCAAAGCATTTACTGTAGTTCTGAAGGGCAGTTGTGTTATTTTCCTTTTTGGTGGGGTATCAAACTGGCTGCCAGATTCTCCACCTTATGTGCAGCAATGGAAAAGCCAGAAATCATCTCAAAGAAAAAGCTGTCCTCCAGCATGTAGATCTACAGTATAGGCTCTTGCATCACCATGGAAATTAAGAGTATTCTGACAGCTTAAATCTCACTAAGAAGGAAATAAAATAGTAAAATGTCACAACATGGCAGGATGAAACCTGTCCTTCCTGGATACCTAGTGAAATAAACAGTTCTGGACTAGGGCCAAACAGAGCAACTGAACTATATAATACGCTCCTATCAGAGGGCTCCACTAGCAGAGAGGACTAATGTTTTGAGTGGTTAAAGTGCACTGAAAATTTCTATCCTGCCCCTTGGAAAAACATGTTAGTTAAACATTAATGTGGTTCCTTTGCCAGTGGCACAGGTCACAGGATGGGGACAAGCACAGACAAATGACCACAAACTTGTTTCTCTCACCTTTCACAGATCCAGTGTCCCATCCTGGTTTTAAGCTTCATAGGTCATATTTATCTTACATATGACATAGTGATTTTAGGAAATAGTATCGCTGGTTAGCCAGCACAGACTAAAGGCTGCTGAAGAAGGTGCTTCTGTGGCATTGACTGCCTTCTTTCTCAGTCTCTCAGATATTTCCTACAGCCATGTCATTTGCCTGGGCACTGGTGCTTTTCTGACCCTTCTCTGAGCCAAGTTATTTCATTAAGATGGCAAAAATCTAAGGAAAACGGATTCCCTGTTGGGTCTTTAGCAGGGAACTAGATCCATTCACTAAGGGGTCAGATAGCTGGCAAGGAAGGAATTGTATATTGGGGAAGAGCAGGCTTTGGGAAGGCAAGGGGCAGATCTCCCTCCTTGGGAAACAAGGAGCTGTGGGAGCAGGTAGGTTGTCTTGTCTAATTGCAACCATATTGCTCAGGGTGCAATGGCACCCTGGCAGCAGGGCCAGCCTCAGCCCCTGCTCCATCCTTCAGTGACCAGGGCACTGAGACAGGCTGCAGGAGACACTGCAAGGTGGGTTTCACTGGACCTCTGACTTGGGGGAAGCCAAATGGCAGTCTAGGACAGCAGAGATATGAAATATATGGCCAAGAGAAGAGGAAACAGAGAAAGAGGCTTTCCCTAGCTTCAGTTGCAGTAGTCCCACATCCTGTTTTGGTTACTGCATTCCCTCCCCTATGCTGATTTGCTCCAAAACCTTCCGGGGAAGTGAAAGAATAACCAGAACAACACGTTTGCTACTGAAAGGCTCTCAGCCTGGAGCTGTACACATGCAGCAGAAAACAGGGTGTCAGAATCTGGCACTGAACATGACAGGCCAGAGGTAACGTGGATCAGGCAAAGACACAAGGTCCCAGCCCCACGGGGTCAGGAAGAGTGTGACACGGGATTTGTGCCGTCCCTAGGCTGGCCAGAGGAGATGACAGGTGATCAAGCATAAAGCTTGAGCAGCACAAACAGATGATACTAAAGCTCCTACAAAAAAAAACCCCAACCCTGCCAGCACAACAGATTAACGGTGAAAATTTGACTCAGCAGCAGGGGTTTGGTGTAAGTCAGCACTTTACATTGTATGGCTGCAGTGATTTTGACCTCAGAGCTGTAATGCTGGATTTATTGCACTGTGAAATCATGGGCACAGGAAGGGCAAATGAACCAGAGGCCAAAGCACCCAGCAGCTCAGGGATAGCAGCTGGTAGGACTAAGCATGCAAAAAACTAGATGTGGTGGGTCTGGCAGTGTTCAGAGCTCTCAGCTCTACTGTAAGCACTCATCAGAGCAGATAAAGAAATTGCCAAGTCCAGTGTCTATATGAAGAGTTGGGAAGAAGGAATATGATAAATCATCTTTCCATATCCTGATTGCATCTAATTTGGTAACTGACCATCTGTCTACTTTTTTTAGCCTCTTTTAAAGTCTGTGATGTGGGCTTGTTTTCAAAATCACTTCCAGATATAAAATTCTTTTAGATAAGAATCTCTTTTTAATCCTTTCACATTAGATATTTGGGTGTAAGGGTATTGGTGAAAGGATTTTTTTACCATTGCCTTGTTCATAAACCCTTCTTTTTTAAAGTGTGCCATATTCCAGCATAAGAATGCTCTGCCAGTCCTCTCACGTAAGTAACCCCAGTGCCTACAAAATATACACTGACATCCAAAGTTGCAGTTCTACAAACTCCTCTGCACAAAATCAAGTTCCTTTAAACTAGCAGAGAACTGACCCAGCTCCTGGGGTAGTATGCTTGAAGTGTGGTCTGTAGAAAGGAACTTTATGAGAGAAAGGAACCATGTGAGGAAGATACCGGTGTTGCCCCTGCTCAACAGATTTTTTAATAATAGCTGGAAGGACTGGAGTGTCAGACTTACATAGTGACAGAGTTCATAGGAAAGAACTAAACAAGCTAAACATTAAATCCACATGAAATGCCATGAATTTGAATGTCTAAAATTTGTCTCCTAAGGATTTCTGAAAGACAAATTCCAACACTCTCTAACATACAGTGAAAATGCTCTGAAGCCAGATCCGTAATGAATGCATTTCTCAAGATGCCTCATCTCCTCTCATGTCCTTTTACTTTCTGGGTCAGCTACAGAAAACATGTAGGAGCCATAATTTCTACAGCACTTATCACAGGCAGTATGTTCTGGCTATTATTAAGATGAGATATCTCAAATATTTCCATTTTTAAATGAGAAAGTTAAGAATTTCTGCATAAAATTATCAATAAGGAAAATATCTTTCTCTGAAACCAGGTCCTGGTTATTCATGTTACCTGGAAATAAGATAATGAAGATAATGGATATTTTGAATCACAGGTAGTTCAGAAAGAAATGACAGAGAAAAATAATTTTGAATTCCATCAAAACTGAAACCTTTCAGAAATGGTTGGTGAAATTAAAAGGTTTGAGAAAAATAATTCCAGGATAAATGAAATATTTGATTTGACTAAAATGCATTATTTTTTCTGCTTTGAGCATTGCCATACATATGAAACATAGTAGAAAGTAAATTTCAAGGAACTACCAAGTCAGAAAGGTCAAAAGAAATCCATTTCATTTTGAAAAAATCAGAAGTGAAACAAACAATTTTCTTAAAAAGATTTTATTTTTTTCTCTTAATACACAATTATAGCCCAGCATCAAATCACAAAAGCTCGCAGCATTACTGAAATTTCTCTGAGAAATAATCCCACATTTGTTGTGCATGTAAGTTGCTTTCCAGGTGGGAAGGAAGAGGAGAGAACAGGAGGGGGATGCAAACAGCCATAGGGAGACTGGAGTTGCAGGCCCTGCTGCCCATCTCCTCTGGTGTGGCCCCAGTCCTGCTTTGCTGGCAGGATTCAGAGAAAATGAATCCACCTGGGGCTCCCAGCCTACACTGTGCACAGATGGAGATGTCCTGAGCCAGTGGAAGAAAATCAAAACCTCTTGTTCTGAAACAACTTTAATCTGGTAAGAGAGAGACCTCCATACGGATGCTAAAATAAACAGAAATTCTTACTGAGAGCGTGACCCATTTAGACTTCCTGCTTATATGGATTTAAGGAATAGACACTAGAAAACTGATTTTTGTGACCCCCTTCCCTTTTTTGTGTGTGGCACCTGAAATGCCACCCTGACTCAGAGAAAATTCCAGAGGGAGGAGCCCTCCCCTCTCCCTCCCTCTGGGTCAGTTGTTGTCAGCCTCTGCTTCTAAGAGCAAAGGGACTGGGAACCTTGAGTTCATGCTTTGAGTATTGGTAGCCCAGGTGCAGCTCTGTTGCTTTCCCTTCAATTTCACCCCAAATTTTCAAATCACTTTCTGTCTCATTTTCAATTTATGCTTCAGGTTACATCTTCTTCTTGATCTTCCTAAAAGATGTATTTGCTGTATTTGCAAAGCCATTATCAAACAGCTATTTGCTGCTGCAAATACAGAGAAGGGAAAAAAACATTTCTGCCAAAAACATGAGAGAGATTCCTAAGGGCAGGATGTCTCAGCTCTAAAACCTTATCTGCACAGGAACTGTACTGCCTTGTAATGGCTTAACCATCTTGAGGTGGAAGTGCTTATTTCTAGGAAAAAGAATCCATCTGCAGAGGCATATTTATATTAATATGATGGAAGATGGGATGGAAAGGTGTGTGAGACATAAGTGAACCCTTAAATATAAAGCCTCATTTTTATATATAACACACTGGAAACTTTCCAACTGGAGTATTTGGCAGTATGTCATTATTTGAAAGGACACATTGCCGCAATGTAGTGTTTGTTTGCTTTCTGCATACACTACGTACTCCATGGATTAAAAAAAAAAAAAAAAAAAATTTGGCATAGGACAAAGCAAAGACACAAAACCTATAAAGCACAGCACAGAAACTCTGATGGCAATCACCTGCACAGTAGGGGGCTCATATTCAGCTAAACCAGTCTTCTGGTACAGCAGGTTCTGGCTAGTGAGACTCCATTGTCATTTACAAGGAAGCATATTTAAGTGGTTAGGATATCTTCATTCCATTTTGCTCTGATTTGGCTGGTCTCCCTGTGCTCATTTTCTCTGAGCACACTTAAGGGACCAACCCCTTCATTTGCATATTCACTTGCACAATAATTTTTTCATCAGGTCACTCCTCTGTGAGTTACCATTTGCCAAGTACTGCATTTGGAAGCATTTGCTGGTCTCGGGAGAGGTGACGCTTCACTTGTCTTGGGAAGAAGACAGAAGTACTCACAGGCAGGAAAAGCTGGCTAGATGAAAAATGTATTAGCATAAGTAAGATAAAAATTTAAGACGCAGAAATTGCAAAATAGATCTGTGCGAATTCTGGCATTAAGGGAACCCTGGAAACCACAAAGAAAATATCTGCCATTAGCCTGGGAATGACAGTAAAACTGGTTTAAACTAAACTACATGATGTGGTGTTTAGGATGCAGTGAGGACATGTGCAATCTTTGGGGTGCACCCATACAGCACACCTGAGGGTTATCAGCAGTTTGCCACTGCCAGAAGGGGCAGCCCGGCCGTTCTCCACTGGACTTAGCATTGCCCTATCTCTGGCTCTCAGATGAGAACCTGTGAACCAATTCTCACCTGGCAGAAGCTGCTCACCTTTTACTTTTGGTAGGGTTATTTTTGATGAGGACAAGAAGTTTCAGTTGGTGCTTCATTCCAGTACCTAGAGGAGATTGAGGTCACTCACCCACTGTGAGCAGGACAGAGCCCAGTTTGCAGCACGTGGGAGCTCATGTACTTTAACTGTACTCTGGTTATAGAACTGTAAGAAGTCTGTCCCTGGGCTGTAAGTGTCCACCACCTTTCTCCAGGATTCATAATGCTGCAATATCTTTTTCTCTGTGTAGAGGTTCTGAGTTTTGATGAAAAACCAGTTTGTTTGGGGGCATAGAGTATGTACCCCTTACACTAAGAAGCAGAAGCCTTTAGTAGTTGCTAGGCATGTTCTAAACAGTGCCAGTGAAAGCTACAGCTTTGGACTGAGGATTGCTCGAAATTTGTCTTTTCTTCTCCCCTCCCAGTTCCTGTGAATTTACAGCATCATTATTTCTCATCATGTCAACAAACCAGCCTCAAATATCCAGGGTTTGTCCCTACCAAGAAAGTTCAAAAAGATAAATAATGCGAAGACAGCTGAAAGTTTCATTCAGATGCAACCATGTCACTACGGGCTACTGCTGGCATAATTCCTTTTTTTTTTCTGTGTAAGTGCTCTGGTTTTGAGTTGGTTTCAGTACACAGGCTATGCCTAAGAACACTACAACACCAATTGCAATTCCTGCTTCTTGTGCTGCTATCCCAGCTTGACAGTCACTGCTGCTAAACAGCAGCAGAACTGAAATGCTGAGGAACATGGATGGAAAAGGCTTTCTGGAGTCCAAGCAAAGCTTGTAAGGAGAACAGCTTAAACTGCAAATGTATTTGGGAGGTTGAGATTCTGTAGAAAAGATTAATTTGAGACTTTTAGAACAGGAAAGGAGATTTAGCCACGTCTTTCATTAAATAGTATGAGGAAATCCCCGTGTCCAGCTTGGAAATTTTTGATATAAATTATTTAATTGGAGAATGACAGTGTCTTCCTGAGCACTACTAGCTCCAGCTCTGACCCTTTACAAGTACCAAACTCATAGAATATAATGTCAGAGAAAAAAACACAGAAAAACTGTTACACATACAAAAGAGCTGAAAAATTGAATACTTTCCATGGTGATGAAAAAAAAAATCAAGTTCTTAAAATCAAGCTGGCATTTAGGGGCTACAGCAACCTAAAAACCTTGGCAGGAAAAGGAGCATTGACTGAAGGTTATTGTTATTCTTCTTTTTCTAGTAAAAAAGCAGGAGCCAGTTGTGCTAGAGTTTATCCAAATTATTTTAAGGGGAGCTGTTATTATGTTGTTTTCTTAAACTTCTGACTACTTCTGGTTTCATTTTCTTTTGTCAAACCCACAAAAATTTGTTAAGGAGGACTTGGTAAGTTTGGTGCAAATTTCCATTGCTTGCTTTCTGGCCATGGTTTCTTTTAAATCTTACATGAGCAGAGGTAGCTTGATGGGTTTGGAGCTTAAGTTCCCATTCTTTGACAATCCAAGCATGAGAGAACTGCAGCTTGATATAACACTCACAGTAAAAACTAGGGAGGTGTTAGGTTTCTTCTTAAGTCATCTCTTCTGTTTGTCAATGTTCCTTTTTTTTTTCCCCCTCCACAATAAAGACTGCTGAATAGTTTGCAAAGAATGCTGTAGATGACCAGCCTTGTGTGCTGCAAAGTGTTATATTCCTCTGCCCCTGGAAGCTCCCTGGTGTGAACAGCATTACCTGTTTGTACAGACAGCCTAACAGGTTACACTGTAATGTGAGGTGAGGAAACAGATCTGTAGAGCTCTTAGAAGAGGAAAAAGGAATAGATCTGAAAAGAGATCCAATGAGAATATATGCAGAGTACAGAGAATATTAATTTAGCTAGTCATACAAGATCCATCAGCCTGTTGCCCTCCTCAAAAGAACAGACTCTATATCCTTGCCTGCAATCTTCCCAATACCTTTTGAGGAAACGAGTACAAACCAAGTGCCTTTGAGAAAACAAGAACCAACTCCCTTTGTAGCTTTTGGTTTTGAAATATTTCCCACTGTCCAAAACAAAAAGTTCTTTTATAAAATCCTCGTTCATCTGGTTTTGTCCCTGAGGTGGAATTAAACTCCCCAAGCACCAAGTCCTCAGGGAGACCATAATTCATTCCAATGGCAATGGCAGCTCAGTTTGCAGTTGTGATAACAGGCTAAAGGACCTCACCCTCCATGGTCCCTTGTAAGAGGCTGTGCATGCACATATCTGGGAGTGGGATGGGGATGGAACAGGGGAATCAATGTCTTTCCTGTGTAAGCCCAGGTGGGTCTGCATAGGTATAACATCAACCCACAGTACAGGATCAAGAATCATGCATAAAGTCACCTCCAGGTGCTGGTTTGCTACTTCAGAGCTTTTCTGACAGCCAGGATTCCAAAAACCAAACTTGCTTATTGACTATTTTCGTGTTTCCATAACGAGGAAACATTTTTTTACCCTGGAGCAGCAGTTCTTAAGCTTTGAGGCACAGAGCATCTTCTGCCAGAGCTCAGAGAAGCAGCTGGTTATTCACACAGGGGTACAGGGCTTGTACATTAATGTGGCTCCTTTGAAGCTAATTACCAGATCATAAGAAATAAAAGTTGGATGGAGTAACTTCTTGAATTTACTTTGTAATCTGTGGACTAACAATTGGTCTGCAATGCCATAATTTGCTGTGATATAGTTTGTGGTATGCAAGTCATGGAGAACTCTGGCTCTCTATTGCCTAATTACCATAACAATTTATGTTGGCATAAAAGCACTTATCCTCAGAAAGTCCTTATTCCCTCCTTTGACTTTAGAAAGATTAAAAACAGTAACTGACACAGTAATTTAACTTCTTGATGACCATATCAGTCCTGTAGATCCTGCTCAGTAAAGATGCTGATACTGCTGCTGAAAAAATACAAGTTGTCTGATGGACACCTGACACAAATTTATTCCTGCACTTGACATGAACAAAGTATAGCTAAGGTCAAACATAAGGAAGTTCTAGTTAATCATAGTTCTGGAGTGAAGTAGAAGCAGTGGACGTAAATTAGTGTAATACAGAGCAATTCTCAGGAAAAAAACCCTAAGATTTTTTTATTATCTCCCTGTGAGACTGCAATTTGCACTGTAATTCCACCAGCTGTTTTCTGCTTCTGTGCATAATCAGATATAAGATCACATGTCATTAAAGAAACAATTATTCTAGCAACAGACTAATAAATGCCTTCTGTTAGATGCAGGATTAAGCCAGCAAACATAAATAGACCTTTTGCATCAATACCAGTGAGGATTAACAGTGACATTTTTATGTCACCCACTCATTTGTGAATTGCCACATTGTCACTGCAAGCCACAGGGTGGAGGGAAAAAAAGGAGACAACCAGCAAATGCAAAGTTATCATTCGTGGGAGTGAAGAAACTGTGACTATTTAAAGATGTTAGTCAAAAACCTAAAATTAGGAAATATTTGAATCCCACATAAATTCCATATTTGAATTGAACATTTAATGAGAATTTGGCCATCAGATTTTTTTTTTTTTTGGGTACAGTACTTCTTATTCACAGTCTTCCTGTGTTAACTTGGACAACTCATACAGTATTTGTGTGCCTCATATTTCCTCAGGCTTTTAATTCTGGGGTATATTTTAGGCAATATTTTTCATTCTTATTGGAAGCAGTTTAGTAGCGTCTACAGAAAATCGACAGATGCTCTGAATGGGTAAGGAAATTCTGCTGTTCTGATGAAACATGGGACCCTGAAGATCCTGTAATAACAATTGGCTTCTCTTTCATCACACTCCACAAATCAAAAAAACAGATTACAGGGAGCAGCAGGGTTAATTTGATTCTTAACTGGCGGATAGTTAAAATTAGACTGCAATATTAGACAAAATTTCAAAAACCAATTTTTCAACAGAGGTATTTTTTTCAGCATCAGTTTCTTAGACACACATATAGGTTTTCTGTAGCACTCATCATTATGGCAGTTAGCTACCCATGCCAGGATATAAATGCAAGTTGCCAGCTAAAACCTTGCAGCCAGTCTTGCAGTCACACTCTGATTTCTACATACATTCATTGACTACATTGGGTTTAAGTTTCTTCCTAAGAATATTTTATCAGTGAAGCCTGAATGCATTTGTGTCCTTTAAACTAAGTTTCAAGGATAAAGATTTGAAGATTTAATTGTATCCCTTTAGTGTTATTTGAAATTTCATTAATGTCATATGTTCTAGAAGATTTTGACATGTGTTGACTGGCTTCCAGGAAAGTCATAGTGAGATGCTAAGGAAAAGTAGGAAAACGTCTAGCCAAAAGCATTATGCCTTTTCTTTTGTGTCTTTTTTCAAATGTGTCTGCATACATTTGATTTTGCAGGCATGATCCCTGTCTAGCTGCCACCATTTAAGCAGGCTACAAGATTATAGGGACTGTAGGTGAGGAGCTACATCCTTTCCTGTATCTGAACATCTGATATTACAGGATACTGACTGTGCAATGTCATCAGCACAAGTTTTGACAGCTTAATGCATTTCCTCCTCTCCTAATCAATCAATTTCCTCTTCTTCAGTATCATTTCCCTGTTGTTTCATTCAATCTCAAGTCAAACAAGCAGGCAAAACTTTCATAAACCCGCAAAGGACCATTAAAAAAAGGCCATGCTGGCAACACTGGCAACAAGAACTCCACAGCTTATGGCAACAATTCCTTTTTCGAAAAAGAACACTGGTGAAAAAGCACTATTCTGAGAGTAGGTAATTCTTCATTACTGACCCACTACTGTAACAGGTCAGAAGGATTTAAACCAGAAAAGGCCTCCTGAATGTGGAATGTGCAATATTAAAATCATTCAACGGTTACAAAGTGTCTTGGGTTATGTAACCAAAAAGAAATGTGTATTCTATTTCATCTGGTGAAAGCAGTTGGGGAGATGATTTTCTTTATCTCTTGTAACTCCAGGGGGGAGGAGGGCAGATGCCTTCAGATAATGGCCCAGCTGTTAGAACCGGGTGGGGTACTGTTTCTTATCTCTTTCACCACCCATCCTCCCTCCAGGGGATATTTTCTGCTAATGGGCCATTAAGGCTCACCAATGACATGACACATTTACATCATCCCATTGTGAGATGCTCCACCCAGTGCGGGGAGAGCCAACTGTTTCTACCTAGATAAAAATTGAGACATAGGGACACCAGACATCCGGTTTTTCCATTGGATTCCTGGAGGAAGACCAGACCCACCTCACCACCACTCAACTTTCTACAGGATCAGCTCTACTTCCGCACAACCACATCTGTCACTCCATGAGGATTTACTTGGACTGCTTCCAACAGCCTGACTAACAGGGTGTCAGGTTGTATCCCTGACTCTGTCAGGATTCTCTAGGATTTTTGTTTGCTTGCTTGTTTTTTTGTACTACTACATTTGTATTTTTTTAAATATTTCTAGTAAAAGAACTGTTATTCCTATTCTCATATCTTTGCCTGAAAGCCCCTGATTGCAAAATTATAATAATTTGGAGGGAGGGGGTTTACATTCTCCATTCCAAGGGGAGCTCCAACTTTCCCTGGCAGATACCTGTCTTTCCAAACCAAGACACAAAGACAGGAGCTGTTGCCCTGTACTGCTTTCTCACTGTGTGTAATGGCATGTTTGAGATGAGTTGCTTTTTTTTCCATTGTCTTTGCAACAGGCATTTCAGTTTGAAGGGTGTGTAGGAAAGTGAACTTTCAAAATGTTAGTCATCTGTAAAGTTACAGCATTCTACTTTCAACAGGATGTGAGGCAAAGTTTTCCAGAATTTAGATTCAGTTACACAGGAATCAAAAGGGGTTCATCTGCAAGAGGATGTGGGCATTACAGTTAGCCAGATATCCCATTAAGGACTCATTGTAAAAGATACTACTTTTGACATGGTTAATGAAATAATAATTGGAAATCCTGTGAACTATGTGCAGTGTTTCTTACTCAAACCAGAATATGATTCACAGTGTTGACTTTAAGGTACACAACACTAAATCCTGAAGGAAGAAGTGTAGTCTTTTTCCACATTTGCCCACCAACTTTAAGTTTTACCTCTGTCATAATTAAAATTATGTATGTGGAGACCTTTATCATCAAAACAAACTTTTGTTCTTTCCACTCCTAAAATTTCAAGTGGAAAAGGAAACTTATATTTAGTTTTTGCACTTAATTCTTAATAAAGAGATTTCTTTATTTGAAGCATCCCCATTTTCTGACCTTTATAGCTCTATTAATCAATATTTATAGAATTCAAGCCACTAAAAAAAAGAAGGAGAAAAAAGGGGACATATGGGAAGTAGCTAGGAAAGAAGAGGATAAGCACAGAAGAGCTCTGCGCTTTTCCAAGCACAATCAGCAGAATTTTTCATAGCAGAACTTTGCTAACTAGTGGAAAACCAGTTGCTTTAGCCAAGGTTCCAGTCTAGAAGGAATCACACTTTAATTTAGAATTATCTGATTTGTTATCTGTTCTGAGCTAAATCATAAACTTTGAAATGATGTAACAAATAACAACTGCTATTCTGTACAACTGATATAGCAGAGAGACCAAAGTAGTCCTTCAGTGCATACAGCAGAAGTCTCTGCTCAATGTCTGTCTGTTTGCAAACATTGCTTCAGATAAATTTACTCCAGATCCAGGAAAAGGTTTGGGTTCTCATTTTGTTTAAGCCCCACAAATGTAAACACTGGATAAAGGCCACTACCACATTTCTCTTAGATACACAAGTTCAAGACCTGCCCAGCACTTTAGTTATCCCAGAAACAAAAATTTGGCTACAAAGAAGTTGAGATTACTGCAGGAACTTGAAGCAGCCTCTCAAAGTTGACAAAATTTCAATACCCAAAAGCCTAATATTGCCTAGCATGCTGACAGCTGTCAGTGACCTACTATACAGCCCTGAAAAGACATAGTGGGGATGTAGTACTGCAAGCTCTTCCCCATGAGTTGTAACTCATTTTGCAAAGAAAAAAAAAATCCTTAATGAGCTATCTTTAAGAAAAATTATGTATCTTATGAACAGATATAATAATCTTGCAGCAACTGTTTAGTTTCCTGTAGCTACTTTTCAGTGTTGATCTAACTGATTTCTGTCAGTAGCTAGAGATTAATAACAGACTGTTAATCAGCTATGTGATGTACTTGGCACCATTTAACACCAAAAGTCTTCTCAGCCCTCCAGTTTCACCCATAGTTCAGTTCATGTCATTTATTCACATGTGAAAGTGTAATACCTGTGTAAATGTCACAGGCAGATGAAATGATGTAGCATCTCTGCTTTCATCCCCATCCAAGGAAGAACTGCCAGCAGCTTCAAAAGGCCTCAGACTTAGCAGTGCTGGAGCCCACACGGTGCAGCTGTAGACTGCAGGGGTGGCAGCTACAACTCCCACAGTCTGTTCCACCCAGCCCAGCTGTGACAGAAGGGGATGTTTCAAGATGCAGAAGACAAGTGTGAGGTTGGAAGCTAACAGCCCTGCTGTGGGAAGCAGCTGAACCACCAGGACTTACCTGCATTCCTTTAATTATACTGTCCCAAACTGTCACAGTCATTCCCATAAGATGTATTTATAGTAAGATACTGTGCCACAGGTAACAAGGAAAGGAAATAGGAAATATAGATGTCCTTATATATTCAAGTGTTACAAACGTTTTCTGGTACTTGGATGCTTTATATTGTGCAAGTGTATGTCCAGTGAACAGGGACATCTTTACAGTCTGCACAGTTAATTTTGTCTTTCTGTATTTAAAGCACTAAAAGGGACAGCACCTCTTTAGTATGAAATGTTCCAAGGGATTTCTGTGCCTCAACGTATATTGCAGACATACTTTATCTCATTTTTAAAAGCAAACCCCCCCTGCCCCTCCTCCACTTCCAGAACAGTCAACAGCTCCATCCAAATAACCATCACCCCATCCAGCTTTAAAAAGAGACATCTGTTATTTATGCCTGCCCCACTACCAGCTTCTCAGGCACTCTTAAGGAACTGCAAAGTGAAATAAATGGCAGAGCTCAAGAGCCAGCCAGAAAAAGTGAAAGGCTTTTGGCTGCAGCAGAGAAGTACTGAGGAAATGCCCAGATACAGCCCACATGACTGAATTGTTCCGGTAGTTAGTAGCATTTGAGATTAGGTTTACAAAGTCTCTCTTCATGGACAAGGGCTGATGCAAGGATACATTCTGCAGGCCTTCTGCTTTAGATTGATAGCAGTCAGCTTCAATCATTTACCTGCACTGATGCAGAGCCATGCATGGACACGGATATGTTCAGTTCCGTCACTCTCGCCAGTCCCACTGTGGGTTTGCCAAATGCCTCTTAATGAAACAAGGGCAGGTTAAAATCGATTAATGTGACCCAGGGGAGGGGAGAGTTTACAGCTGTCTATGCAGAAGGGCAGGCACACCTAAATACACTGCAATGGTTCATTTGGCATGGCTGGTCTAGCTGAAAGAACACGGAATGCTTTTGCACCTTGACCTGACTATTACCTGCTCTAAGGGCATCTCATGTGCCACTAGCAGCTTCACTCCTTGTAAAAGTGTCAGAATATGGTTTCTTCAAGGTTTTACCACAGGAGATGAACTGTTGTATTCCCTACTACCTACCTGGTAACACAGTTTTAATAAAAGCAGACACAAAACCTGGTAGGTTGGCTCACTTTTTCACAGGGTGTCAGCACATTAGGACTAAACACTAAATTTGGCTCAACACTAAATTTGGCTGAACTGAGAAATCACAGAAGATAAATTGTGGAACAGCTGTAAAATGATGTTTCATTATAACAAAACTAGGAATTCAACATTATGTTTTTTTCTGTCAAACTGTTCACAGTTTAGCACAAACTAAAAAGCTAGCCCCTCTCCTAATACCTTCTATTAATCTCAGACTTCCTCCTCTGCACACTCAGATGAGGACAAGAAAAAATGAAAGTATGTACCATTTTTTTTTTTTTTCTTCAATGCCATAAAGGAAACAAAATGCATAACTCAACCACTTTTTTTCTGGATGAAATCTCTAAAGTGTAGCCTATTGCCTTCAGGTTCATATGCATTCTATATAACTCAAGGTGTATTAAGTCAGGACTGTAATCTCCTTAGCTCTCCTTTCTAGCTAATGGAAAAATAACTTAGCAATGCAATGCTGAATAGGTTCTCTTCCAGTGAGAAGCCTGAAATTAGGTTGGGCTATTCTGATGTACCAGGACTGTGCTGCAACAGCTGTAGCTACACTGAACACTGGAGTTGTTTGTGCTTTTGCAAACAGTACTAGTCACACGAAGAAATGTTGGTAAGAGGGCCAACTAAAATACTTAGCATCAGACATTAATTTATGTTGAGCTCTCAGAAAACCATCTCTGTCAGCTATTACTCTGTAGGAGAAGGGATGTATGTTTAGATACAATTTTCTGAAGAACTAGTCAAGCCATTGCATGACCAGCAAGCCCCACGGAGACGGCTCTTCTACTAAGTCCTCCACTTCCCCATAACCTCAGCTGCTTTCACATGCCTCTGCTCTCTCCTACGTTTCCAAGAACACTTCCTCCTCCCTCCTTCTCTCTCTTGTGTCACCATAATACTGATTTAGGGTTGCTTGGCTTGGAGCTGCATGCATCCTGATCCACCAGCATGGTAACAGCTGAGACTTTTTTCAGTTTAAGCATAAATCTGCATGTCTGTTAGGAGCTGCAGGCCACATGAGGTTTTAACCTATCTTCTGGTAAGGCAACAGCTTCCAAGACTTTTTAGATACACCAAAATCCCACAGTCCTAGCTTGGTGATGAAACTTCCCTTTACAGTAGCCACCAGCTGTAGTTAAGACATTACAAAATACATTAATCCTAAACCCTTTTTAATTAGGTGTTGACCTCTACAC
The DNA here is from genome assembly GCA_013397195.1 of Hylia prasina. Taxonomy (NCBI): domain Eukaryota; kingdom Metazoa; phylum Chordata; class Aves; order Passeriformes; family Sylviidae; genus Hylia; species Hylia prasina. The sequence continues at coordinate 415,030 of VYXD01005559.1, read as the reverse complement.
AGTGACTAAAACTAGCATTAGCCTTTCCAGATTCAGAAATATTAAGCTGCACAGAAGTAGGGTCAGGATGCTATTTTAGGTTAAGCAATGCCACTCTCCCAGGCCCTTACTTAGACATATTTGTCTACGACAAAAAATCGTTGCGTCTTCATTTACTTTGACGTGAATTATTAGAAAGTAGCTGCCAAAGAAAAATGTTACTGTCTTGCAAACAACTCTATTTTTCCATGTCTTACTGCTTGAGTGCTAGACAGCATCAAACATCCTAAAATTTAAATAATAGATAACTAAATAGTAGGAAATTAAAAAACAACACAAACCAATAGATAGTTTTAACCACCAATATGCACCTAAGTATGTAGCATACAGGAGCCAATTCAGAGCATTCATGGGCTCTTTTTATTTCATAAAACTAAAGCTTACAGATTCTTAACTCATAACCATTCAGAGAGACAACCACAAAAAATGTATTAATAAAACCCAACAGGCTTCCAGGCCTCTAAAATTTTTTCAAACATAAAGTACAAAAAAAGATACCACATGTTACATTACAGTCTTGGTGCCTTACACACCACCATAAAAAGTGAACACATTCAGTAACTTCAGGCATACCATTAAAAAGATACCAATAAGTGCTCCAGTTTTCTGTACCATACAACTTTATTTCAGTCATATCCTTCTAGGCAATATACCCAAAATATTTGACTCAAGCACACCTTTAGACTGCAAATATACTGAAAAAGGGCATCAAGTCTTTCCTACCTCAAAAAAACCCCCATTAAGTTTTAGCTCATGTTATAAAAAGTAACCATGTGGAATGTGACAAGTCATAATGTGAAATCAAAGTGCTTTATTCCCATAGCGCAGACAGATACGAGTGGTTATCCAGCCATTCTTTAGCGTATCTCAAGAGATATTTGCTCTGTTCCACCCCACCTTGCAAAGACTTTTGGACCATTATGGTGAAATTTCATTAACTGACAGCTAAACAGTATCAGTGGACCAGCAATTTCACTTTAATACTTCAAATAATGAGTTATAAATGAGGCATCTTATCATCACTTTTTCAAGTTCCCTTAATAATTTGCAAAGTTCTACTGTATTATGTAACATTATATTCCAGTTAGGCTCTTAAAATCCAAGGTATGGTCTATTTGAAACCCTCAAATTATTTCCCTAGAACCCAACAGCTGTCTAAGAATCAGTATTTTTGTGCACTTCTTTGCTACTTGGCATGTGAAGAGAGAAACACTTCACACAACAGCCTGTATGAAAGAACTATAAACTCTCAAAGCAGAAAACAACTTCAATAAGGTTTGGACATCAGTAGTTGCCTGGAATATGTGCTCAATACAGATGTGCCCATACCAAAGAGTACTCATGTTTTAAGTGTTCAGTCAGAAAACTTCCTTCTTACGGAAGTCTAAAAACCTATTTATCTTGCAGAGAAAAGTTTAAGATTTAGGCATTTAATTATCTTTTCTGTTACAACAGAGTTAGCTCTACATCATAACGTGTATGATTAATCCCCCCTGTTTCAGATTCCCCACTGTACAGGTGCACAATTTAAACAGGAAAGACTGAGGGAAAATTTCTATCTCCATCCCACAGACATAAAGACAAAGCGCTTTGCAAGACTAATTTTATCCATTGCATTTGTGGCAACCAAACCAAAATGAAGGCACATGAAATCTAAAACATTATAGCTTATAAATTGTAAACTAAAGCTGAACCTCTATAATTTCTAGTCTTTTTGCACAGAAATAATGACCAGCACCTATGCAGAGGTTCTACATTATTTTTAATTCAGCTTTTTCCAGAAGTAGTTGTCACTTGCATGCCTGTGCAAACTCTGTCATTTATTAGGTTTTGACACATGAAGTGCAGAAACTGGTTGTTTATCTGCATGGAAAGTCTGATGCCAGTGCATCAGTAGCACTTCCTTCCCGTTGCTACAAGAAATGTAAGTCACTAGCAACAGCCAAAGAGCTGTTACCTCAAAAGTGCACACTCCCAGCAGCAGTTTTCCTGTGAGGTGTTCTACAGCTTGTGGCATGCCTTTAATCAGTGTCTTAAATTTGGATTTTAACATGTCAAAGCCTATCTACTTTTGGTTAGTTACAGGCCAGGCATGCACATGCATCCTTAAGGAAGCCAACTCGAAACATGCTTTGACAGATGCTGCATTGAAACTGGCCATACTTGAACAACTAAACACAGATGAGCTGCTACACTCAGTAGCATTCAGGATCCAGGGTCAGCTCAATACCTCAGCTCTTATGGAAAGCTGAATATGGATATAAACTGCCTCCTAGATTTCACTGGAACTGCTACCTCTAAAGCAGAAAAACAAGATTCAAGGTTTCTGAAAGCTTTAGCAGACGGATAGGCTTGTCAATCAGATTAAGACTTACTACATTGTCAAACAACAGTTCAAAGCCTTGGCTATCACTTCTCTAGAAATATAGGTTTAAAAGAACTCAAACACCACTGCCACCACTTAACTAGAATATGTAATTATGCTGCTTCATTCAGAATGATAAACAGGGAGAGAGTTTTGGAGTTCTAGTTTTTCACCCTCTGTGTGAATTCACACACCTTCCTGGTTTTTTTCTTCTTCTTCTCTCTTTTATCTTTTCTCTATTTCTGCACAGTGTCAGTTGAAGGGATTGGCACACAAGTTACTAGCAAACACAGACCTGTAGCTATCACATTACAGAACCATATTAGAGTTTCATGAAGATTTCATGCAATGGTGTCTGTGCTCTTTTATTCTAAAAGAGAACGACTTTCACAGGTAACACATTATAACACAATTTTCTGATTTTAAATGCAGTGAGTTACACAAAGAACATTAACAAGAATCGACCAGACTTAAAAACTGGAACTGCGCTAGGTCTGGCACTTGAGAATTCACAGTGATTAAAATAAAATTGCTTTGCCTAAGACAAAACATAAGATACCAAATATATATAAAAACTCTTTGCTTCTATTATCTTGCATTAGTATTCCAACAGCGATAAGCAAGCTCAGTAGTACCTCAGACAGCAAAGACTTCTGCACGTGGTTAACTTTATTCATTGCTTGCAGCACAATGGATTATTTTTTTTTAAATAATATATTCATGATGTCAAATTAAACAATTTTCAATGCATAAAGTCAACACAGGCTCAACTCTTTGATGGATTGAAGCTTGGATTCTGACAGGAAACCATTCTCTACCATCTTATTTTGTGTACCCAACTTCACACTGTGCCAGGTGGTATTGCTGTTAAAGAGAAACTTAAGGTATACTAGTGTATTACTGAGGTGTTCTTCTGACATAAAAAGTTGTTTGCTGATATAGTACCAGTTGGTAATGTAAGGATAAAGCATTTGCACTTTTCTTTCCCCCCACTCACTTCACTAATCCTAGTAGATCCACTAACACAGGTTTACGATCCCAAAGCCTGCTTTTAGAGAGAAAGGAGCACAGCTTTTAAACACCCCAGCGTTTCTCAACCCACCCACTGCCTCCCATTTCAGCACTGAGGGCCCGGCTGAAGCAGCTGCTCCCAGAGCCCTGTTGACCTGCTGGGCTCACTGACCACACCGAACTGGGAGTTAAAGCAAGATACTCAGGACTCTTCAGGCCAGAGTCCATGAGTGTAGATGAGCACCCACTCGTACCTGCCTCACCTTCTGTACTACACCTCAGGGCACTTTGGTCCGTGCATCCACCTCCCCATACCTCCTGTTCCCTGGCCTTATCCAAACACATTGGACTTCGGCCTGAGCTTGAATGATGATTTCAGGGATTTCTCCTCATGCTCTTCCTCCTCAGTGTCACCACGAAAGGAAGGCGTGTTGTGGATGATCTGAGTCCTGAAGCGGATCTTATTAAGCCGAGGCTTCATCCGTCCGCTGCCAGAGGCTTTCCTGGTCATCTCCTTGCCTTTGCCCGGCACCGCTGCCCCATCGGTACCTTCAGCTTCCTCCCCAGTGCCGTGATGGTGGTGGGAGAGCCGGTAGTTCATGAGATTAGACGGCAACACCTTGGAGAGCCTCCAGCGCCCGCTCCCATTGCCAGCATTCCCTTCCTCCTCCTCCTCCTCCTCCAGGGCCCCCACGAGGCTCCGCATGTCCCCCGAGGTGCCCTGGTGCAGGTATTGCGCAGCCTTGCGCCCGCTGTAGTCGCGGATGTCCACGTCGGCGTCGTAGGCTCCCACCAGCAGCTTCACGACCTCGGCGTGGCCGTGCATGGCGGCGATGTGCAGCGCCGTGTGCCCGCCGCTCGTGCGGGCGTTGATGTCCACGGGCAGCCCGTGCCGCTGGGCGAAGTTGACCAGCGTGGCCAGCAGCTCCTGCCGCCCGTGCTTGGCGGCCCAGTGCAGCACTGTGAAGCCGGTGATGAAGTCCCGCTTGCAGAGCAGCGCCGGCTCGCAGCTCAGCAGCCCCTCCAGGCTCTCCCACCGCCCGTCCGAAGCCGACAGCATCCAGGCGTGCTCCAGAGGGTCCAGTGCCACGGAGCCGGTGGTACTCCCCTCCTCCTCGGCGGAGGACGAGGCCACCGAGGCGCTGTCCGAGTCGCGG
>VYXD01005559.1:124655-409646 GCA_013397195.1 Hylia prasina | reverse complement strand
GGCTCGACAGCGCCGGCACCAGGAGGGGAAGGAGGGTGGCGGTCGGCGGTGAGAAGAGATGGAAGTGCCGCCTGTACCTCGCTGCCCCAGGTCCGTGCCAGGCGCTGGTGGGGGCCGCGTCAGCGTGGGGGTCGGGTTAGCGGGGGAGATGAAAACTCCTTCCTCACGCCGTCTAGTTCCCAGAACTGCTAGGCTTTTAGAACACTTGTTAAAGGGACTTGTTTTCAGATGTCGTTCTTCTTAACGCTCCCGTGGCGTATCGCGTATTTCAATAAGTTGAATCTCATCTACTGAAGAATTACTTCTGTGTAATGACAAAGCTGTCAGCTTTATGTTCTGACGACACTGAACCCATCCGCAGGGCAGTTAGTTCCCCTGGAGCGTAGTTTCTGTGCCTGTTGATGGTAGTGAAAAACTCGGGGCTCAGGAAGTGTCAGATTTGGGGTGCCCATGGGCACGTTAATGGGGGGATGTCCGCCCTCGCGGCTGGGGCCGCGGCATCCTTCCCAGCCCGGGGCTGGTGGGACCCTCACCCCCTGCATAGCCAGACACTGATTACGGCTTTCTTCGAGTTTTGGAGGACAAATTTCAGTCACTTCTACAAACCCCGTAGCAGGCTAGTTTCTTGCTTGTACTGCTAGTCTGGTTCTGAAGAGGCTTATGCAAAGTGATGCATATGGTCTGAGACCTGGCTTTTTCTTTGGTACAGCATGGTGTGTAGTTTTAGTCAGAAATATGTGGCAAATTTAAAAGATAACTGTTTTTTTTGTTTCTTTCTGAAAGAAAAATTTTTAAATGTCACACTGTCTCAGGCTATGTTTTTTTAATGCTGTTTTTAATGGGCAAGACAACTTTATATAAACCCAAATATTTACATAAATAATAGAATCCTAGAATGGTTTGGGTTGGAAGGGATCTCAAAAAGATTGTCTGGTTCCAATCCTCCTGCTCTGGGCAGGGAGAGTTTTCACTTGACCATGTTGCTCATCCAGTGTAATGAATCTGGAGAAATCCAGACATATTAGTTATGCCACCAGCCTTTGCAAATGGGGTTGAGGCAAGGAATGAGATGTGATTTAGGTGATATACAAGTGCTGTCCATTAGGTGATCTACTAGGTTGATTTCTTTTGGAAGTAGTAAGAATGCAAGTATCGTGGTCAGTTTTGTGGACTTAATTTCTTTGCATATTTGTTAGACAATAGCAGAGGGACAAACACCCATGTCCTTGGAAGATTTCAGAAGGAAAAATGTGGGCTGCTGCTTTTCTATTAGGAGAATGCTTCAGTTGCTGTCAGGTGGAATAGGTTTCCACAGTGATTCTTCTGTAAGGAAGGGAGGTGTTGTCCTGAATGAGGGCTTGCTGCTTGGAAGGCAGCAGTGGAATTTACACACTACAAGCTACTTCTATTTCTTTATTCTGGTTTGTGCAAAGTAGGGTGCTAGGTACAGCCCACAAAGTGCTAGCAGCACAGTCATCAAAATTACATTTATACATTTTAGCAAACAAGGAAATCAAGGGTCACTGGCTACTAGTTGCATAGTTTTCTTAATTAGTGTTCTACCTTATGTTGGTTAGCTATTCTCTCGTTTATCATGCTAATTAGTCCACATTTCCAGTCTTTCTCTTCTTTTGAGTTGGTGGGTTTCTTGAGCTGATGGTCCATGAATTGGTGGTCACAATCTCCTCCTGCCAAAATTGCTTTAGAGTTGTGTCAGTGGGAGTTGATATCTGCATAGTTGCTGAGTTGGCTTTGTTAGTTTCTTCCTTATATTGGGAGTTCTGCCAAATGTCCTTGTGGTCCATAAATTTTCCATTATTTGTGTCCACTATCATTAGCACATCCTTCTCCCCAAGCTTTGTAAACCTCCTCCAGGTCAGAGATCATCGAGGCATGTCAAGCCCTAAACCTTAGCAAGGCAATTCTACTGACAAAGTAATTTATCTTTTTAACACCTGGACATCAGAAGGAAATACTGCAAGGTTTTTTTTTTGTTGGAGAGTTACAAATGGCAGTGCAGAGGTTTTGAGGGTATCCCAGTGTGCTTGGGATTTAAAGGTTTTTTTTGAAGGTGAAAGGCCCCCCTACTGCAGTCATGCTGAGCCTCTTGCACTGGTTTTTGTTGTGGCAGCTGCATGGTTTGTGTTAGAGGAACTGTCTTATCCTAGTGCTAACAGAGGTGCTCTGAGTGTCAGACTGAGCAGCTGGAGTTGTTAGATGTGCAGCCACTCTGTCTCAGATACACTTGTCTTTAAATGGACAGGAAACTGACAGTTCTCAGAGTTTCTCAGCACTTTTTAATAATAATTTTCTTCTGGTAGAATGCCTTGAGAAATTTTGTTTTCTGACATGCTTTGAATGTACATTTTTTTAATAGCCCAAAGATGTCATATTTTCTCATTAAATTGTTCACTTTGCATATGTAGTTTCCCTCATGTTAGTCTAAAATGGAATTACCTAATTACAGGAATCTAAAATGAGAGTTGGTGGAATTAGTGCAGTGCAGTCTGTAAGCCCATACAAGGAAGTCCTGTGCAAATAAAGAGGAGGATGAGGATATGCTGTGAGGAATATCTATATCCTTCTAGCTATAAGAATTATGAGACTTGCTATGCATACTATTAGAAAAGGTGTCACTTTAATGGGCTTTTAAGTGTTAAATTTAAAAATTTCCTACTGTTGACCATGTGCATGTTCACGGGAAACAGTAATGGCTTCCAATTCCATGTGGATTGGAAATAAAAGAGAAAGAATAGCATGGACCTGTCACCGATTCTGCTTCTGATATGTAATGTTTGTTTAAAAATACAGTTCATTTGTATGAATCAAGATATTTCATTTTAGCCTTATGCATTTTAGTATGCTCACTGCCTTGATGTCATGGTTCTATATTGTTAGCTGATGTTTGGAAAGGAATGTGCACCTTTAGATATTTCTATATGAAATAGATAAATGCTATCTCAGAATTTTGGTGCATATAATGGGTGTAGATGTTTTAGTTTACATAAATAGCAATTTCACCTCCAGCTCCTTAGAATGAGTTCCATTTGATAACATACACCTTGCTCTGATTATCCGCTCTATTTTGAATTCTGATGCTTAGATTGTTTTTGGTACTTTTTCCTAATGTCTAAGAACAAAACAGCTGTAATTTATTTTCTCCCTACAGCTTTCAGTTTACATTTTCAGTTAGACTTGTCTATTTCATTCACATTTCATAAGATTGTTTGGTTTGTATTGGGGTTTTTTTTGCAAAACGTGTACTTTTTTTTTAAACCTGCAAGTTTTCCTGTAAAGTAATTTTTTTTTCTCAAATCGTGGAATAAAGCTGATTTGACAGGTCTTTTTTTTCAGACTTTGGCTTTTCTTCATTGTGTGTGAAATTATAAGGCACAAGTTCTAGCTTTCTAGTAGATCTAATATATTGCTATTGTTAACTGATATTTTAAAATTATTTTTCTGTAGCAAAATGTTGGCTGTCGAACTTTGTCCTTGTCTGCTCATGTTGGGTTTGATAGCTTACCTGACCAACTGCTTAGGAAATCCATCAAGCATGGCTTCTGCTTCAACATTCTTTGCATTGGTGAGTAGTGTCTGGGTGCTTCAAGGCTTTAGTGGTATACCCATCTTAGGAAGCGACTGAAATTTACATCCAGTTGTGGTGTTAAACAGTTTCTTTAATGTTAAGCATGAACTATAATTCCACTCCTTCTCCCAGCTTTATTTGGGTTTGTATGTAGCATCTTCATAAACAATGTGAAGACCAAAAAACGTTGAAAATGGATGCCAGTTATTTATTAATTTATCAGCAGCCTTTTGGATTTTTTTGAGTAAACTGGGTTTACATTTGTAACAAAGAGCTTCAGATTTAAAAAAAATTCCAAGGTGGTATTACTGAAGTGTTTCTATATTTATCAAGTGTTTTGCTCTAATATTTTACACTTATTCTTAAAAACCCTTTGTTGAATCTCTGGTTTCGCGGCTAACTACTTAACTTTGTAAAATCTGTAGGAAGTTAGTTCACACTTTCAGAAAAACTGAAGTGTCAAAACACTGTTCTGCTCATTACTCATCAGCTGGTAATTTACTGTTATATGTAGGATATAAAAATAATGGAAATATATTTAGTGTTCACCAAAAGAATGCACAGGTACATTTTGCTCAGAGAAATCAATTGAGAAGTCTTTGTATACACTTTCAGTAATTATTATGTGTTTATTTGATGTGCAAAATGTCTTCTCCAACCCTTCTGTTTAACCCTAGGGGAAACTGGAATTGGGAAATCAGCCTTGATGAGCAGTTTGTTTAACACCAATTTTCAGGACTCTCCATCAACACATTTTCTGTCAAGTGTGCGGCTCAGAGCCCAGACTCGTGAACTCCAGGAAAGTAATGTTCTTTTGAAGCTGACAGTTGTGAAAACAGTGGGATTTGGTGACCAGGTGAACAAAGCAGATACGTAAGTACCCTCTTGTCACTATGTTACGCTGAAGTTCTGGTCTTAATTGCAAGTTGATTTTTTCTTTGGGCTTTGTAGTAAGTGGTTGTCTTACATGTGTTCCAAATGGATAGTTAAGTATTTTCTGTGTGTGCTGAAGTAAACACATTGTTCTTCTCATGTAAGAAATTATTTTATAACTGAGATGAACTCTGAGATGCCCCTTTATTTATGATATAATCTTTTATAAATGATGTGTGTACATGCAGTAGTTTCTTTTGGGGTGGAGAAAAGCAAGGACCTCAGTGGGAGGGTTTTTAAACAGCCAAGCAGATTATAAAGTATTGTAGATTAGATAGATTAGATCTACAGGGTTTTTAACAATTTGATTATAACTTGTTGAAGACCTTAAACTATTCCACATGGAATAAACATCATGTGGATTACCTAAGGCCTTTGCTTTTTGTGTCAGCTTAGTCAGAGGATGTAGAGGCGGCACACTGGTGTCTTTCAGAACTTTTTTTGAGTGAATTTTTTACAGGACTGAACTGTCTCAGCAGATTTTGTTTCCTTCAGCTTAATTGTAAAGAATTTATGTTATGTGAGTACCTAAATGGTGGTACTCATATAATAGAAGGTTAGAGGGTCACATTAAGATTATCCTGACAGCTGTGGCTTATGATATGAGAGGATAATAGCTACTGCTGGTGAATTGGATGGAGATGCGAGTTGATACCAATATAGCTATTAGAGGTTTTGATGTGTAGTATAGGAGGTGCCGTTTTGTTCTTTTGATTTTGTGTGTAACACCTGCTTCTGGATTTCAATAGCATTTGATCTGGTTTGTAAACTTTGTGGACCAGAAGAAATGTAAGGGTGCACTGCTTGTACATCTAGCAAAACTTTCTTTTTGAAAGCACTTTAGAATCTGGTTTTAAGTAGGATCAAGTATACTTAAACTGTACTTACTGTAAATCAGATTTTTATTCTCTAACATCTCTCATTTTAGTTTTTGTCTATTGTTTAAGAGCTCTCATGTACAGTACTTAAGAAGATAAAGTTCATTCTGTTTCTTGGTACTATTAGTTACATATTCTGTCTTTTCTTGTATTGTACTTAAGAGGCTATTGTATCTTCCTTATATTTAAGAGTTCTGCATTTACACCCCTTAATTGCAAAAATTTAAAAACATCACTTGGGAAGTTTGGTTATAATAATAATAATTAACTTTATGTAGCTTTTTTCACTAAAGGTAGCTAGGAAATATTTTGTTTGTAGTCGATGCACAATTCTTTTTTGGGTAGTTTTACAGAAATTAGGATTAATCTGTACACATAATTTTCTGCCCTACTTGAGCAGCCTTTTGACACGTAAAACAAATACATGCAGAACAGTACAAGAGAATTCCCTTCTTAGTCTGTCTCTGTTTAGGATTAGCTAATATCTGGTTATTAAATTTTATTTCCTACAGCTATCAGCCAATAGTGGATTATATAGATGCACAGTTTGAAGCCTATCTCGAGGAAGAACTGAAAGTTATACGTTCTTTATTTAGCTACCATGATACTCGCATCCATGTCTGCCTCTATTTCATTTCACCTACAGGCCGTTCTCTAAAAACCATAGATTTGTTAACTATGAGAAGCCTAGACAGTAAGGTAAGACTTGGAAACAGTTCCAAGAATTTGTCTTACTTCCTAAAGCATCTTGTAGCTTTTAGGTCCACTACCATCTATCAGTTCTATATCAGTGCATTTGGTTTTGTAATGTTTTTTTGGTACTGCTATACTTTAAGCTCAGAATAAATGGGCTCCACAAGGAGCTTGCAGTTCATCACTTCTTTATTTACAGATCAAAAGGAGAGAGACATACAGCAAGAACATTGAAAAAAGAAGCACAAGAAAGTTTAAAAAACTGTTGAAAAAAGTAGAACCACACCAACTTTACTTTTATTAAACTGTAAACATCATAATGAGATTGGATAGGGTGCCTTCCGTAAGTGCTGTATTATTTCTAATTAAGCTTGTTTCTAGTTTTGGAACTGCTGGAAAGTTGGCATATAAAAAGCTTTGCAGCACTGTGAAGATCTTCATTATAGATAACTGAAGAGCTATGAACAGAACACCCTGCCAATGTGGCTTTTCCTGTGATAGGCTGCAGTAGTGTTTTAACATCTTGATTTGTTTAGAAAGCTTTAAAATAGCAGTTTCTAGTGAAATTAGTTGCATCTTCTAAATCCTTAACTTTCTTCTTGTAATGGGGCTGTGTGAAGCTGAATGTTTAACCTATCTTAAGAAATCTTATATTATTTGGATTTAATTTGTTGAAATGTTGAAAAATTTGAAAGCTTAGATGCATTTGCTGTGCCTTTTGCATTTTCCTTCGTGCTTTACTAGAGTCCCCCTACTAAATTTTCTTTCTGCATTTTCTTGTTTGTGAGAAATTTTTCCAAGATAAGAAGGATTAAATCAGCTGGCTAGTCCACATTTGTGGTCGATAAACACATTCAGGATTTTTGTTACCTTGTTTGTGGATGTATTTTGCATTCTCAACTTCTCAATAGCAGAGAAGGGAAGGTATGGTGGTACAAAGGTAGGGGAGAGCAGGGTTATTTCTGTGTGCTATGTTGTTGGTTTCTAGGTTGTGCCCTCTCTTTACTGAACTTCCTTTAAAACTGTGTTTGTTTCAAAAGAAAAGGATATAGATCTTCAATTCCCAGCATCCTAAGAAAATACTTCCACCAGGATAAACCAAAAGTAATTCTGCCTTGGGGAATTTTGACTTCTAGCCATCTACTGCAAATATTTTTAGTTCTGTTTTGGCACAGAGAGAGCATGAACCACATGTAACTCTGTTGTTTTATCCCTTTGCAATGGATTCTTTCTGATCTTAGGACAAAAATATCCATGTACACACAGAAAGAGTTATGTGCTTTAACTGTAGTTTTGTTTCCATCTCGTTGTGGAGCATGTTTGTGGTGCTTTTAGTACTGCATTCTCCTAGAGGCAATTAAGAACTCGGAATTTCCCAGGATGTGGTAGTTCCTGGGCACATTCACTGAGTACAGGATTCCATAAAGAGAAGATGCCACATACACCAATCAAATGTGTAAATCTATGTTAAAAGCTGTCTTGAGTTTCTTTCTAAATCCACTACAGTGTACACTGTGTGCTTTTGTTACGGTCTGTTGCTACAAAACAATAGCAGATTACACAACTCAGAGGTAGAGAGGGTTCTTGGAATAGATCAGGTTCATCCTGTACTCTGCAGTCCTTGAAGAAAAAAACAGAGTATCTATGGTCAATTTATTTTTCTTTCTTACGAATTGGATGGCTTGCTAAGAATTTGGACTCTAGCACTTAGACATTGAAAAATCATGTAGTTTTGCTTAGGATGGCATCACTACAGACCAGCCAGGTTTCATTCACCCACAAAGGGAATCTTTTCCTGTACTCTTTCTTGCTGGAAACAGTGATTATTCAATTAAGAGTGCTCGGCAGTTCTAATTCATTCTCTCAGAATTGTATGCAGGTTATGGTTAAGTCAGTAAAGTATTGTGGTGAGTTAGTTTGGGTTTTTTCCCTTCAGAAAAAATCTTCAAAAATTTTTATATTGATTCATAGAGATATATTTAAATCAGCCTGCTCTTGCAACCAATAATTATTTCAAATACATGTATTTCTTTTCATTCTTTGTTGCTTGACTAAAGCCAGAGTGAATTTTATGCTTTTCAATTTTTATACAATTGTGGTGATTTAATGTCAATGTTGATAGCTGTAATCACAGTTTCTGATGATTTTGCTTTTTACTGCTCTCCTTGGTAGACTTGCTCTGCTATTTGTTTTCTAAAAAATTCTCTCCTAATTAGTGAATGCTTGAAAAACATTCACGTTGAAAAGACAACTTTCATGTTGAAAAAGTGTAGAGGTTAATTTAATTCTGAGGACTCTGTGTTCCATCCATTTTTAGACCTATATTGGAGAAAACCTAAGTTGATGTCCCTCAGCTAATTTCATTGGAGGTGTGAATTACTCCTAGCTGTAACAGATTGTTTATAGTATTCTAAATTAGTTCAGTTATTAAAAATATATATTCCATTATTTTACTTGATTTTAGATATTTTTCCCCTTAGATGCTTAAATCATGTGTGCTCCACAATTAAGGACTACCGTCAGGTAATTTTGGAAGCCATACTTCAGAGCTGGCTTGCTTTTTCTTGGAAACATTTTGCTTAAGAAATTACTCTTATTTGAAAAATAGCCATTTTGTATCTGTTCTTCACATTTAGGCATTTCCATTCAGACAGAATATTCAGAAGTACAGAAAGTGTGCATGGTTTTTTCTTTTTTTCTTTTCTTCTCCTTCCTTTTTGCATCTGTGATCAAGGAACTCTGTAAAAACTCTTCATCTTCTGAAATCTGCAAGAGTTATTTATGTTGTTCTTCCAAAATATTTGGATATTGGCATTCATTATTTCCATTTAGTTCTGAAAAATGTGTATTTTGGGAGTGGTGGTAGTATTTGTAAGAAAGAATTGGCATCTAATGCCTTCCAAGTTACTGCCATAACTATTTTAAGAAGTAGGGCAGTTAAATAGAACTGAATTCAATGTTCTGAATAATTTGTGTAAAGACTGGTAAGCAAGAAGCTTTAGGCTTTTTCATTCCTCTGGTCATGTCAGATACTGGAGAAACTGTACTGCAGTGGTGGTGTGGAGAAGATGTAGCTGGAAGGAACCCAAGGAAGAGCCTCAGGGGTGGGCAGGGTTTGGTAGCCAGCTTCCTTTTCTTTGTGCATTTAGACTGTCAGCTTTCACTTAACACCTGAGCCATGTCCCCTGCTGCTATAAACTAAACAATCTTTTTTTTTTTTTAACAGAGGTATAAATACTTAATGGCATTTAGTTAATAAATAGGCATTGCTTTCATTTGAGTACTTCCCTCTATGAGACCTCTGTCCTTGTTCTTAGAATCAATTACTTTTAAGAGAGTATATTAAGTAATTGGTTGCTAGTTAGTTAAATGATGCCCATGAGGATATTTTTCATTGTTTGTGAAAATTTGGTATCAATGAATGGAAAGGTTTGGACTGTGGAGGAAGTTTTAAACAGCTAATTAGAAAACAATTCTATTTACAAAAGTTCCCACCTCAAAATTGAAGTCTCACATGTTCCATATAATTTATGTCATTCATAGGTGAACATTATACCAGTTATAGGCAAAGCAGACAGCATTTCTAAAGCTGAGCTACAGGAGTTCAAGAAGAAAATAATGAGTGAATTAGTTAGTAATGGCATCCGGATATACCAGTTTCCTACTGATGATGAAACAGTTTCTGAGATTAATACCATCACAAATGTAAGTTAATGACAAAAATATTGATATTTCAGTACTAAAGGATCATTCTCTAATATTGATTAGTGTCACTGCTTTTGCCGTTGTCTTTAAACTTGTAAGTTTGCCTGTCACAAGTTTGTTTATTCCTCACCTTAAAAAGCTCTTATGTGTTGGGTTTTTTTTCCCTACTTGCAAATCTTCCTCCCACTCTGCTGTTGATACCTGTAACAGAAAAGAGGTTCTCATGCATACATGTTTTTTCTAATATCTGCTTAATTAATATGTAATTACTATTATAGATGGAGAGATTGACTTTGCTCTTTTCCTCAACAGATACAATTTTATATCTGGTAGAGGAGATATTTAGGTGCCTCATGTCTATGACTTTCTACAACAGCAAGTCTTCCACCTGCTTTTTTTCTTTTATTTAGTATTTTCTTTTGAAATTAGGATAGATTTTCTCTGGGGTAGAAAAACTCAGGTGTAACTCTGGCCTATTTTCTGTTGTCCTTTCTGATTGCCCCAGGGGTAGCTGTCAGCTTTCAGCTAAGGCTGTGAAGCTAGATGGCTTTGCCTTGAGTGCTCTGTATTTGCTGCTCTCGTGCACGTGTTTGTAGGTGCACATGAGCATGTTTGTGTGTACTGGGTTTTGAAAGTAGGGAACAGGAGCCAGGATGCCAGAGCCCATGGCTGTGCATTCCCAATCTCTGTTACCTGGCCAGGGAGTGAGAATGTCCATCTGTTCATCAGTAACAGGTCCTTTTCCTGTGGGGAAATGTGGTGGTTTGATACTTACCACTTCCATACTCTGCTAGTGTTTTATTTTCCAGGTAATGGTGTTTATTTTGTGGGTCAGCACGCAGGCAGTCAGTGCCCAGCCTATCTTTGTGCCAAGCCCACAGCAGTAACCACAACACAGGTTCCAATGTGTGATTGTCATGTGAGTGTTACTGGGATATGAGCTCTGATTGAATGTGAGTTGTATGTTCTAGAAGAGCAGTTTTCTGTTTGGGGCTGACATTTCCTAGTGCAGCTCAGGATGTAGTTGGCTGCCTTTGCCATTGGGACAGACCTGCTGAATCGACCTGCTGTTCACCAGGTCATTGCCCCATGTCTTATTCTGCAAAGTGCCTTCCCAGACAGTTGGCCCCCAGCATGTGCTGGGGCATGGGCTTATTCCTCCTGACATGCAGGACTTAGCATTGCTCTCATTGCTACTTTGTGAGGTGCTTGTTGGCCCATTTCTCCAGCTTGTTGAGGTTCCCCTGAGTTGTCAACACAGCCATCTGGATCTATCAGCTGCTCCTTCTATTGTAGTTTGAGTTTTTTATCAGTAGGTACTGCCTAGCTACTGCTCTCCTAGGGGTGTTTTCTGGTTTTAAACTGCCTGTTGGCTTTTCCTGAAATGGTGTTCTCCTCCATAATTTATTTCTGAAGTGTTTTTATGTTATAACATAAGAATGCTGACCAATAAGACTTCATTGGTATGACTCCTGCAGGGTTATTTGCCATTTGCCGTGGTAGGAAGTATGGAGAAGGTGAAAATTGGAAACCAAATGGTGAGAGCTCGTCAATACCCCTGGGGCATCGTAAAAGGTAAAGGAATTCTTAGAAGTATTTTTACCAGATTTTTATTGTTGTTGAAGTATAAAATTCATCAGTAATACAAGGTGCTGTTTCACTGATGCCAGGCTGATTTGATTGTATTTTGGATCAACAATATAAGGAATTTAGCAGTTAATACTTGAGGCATGCGCTAATTTGTAGTTTCATCCACACTGATGCATCCTTAGGATCAAGGTATGGGATGGTGTGTGTAGTATTTGGGTAGGTTGGGATAGTGGCAGTACCTCTAGCACTACCAAATTTCAAACGTTTATGATTATCAGTAAAGAGGGTTAAAAAAGAGAGAGAAGTGTGTTGTCATTCAGCTCAAACAGGAAATCAGGACAGGCTGAAATACTTCTGTACTTCAGTATGTATATTAGAAATTGTAATGAAGTATAAGAGGTATAATAAACAACAAGATATTTTGTTCGCTAATACACTTCTAGGAAAAGGTAAGTGGTGCTGTTTAAAATGTATTTTGACTATTTTCCTACTTCTGCATAATAATCAAATCTTCTTTTTACTGATTAGTGGAAAATGAGAGCCACTGTGACACTATAAAGCTTCGCAGGATGCTTTGCACAAATATGGAAGACTTAAAAGAGAAGACTCGGGCATATTATGAGTCGTACAGACGCTGCAGACTGGAGAAGTTGGGTTGCAGAGACATTGGCCCTGAGAACAAACCAGTCAGGTAAAGGACTCAATGTGCATTCATTTCCAGCATCCATTCACTTCACATCAACCCAATGCAGAGCAGCGTTCATACATAAAATAAATTTTCTAAGAAGGAAAGAATTTTTTTTTAATTGAAGGATGTAGCTGTTCATTCAATTGTCTTCATGGAGAGGTATATGGGTTTAAATGAGCATTCTTCTTAAAAACATGCAAGCCAGTTGTATTTCTGGAATCTTTCTCTTCTATAAAAAACCTGAGGATTTTAATTTTTCTCAGGAATCATGTCAATTTTCTTTAGGTACTTGTGCTTTATGAACTTTTAAATTATTTTCATTATATATTAGTACTCTGTTTTACTTTCTCTCTTAAGAATGTCTGATTCCGAATAATGGTTTGGTTGGACTCCAGGTTCAGAAGGAACTGAAGCAAAAACTTTCACAAAATAAGTGGTTACACTGTTGACTTCCCACATTATCTGCCATGATAACAAATGTTTTAGCATTTTCAGGTCAGGAAATCTCATGCTGTTCTGTAGGGAGTTGAAAGAGGATTCCAAAGGCAAGTTAAGCAGAAGGTTATAAGACACTGTTGTTTAGTGAAGAAAAGCTGCTTTCTGCAGGAAGCATTTACAATTTCTATATCCATTTTGTTTAATCTTTTATTTCTACTTCTCTCATCTCCCTCTTCCAGCTTCCTTTGTTTTTTCTTTATGCATGGGACTGTACTTTTAACTGGTCAGAGTTCTGCTGGGGAAGAGCTGATGCTTCATGAATTGTTCAAGCCTTCGTGGTTTAGTGAAGTGCCATTACTACATAGTCATGGTGGGAAATACTGACTTAAGCCAGGCATGAAAACAGAATAAGACTTTGCATTAAAAACAGTTTCTCATTGTTTGAATTTGCACATTTGCAGATTAGTTAATTTAGATGATCTTGAGCCGACTTGAATCAGTGGTCTCTTGACATTTCTCTTGACTTAACAAGAAGGTAGTGCATCCTTTTCATGAAAAGAGAACCAAAGGTGAAAGAAGTTTAAAACCAACTGAAATTAACCATAGAATTTTCATTTGGTTTAGGTTTAAGAACCTGTGTTAACAGCTGATGACTTGTTATCCTTGTCTAGGGAAGACTTTTTTTTGGAGGTTTATTCATAGCAATATTGACTCCGGTACCTTTGGCTTTTCTGAGGCTGGATTTCATGGTGTACAGCCATCTCAGGATAACAGTTAAATTATAAAAACCGTCATCCATAGAAGTGTTTTCTTCTACAAAGAAACCCTGGAGGTCTCTTCCAACCTAATGATTCTGTGATTCTGTGAATTATCTTTGTAAAACCCCTACACAGTTTGCATTTTGTTAACAGCCTGCAATGCAGGCTCACATCAGAATGTCTCAGTATTTTACACTGTGGAGCTCATTTAGAAGTTGTCTGCTTCAGTATTTTACACTGTGGAGCTCATTTAGAAGTTGTCTGCTTCTTGGATCTATAGAAGAGCTGAGTTCTCTCTGGTGTGTAGATTTTATATATGGCCCACTAGATGTCAGTTTTATTGGAGAGTTTTGGCAAGAAACTACACTTAGTAATTAGTTTTGGTAAATCAGCTCTACTGAAAATGTCATGTTTTGGAAGGATGAGAATAGATATTCCATAAGAATCTAGAAAAATGAACTTTTTCTCAGATTTACTGCAACAGGAAGAGGAAAGTAAGACTAGGATGGATGTGGTTGGCCCTCAGTAATGTGACATAGTGAATGACACTGAGGTCTGAATTAGGAGGGGTTTGTTGTTTTGGGAGAGACATTTTATAATACCATAAAAAAGGAAGAGAATTTAGAGGATGTGTATGCAGTGTAATTAGCAGACTAGTGCAGCCTTACCCATAAGGTGTTTTGTCAGATTACTGAGGAAACAATAAAAAGTGTCATCCTCAGCAATGTGATAGAAAATACCTTTTAACATGGAGAAAGATCAGTGCTTCCCAGTTTGCTTGTACCTTTATATAACTTTTGGAATAGGGACTATCCAGTTGTTTTAGGGTTATTAAATTGTCATCCTCTTTGTCCTTAAAGATGTTTACAATATATACATATGGATTCTAAGAGCTGTAGTTTTATAGAGTATAATTAATACTGCATTGCAGTATATGCCTGAAGATTAAAATTGCATCCTGGTTGTGTAAATAATGATCAAAATGCATGTTGAGAATTCATATTTTGTGCCTGTGATATAATGTAAATTTAGAAAACCTTTGCTAGACTTGAGTAATTGGCTGTTTGTAGCATTCGAACACTGACACTTGAGTAGCAAATGTGCCCTGACTTTTGGCATATTGGGAAGAAGCTGCCTGTGAAGTTCCTGTACTACTCTTTTGGATTTAGAGGTTGGACAGTAGTTCATTCATCCAAAATTGTATGCTACTGCAAAGCAAAACCAGTAATTCTTGGATGTCCAGCTACCTTGTGAGGTAGGTTGTGGGCAGACATCTGTAAAGGCTTTCACTCTTGCATGTAAAACAATACGTTAGCAAGTTTTACTGTCTTACGGGAGATGTGGAAAGAGATGGTTTCAGCACACAACACCAAAATATATTTGCACCTTTATTGCTAGGTGTGAGAAGGGAAAATAAAGGTAGTCTGAAGTGACTTTTAGTGCACCTATTTCCTAATCCTGTATTTTTGGTGACATAACAACTTTTAAAATCTGTTAGTTTGCAGTTGCATTCTAAGAATGAAGTAATGAAGTCAATGGATAGCAGAGTGTTTAGAGTGTGGTTTCTGCATTTCATGCAGTATCTGTTGGATATAAAATTCAATAAGTGGATTTTTTATACGCCACACGCAGAAAAGGAAATTTTGGTTCAGTTCTGTCTTGGTGATTTCTGGAACAATTAAGTCCAGAGGGAGGGGGTATTTCATGGAGTCATAGAATGGCTGGGATTGAAAGAGACCTCAAAGACCATCTAGTTCCAACCCACCTGCCATGGACAGGAACACCTTCCACCAAACCAGGTTGCTCAAAGCCCCATCCAGTCTGGCCTTGAACACTTCCACACTTCCACTTGAACACTTACTAGCATCCACAACCACCTGCACAGTAAATTTAAAAAATACCCTTTTGTTTCTCCTCTTCTTTCTCTGTGTAATATGATTAGTTACTAAGTTGAGTGTCTTCAAAATTCATCTTTTACTCATTTCAACACAAAATGGCTTTTACCTGATAAAATAAACTAATCTGGGTCTAAAGATGCCCACATAAAGAAATGAAGGTGTGACTGCAGCATGTTCACTTAGTCTAGCATTTGCTCTAGCAACTTTATCGTTCCCAAAGGCAGCATTTTATCTATCAGAACTGACACTGTGTGCAGAAGTGTGTATTGTGGAAGATTGCTAGCTTTATTGTCTAAACTTAGAGATAGTGGGAATTAATACATCTTTGTGAAAACCATGCCCCTGTTTCATGTGTAGACTATCAGGGTGACCTAAGTTACTTCACAGCTGATTAAAAGCCCCCAAAACAAAGCCAAACACAAAAGGGTAATTGTTCTGAATTTATTTTGTTGCCATGTGGTGCTGGAATAAGACTGAATAGGAGGAGTGCTCTGACCTTCATATCTTACGAACATTGTCTGCATGTGCAATTTCAAGATGTTTCTTCTCTCTTTAGATGATATTTTGAATACAAATAAGAAACTTTATGATTGAGAAACTGCCTAGTCACCCTAAATTTAAAGATAGAAGAGAGCTGTTTAAGCTTAGTGTTGCTCTAAATAATTAAATATATAGATTTTTTTCTGCTAAGTTTTTCCATTTATAAATGGTTTAAATAGAAACAGTAAAATATAGGACAAAAACATAAGTGTGTATGTATATTAGAAGTATAAATCAAAATGAAATACATACCTACTTATTTTATATGAGGGTGGAAGGCATGAGTTACCTGGCAAAGGACAGTAACTCATGTTAGCTGGGAAGGGCTGACCAGTCAGCAAGTGTTAGAAGAAATGAAAAGTGTAAAGAACAGCCCCAGAAAAAAGCTAGAACATTATCCACAGTTTGATCTGTTCTTAAGCCCAGTGTCATAGAAGACAATGCTTTTGCGTTTCCAATAACCATTAACACATTTATGGTCCAATTCTGCTCTCTGGAATCATGTGACTTAGAGAAGTTTATGGTAAATGCTTCGATAGAAGAACTTGTGTCATTAAGCGGGTTTCCTTTTCGAAGGAACTTTGGTGCATGAGGTACATCTCTCTACAAGCTCCATTCATATTTCTTGAAAAGCACAACATTTCCTGCCAACACTGCCTGGCAGTGTTAGTATAGACCCTGAAAATGTCAGACCTCTAGCAGTTTATTCATATGAATAAATTACTGTCATCTTTTGATTTGCCATAATATGCTTTGACGTGAAAGAAGTATCTCAATTTCAAGTACCTGTTGTTTGGAGGAAAAAAAATATCTTGTGTACTGAAAAGAAAAGGGAGGCATAGATTTAAAAGTAACAAAATGTTTGATATACTTGCTGACTTATTTTTTTGCCAGAGATTTGCTCAGTGATCTGAACTAATTTACTCCTCCTATATAGTTTCAAATATAAGTATAGTATATATGCAATTTGTTTGTTTCTGGAAGAGGGGGTTTGGGGGAAAAAACAGTCTTGAGGTTTTGGCTGTTGCATGTTGGAAAGTAACCCTGTGTTTTGGATGTTGAACTACTTAGGAAATTGAATTCATTCTATATTAATGTAATTCTTCCATATTTAAATTTTGACATTACAAAAATAGTTTTGAAGATCCTGTTATTTTCTTTCATTTTCATATAGGAACAGTCAGTTTTTTGTTACATTAATGCTCCCGATTAATTGTTTATGTATGGTCCTACTTGAAGACTGAGGTTTCACAATGCAGAAATTTTGCAAGATTTTTCTGGCAATTTAAGTGTCTTGGTACTAAACAACTTAAGGAAGGAGCTTATGCATGTTGGAGTCAGAAAGGTATAGATCAAGTCTTTAGAGCATGAGATGCCTAAAATGTTCTATTTACTTTGAAATGTAAATTGCCCAGGAGCTGTTAGCATAAGTAATTTTACTCAGGGTTGTTTACGTAAATAAAAAAATAGAAAGATAAGATGCTTGCTTCTGTTTAGGTTTCTTTATGAATTTTTATGTGGGAAGCCATGGAAATTAATATTTCAGATGAGTATTAATTGTTTAAATAATTTTCTGGATTGTTGGTTTTCCGCACTGAATAAAGCAGTGTGCAGGAGAGTTGCTTACATTTTTGAACTTCAGTCTGCAGGAAGTCATTGAGGCAAAGAGGCTCGAGTTCTGCCTTGAAATGGAAAGAAAAGAAGAGGAGATTAAGCAACGATTTTTTCAGAGAGTGAACGAGAAATCAGCAATGTTGGAAGAGGCAGAGCTACAGGCAAGCATGCCTGTCTGTCTTGTGTTTGTTTTCTGAGATTTGGAACAGCTAAGTTCTTAACAAAATCACTGATATTTATAATTTCCTAATATTTTGAGGAGAGTAATGCTTTTAATCAAAAGCAGTTTGACTACACAGGTTGATTGGATTAGCAGATTGATTAGACACCAGCAAACAAGCAAATATGTCTTATGAGGAGCAGCTGAGGGAGCTGGGGTCATTTAGCCTGAAGTAAAGAAGGCTCAGGGGAGACTTTATTGCTCTCTAGAACTACCTGAAGGAAGAAGTGTAGTAAGTTTGGGGTTTGTCTTTTCTCCCAAGTGCTAAGTGATAACATGAGAGGAAATGGACTTAAAGTTGTGTCATGGGAGGTTTAGACTGGATATTAGGAAAAACATCTTCACTGAAAGGGTTGTTAAGCATTGGAGAACAGGCTGCCCAGGGACGTGGTGAGTCAGGATGCCTGGAGGTATTTAAAAGATGTGTAGATGTGGCACTTGGGGACATGGTTTAGCAGTGGACTTGGCAGTGATGGGTTTGTGCTTGGACTTGATGATCTTAAAGGTCTTTCCCAGCATACAGGATTCTGTGATTCTATAAATGGCACTCTTATTATGGGAAGGCAGGAGCTTATGGTCTAAAGGCTTTGGTGGATAGCTGGTACAAATCTGTAGAGTAGGAGTTGATATGGTGAAGTAAGAGAGTGATGAATGTAATGTCTTCTGTCTTCTGTAGCAGACTGTCTTCTCTGGCAGTGTGGTGAGAAACATTGGTACGCCATAACAACACAGTAGGTGCTTTTTGTGCATATATTGCTCTGCAGAAAACAAGATTTTAAGAAAAAATATTTTCAGAGGCTTTTCAGAGTGGGCCATGTGTGTTTGCCTGACTTCCAGATTCAGTTATTAAGCCTAAGCTCAGCTCTCATGCTGAGAGGTTTGAAATTTTTTATGTGTGGTATTCTGTTGCTTTGTTCAGTTCTGGTTTCAAAATGTCATGTTTTCCCAGCTGTCTTAAGATTGTTTGAAGATGTGAAGTATTTCTTGGCTGTGTTTTTGAAGATTTAGTCCTGTCAAGCTGGACTAGCAAGATAGGAGCTTCTCATCTACTTTCTGCCAGACTCTTATTGTGGTCATGTGTATTTATATTCAAACACTGGTTTAATTGAAATTGGAAACCTGTGTATTTTTATTAATGTTCCTTACTGTACCTCAGTTCCCCAGCAAAGCTGTAGCAATTTTTTTGAGGTGCATGTTTTAAATAAGAAGGCGGCTTAATATTTGTTTTCTAAATCATGCTACTTGTGAAGAAAAAAAAGTCAAATTCAGTCTTTCTCAGTATGAGGCAGTCCTGTTGGAAGAATGCTTAGCCATGTTCAAAGCAGGTTCAGCAAGCTCTTAGACAATATCTGTGCTAACCCTTTGATATTATCCTTGTATGATTTATACCAAGTGGTTTGTAAGCTCTGCATATTGCAGAATTATGGATATTAGTTTTCCAAGTTCTTGATGTGGAAAAGTGATCGTGCAATCACTCCTAAAGAATATTTGCTATGTACTCTTGCTGCTGTATTTTGTATCTGGAAACTGAAAAAACCCAGGATTTCTGTGGTACTTGAGATTTCTTTCACATCCTTCATTTAGAGGAAACTTGTAGGTGCACCTATAAAATTTGTCAGCTCTGCTGTGTACAACAGGCATGCTGTTACATTTATAGTCTTAGTTTCTTCTTCACAAAAGCAGGATTCTAGGAGAATTTGTGTGGGGGGGAATGGGAGATGAGGAAGGATTAAGTATCCCTTTTGTTGTCACACACAACTTCACAGTAGGTTTAAGGCTGGTTGAAATACATCTGGAAACTAAAATGCATTAACATGTCAAAAAAAAAACCCAATCAAAGGGGTTTTTTTTGACATATTAATGAAAGAATAATTACTGTAGAAAAGTAGGTAGCTTCTTGCAGCCCACCAGTAACTCCCCAACCGGATAACTCTGTGTACTTACTAATATTTAAATCTGATCAATATACACTTCCAAACTTGATTTTAGGGAACTGTATGCTACTTGAGGCATCTTGATTTAATCTGGCTGTTGATTATTGGTTCATCACTAAAGAGGCCTCCTTATTTTGATACAGTAAAGATACAGTAAAATGTAGTAGGGAATCTTTCACTTAGTGCCTTCCATATTTTCCACCTGTACTTTGAGTGCAATAGCCTGGATCGTGAGAACAGTCATGTTTTAACAGATAAAAGTTACTATTTTTCTGTATTGCTGTTATTTAGTCTTAACAGTTTGGGGAAATAACTGCGATTTCTAATGACTATTAACACAAGTTGAGATGGGTTTTACTATTAATTCGCAGAGGGTTTTTATATGGTGATATCACCCCCTTGTGTTGCCAGTTGGAAATGTTATTTTTTGTGCTTTCTTTAAATAGGTACTGACTAAATATGAACGTCTTTTGCTAATGCATCAAGAAGAGGAGCTGAAATTAGAGGAAAAGAAAAAATTTCTAGAAGCTGAAATAGCTGAGTTGATTGAGAAGAAAGCTTTCACTGTATCGATTCAGTCACAAGTGTCCGTCTCTACCCCTGTTGTTAGTTTGAAAACACAAGGACTGCAAAAAGTAAGTGCTGATGCTAGTCATCAGAGGCAGCAATAAAAAAATTCTTCACATTCACTTTTATAACTCAAATTTCGGTAATCTTTTAGAAAAGACAGAAACATGCTCCTATTCTGTGATAAGAAGAAGGAAGTGTGTAAAATACCCTCATGCTTGGATTTATTGTTAGAGTAATTGCTGTATGTTCTATGAGCATTGTTTTGTCTTTCTTTTCTTTTTTCCATGAAAGAACCAAGATTTTCAACTTGAAGTCCAGTGCTTTCATGTCAGAGATGAAGGAACTATGGATGTTGGAGAGCAGAGCAAGAGGGAGAGTGAGAAGGAGGAGTTAGAGAGAGAAATTCACCCAGGGAATTTCAGGCATAGTATTTGATTGCAGCACTCAGGTTTTGAATGTAGGATATGTTAGTAGTTTTATGAAGTGGTCTAACTGCTGTTGGCCCATATTAGATTTGTCTTCCTAGTACAGGTTTTTGAGAGAAGAGATGGATAAAATTGGCTGTAAAAGCACAAAGGGTTTTTTTGCCACTTTCAAAAGAAAATATTGAATAAATTGTGAAAATTTAGAAATACTTTCAAAAGTAGTGTCCATAATAACATGCCTAACTGATTTATATATAAAAACCATTGAATTAAATATTCATATATTAAATTAAATTGACTTTAATGTTTTTCTCCTCCAAAACCAGAAGTCAATTAACTTACTCATTTTCTTTTTTGACAGCTTACAAATTTACTGCAGATAACATTTGTTAATTAATAACTTCCTGCAGTTGAAAGCAGATTTCTTGGTTCTGAATTTATTTATAACTGCTAGATTCTGAAGAACTTTAGAAGCTACATTGCTGAACATATTTCCACAGATATCATCAAGCTTTGACATTTTTGGAGTGTATGCTAGAAGCCTCATTTGGCCAAAATTTATTGCATTTCAACTACTGTTACCGAATTCCTTTTCCTAGGTTCCCTTTTTTCTGGATTTACATATGAAAGTGGAATTCTTGGTAACGGAAGTCATTATCTGCACTCCTATGAGTAACTCCTCTGCTTTAGTTTTATTTCTTCAGAGTATGTTAAGTTTATATGCTTGCTGTGGTTTTTCAGTTCCAGCTTTATGTAATACTGGTGACAGAAGACACAATATTGATAATTTCTTATGAGGGAGCAGTGATTCATGGTGTGCTCTTGAAGGTATAGGAGTTCCAGTTTCTTACTAAAATATTTGGCTAATATCTCTTGTTGCTGCTTTGTGCAAAAGAATAATTTTTAAGCATGATCTATACACACACACACTGTGTGGTGGTTACTGGCATTGTCATCATCACAGGCTTTCTGTTACAGCTCTACCTTAATATGTGTTTGTCTTACATAAATGTGGTCAGCTTGCTTTAATTCTAAATGTATTGTGCCAAAGGTGTCCCTGCCTTAACCAGATCCATTCAGACTATGAATAATGTAGTGTGAAGTATTCAGTGACTATATCCACTACAAGCTTCTTCAAGAGTTCTTTTCAAATGGTATTGTTTACTAGTGCACTGAGTGTTATTTAATACAACTACTGACATATTTGAACCACTTACTGATTTTGCTGACAGATTTTTGTTTGTAGGCTTTTATGTAACAAGCAGTGTTCTAAATTTCAGATATAGTCTTTTTAATCAAAATTTACTGAGATATTTTTGCAGTACTGTACTGTTGCAGCATAGTTCATCTGATACTACTAACTCAGTATGGAAAGTACCTATATTTGATGTTTTTGATTGTGGTATTCAGTTACAGTCGAAGATTTACAGAAACTCGAGGTTGGTTAAAACAAGTTCTGAGTGCTTTGTATGTTTTCAGTAGTCATTATAACTAATGGGAAACTGTAAGAGGTGCAGTTCTCTGGAGCTGTGTTGTTTGATTGTTTAAAAATGAAATACTAACTTGACAGAAATAAAATAGATTGGTTTTGCTTAAGTGTTACTCTTGTTCTGCTTCCTGTCCCTCAAGTGTTATTAAAAAGGAGTAAGATTTTGCATTTAACTGAAAATACCTGTTTTAAATATTTTTAGTCATTTATTGATTGTAAAAAATAGGTGATTTGTGTGACCTGTACCAGAAGGGCAGTGTGTCTTGTGAAATACTTGTCATATACCACTGTACTTGCCATATAGTCGTGGAATATCTCAAGTTGGAAGACAACCAGAAGGAGTTGGAAGAGACCCTTAAGGTTCATTGCCTCCAGCTCTCTGCTTCTTGCAGGACTACCATGAAATCCAAACTTAAGAACATTGTCCAGACACTTCCTTGAACTCTGACAGACTTGGTGTCATGACCACTGCCTTGGGGAGCTGTTCAGTCACCAGCCTCACCTTCTGTTTTACTCGCACAGTGATGCATACCATATAATTTTGAAGGGGTGGAATGGACCTTAAATATCATCCCAAGCCCCTGATGTGGACAAGGACACCTCCCACTATACCAGGCTACTCAGTGCTTCATCCAGCCTGGCTTTGAACAGTGTCAGGGATGGGACATCCACAATCTTCATGTGGGGCAACCTGTTCCAGTCCTCACCACCCTCACAGTGAAGAATTTCTTCCTAATATCTAACCTAAATTTCCCCTCTTTTAATTTGTACCCGTTGCTCCTTGTCCTGTCCCTACAGTTCGTGACAATCCCTCTCTGGCTTCCCTGTAGGGCTCCTCCAAATACTGGAAGGTTTGTTCCACACAACCTTCTCTTCTCGGGATTGATCAGCCCCAACTTCCTCAGCCTGTCTTTGTAGGGTAGGTGCTCCAGTCCCCTTAGTAACTTTGTGGCCCTCCTCTGGACTTGCCCCACCAATTCCATGTTCCATCCAGAGCTGGATGCAGGACTCCAGGTGGAGTCTCACAAGAGCAGAGTAGAGGGGCAGAGTCCCCTCCCTCACCCTGCTTGGGATGCAGCCCAGGACATGGTTGGCTTTCTGAACCGCAAGTGCACGTTGCCTGCTCATGTTGAGTTTTCCATGGACCAGCACCCCCAAGTCTTCTGCAGGGCTGTTCTCAATCAATATTCTGCCCAATCTGTACATAAAAGATTGTTTTCCTTCAGTAGCAGTGAGAAGGAATAAATAATGAGACATAAATCCTTCAGTGACCAGGAAAGGGTCAAACTGCTAATTCAGTCATCTCTACAGACAGAACAGGCTGTAAAATAGGAGGAAAGGGTTAAGAGGAGACACTCCTTTAGCCCACTCACTCAGCCAACATGTGACTTTGTTCAGGAGAAGAAAATGGGGCAGGGCCATGCCCTGTGATTGCTCCTTCCTGACCAAAATGTAGTTTGATGAAAGACTTTTTTTGTTTGACCTTGTGTCATTGACTGGGCCATTTGCATTTGTTGGATTAGAAAGAAGAGAGATTCCTTTCTTAAAGGTGGTAACAACCAAATGAAAAGAAAAAGATAATTTTTTAAATGATTTGGAAGTGTTATCAAGTGATCTTGAACAGACTGTAATAATAATTGAATGATGCATATTGTCAGCACTTGGTTATCTCCCAGTGTTATGTCCCAGCTGCTGATGTTAGCTCAAGCATGGCTCTTCGTACAAAACTGCGCCAAAAGACAGATTTAGCTGTCTATAGTCTGGCCACTTTGATGAGGACAAAGACTGAGAATAGTTAAGTACTGGTTGACCTAGATAACTGTGTGTCTGGCCAGTGCTAGAGGATGTGCTGTGTTTTGCCAGCTGGGAACCATGAACAGGGACATGTGGTACCACATGTCTTGGTCAGATGGGTTTCTGTGCACTTGCACGTGCTGGCTCTGCAGGACTCAGCAGCAAAACAAAACTGGTGCAGGCACCTGTGGAGGTCTTTGGAACAGGTGACAGTCAAAAGAAGGTTGTTCAGCTGTAGCGCAAAAACAACATAGCACAAAGTGAAAGAGCTGGTGGTTCTCCTTTTCATTTCCTTATATTCACTTAAACAGTGGAGAATCATCTGTAAGCGTGGGAAATTCCACTCTTGTTCTGTTTAAATTTGCCCTAAGATGAGATGCCAGGTAAGAGCACAAGTGCACATCACAGCCTCACAGTCAAATGCAGTTCAAGGAATTATAAAGGAATAATGAACAATAATGTCTAGAAGTGGAGAATTAATAGTGGTGGTAAATAAAAACATATATGTCTCCTTGTGGTTTACCTTAGTCATATGCTTTTCAATTGGACTCTTCAGAGAGGTTTATCCTGCGTGTGAAATGGTTTCAGGACCACTTATTAATGTCTATTGTTATGGTGCCTTCTGCAAGTGGCTGCTGCAAGATTATTTACACCCTTTACAAATCTGAAGGTTTTGTGTTATTGGATCCTTTTCTTAAGGTTATTTTCCATGTATATTTAGTATATTTATTCACAACTCTATCTTTAAAGTTACTTTGCCAGTAACAAGACTCAGCCAGTAAAGGAGTTCTATCTTAAATCTGGCTGACAGGTTGGGCTCAAAGAGTTGCAGTAAATGGGGTTACACCAAGCTGGCAATCACTCACCCCAAGGCTCACTTTCAGGGTCAGTGCCCTTTAATGTTTTTATAAGTTAACTGTACATAGGAGTTGAATGTAAATTAAGGAAATTTACTGATGACACTGAATTAGGGAAGCTGTGGACTTCCTCTAGGGTAGAGAGGCCTTACAGAGACACCTGGATAGGCTGCAGAGCTGTGCAGTCCTCAGCTGATGGAAATTAACACGAGCAAGTGCCAGAAATTCAGAGGAAGTTTAGACTGAACATTAGGAAAAGACTTTTCATTGGGAGGATGGTTGGAACAGGCTCCCCAGGACAGTGGTTACAGCACCAAGCCTGTCAGAGTTCAGGAAGCATCTGGAATATGCTCTTAGACATATGGTTTAATTTTAGGTAGTCCTGCAAGGAGCAGAGACTTGGGCTCAATCCTTATGGGTCCCTTCCAACTTGAGATATTCTGTGATTCTATGATTTTAACTTAAGGAAACACAAGCCTCTTGTAACAGCAGCAACATAATATTTATATAGAAAGAAAAACACTCAAAAGAAAAATGAGTAATTTTTCAAGACCTTTGTGTAGACTTCTGTAATTCGCATTCAGTGAATCACTGCAAAAAGTAATTCAGTGTAATTCATGGATAGGTAAAATACCCAACTTTTTGAAGATTTTTATGAAGTTCCAAGGCATCTGTGTCTCCATGGTTTTTTAAATAAATATATATTTTTAAATCCAGACCCCCAGCATCAAGGCAGCAAAGCCCCGATAGTTAAATATAGAAGCTTGCAGGATTTAAAACCAGACAAAAAAGCTTCACCAGGCTGTTCGCTAGGGTGCGCTCAAAGCACATGGCTTTTGCTTTTGGGGAAAGGACCGTGGCACTTGGCAGCTGTGTCACTGGCCCTGACCTGCCCCGTCTAGTTAAACCTGCTTTTGTCTGGGGTTTGGAGTAGGTTGACGCCTACCAACATCAGCAATTCCATAATTCTGTAGCTCATTTATAATAAACATTTTTTTTCTTCAATTATTAACAAAATATTAAATTGTTTTCTGTAGAGACAAAGGTGTAAGCACAGAAGGCAGCATAAAAGTAAGTGCTCTGAGATGATGTGGTTGATTATGTGCTCAGGCATTAAAATGCTGGAATCAGTCTATATAGTTTGAAAACCTGAATACAATTATGAGAGCACACCTCACTCTGAACCAAAATCTTCTTAAATTACTTCCTAGAAAAGTGTGAGAAAATAGCATGGTTTTCTTGTTGAGAACTACAAGTGAGATGTGTCAGGATGGTTTCTGGGTGACCGTCCTGTGAGCTTTAGGCTTTCTGAAAAAGAGTGTTTATGAAGCCACACAAATGTCTTTTGGCAGCAGATCTGTAAGTATCTCTGTATTTTGGGGGTACCTGTACTTGCAGTCATTAAGGAATAATCTCTCAGCACTTTAATGTATCACAGATTATAAGTGCTATTTTCATAAATGAGAAGCCCACCAAGGCAATAATTTCAAAATTAAATTCTGGCTTCTGGCAGAAATTTGCTTTTCTCTGATTTTCATATCCAAGTGTGAAGGATTTTGATATATTCCTATTCATATATACAAATCCATATGTTTTTTTAAAGTGTACATAGAGAGATGTATCTCATGCCGCTGGTGTTTATGGATATATAGACCACTCACAGCAAGTGACGGGTTAGCTAAGAGTGGGCCTTAGGCTGATTCCTGATCAATTCAAGAGACTATTTTAGTGCTTGATCTGGATGCCTGCCTGCAGTTTCTGCATTCCCTTGTGCTAGGAGTCAGAAATCTTTACTACTACATCAGTCCACATACTTTTGGGGGGCTGATTGTTCCTGCTGAGAAGAGACAGTAGGGCAGAGCTCTCTGCAGATTTTACACCTCTGTCGTCAAAGAATGGAAATGTGGACCTACTTCCTCCTCTGGAAGATGTTAACTCCTTCACTGAGGCTTAGAAGAAGCAGCCTGGTAGTCGTTGCCCCTTTGGAGAGAAGGAGAATAATTGGTGTGTTTAGAAAGGTGATGAGAAGGTGCTGGTGTCTGCACAGCTTTTTTTCATGGCTTCTGCATTGGTTTCATTGGTAAGTCTGGGGAAAGGCAGAGACTGGGATCCATTCCCACTTGTGCTGGCAGTGTGAACATGGTCAGTCCTTTGAGCTTCTGGGGGAACAACGATCCCAGTGCATTTTGGCCTGTTCAGCTGACAAGGTGTGCGAGCAGCCAGGCAGACAGGACACACAGAACTCTGTCACAGCCTTTCCTCAAGTGTTTGTTACCCCCCTCACATCACAGGGTGTGAGAGGGCTCATTTGACTTGCAGGCTCTGGTGAAAAATGCATACCAGGTTAGAAACACAGCAGGCAGTACTGATGCAGTGTGCAGAGGAATGCAAAATACCAGTGCTGGTTTATGGTTGTGTTCACAGCAGATGGATGATATTCAAGCTTTGCCCCAAGGTCAAATCAATATATGCCCCTAATAATTTAAAATGTACAAATGTGCAGTGCAAATGCCTACATGTGAGAAATAATTCCATTGCCTGTCATGGTGGGGTTTGAGATTGGCATGTGCATTTTGTCTCCAAAGTTACAGAAGTTCTTTTTGCCTATGCTAACTTCTCACGGGAAAAAATCTTAGGCAAGTCAGAGTATCTTCTGACTGCTTCTCAATCTTCATTGTATTTATTCTCACAAAATACACTAAGAAGTTAAAAGATACTGCACTGGAAAATGAGATCCAGAGTATGTAGGGCTCAGGTTTTAAGCATGTTTAGATTTTTTTTCTTTTTAATTTGCACCCACTCAGTGACAATAAGCCATGGAAGTAAATACATCGTAGTTTTTAATGTGTAGTTGCAGTCCCACAGGAAATCCGTGATGGACTAGGTACTTCAGCTAACATCCTTAGCTGGTGCAAAGCACAGGCCTCTGCTCCCCAAACTTGAACATGGATCTCAATCCTGCTGTTGTTTTGACAGAAGAGTGTTTGTGGAAAGTGATCTATGTAAGGAAGAGAATGCATTCTGAATTTTGACTAGGGCTGGGTTTATATGGGACCTTGGTTTCCCTAAATACAAAATTTCGGTGCTTTATGCTGTAGCATCTTGATTTCCCAGCCACTTAGGTTGTAGAGAGGAACTCGCATGCATGTTTAACATCTCCAAAACCATACAGGGTTTCCTGAAGGAATATGATCCATGGTGTGGACCTGAAGTGTCTTGAGTGTGTCCTCATCAGAGGAGAGGCTTCCCTGGTACGTAATTTATCCCGAGATGTCAGTCCGTCTTACTGACCTTCTCCAGTTTTATTGAGATGGTAAAGTGTGCATTGATTGTGAAAGAACAAATATTTCCAAGTTAAAGTTTCATGTCAGAGTTTGCTCATTGCTCCAGTGTGAATGCAGTTTCTCAAAAATTCGTTAACCTGGTAGACAAGTTCATTGTCTGAAATGTGAGAAAGCTCCTTTCAAATCCCTTCTCCAAGTTTGGCAGAGCAAGGGGCTGGGTTTAACACTCTTCACACAATGAAATAATTTGTGAATATATTTCCTGTAGTTTCCTACAGGGCAGGGCTTTCTGTGGTTGCTGAGTGACAGAAGGCTTTGGGAAGGCAGTTTATTTCATATGTGACTTCTTGGAGTCATCAAAAGTTTAAAACAAAAAAAGAAAAGAAAAAGAAAAAAAACCCACCACTTTTAACTATCTCCGTCCCAAACTTCTGTTTCTGGGAAGGCAGCACTTTGGCCCTGGGAGCTGGTGCTTGCCAGAAAGCCCTTTGTAACCTCCTGTCTTTATCAGACCTCAGGCCTCATCCCTGACCTCACTAGTCTGGCTGTGGGGCTAGAAATAGTTCAGTTTATGAATCCAGTCATTGAAAAGATGATCACAGAAACTAAAGATCACAATAACCTGAGGGCACTGCTGGTAATATTCTTGGTAAGTGAAATGTAATTATGGTAGGTGGCACAGCTGGTTGCCCAGTAAGGGCTTGCATGTCAGTTGTGTGTTTTGAATGTGCCATTCTGTGCCTGCAAGGTCAGGACTGTTCCTCGAGAGTTTCATGGGATGATATAATGGAGTTTATATATTGGCAGAACTAACTGGATCAAAAAGTAAAGATAGTGCATTGCAAACTGTGAATTAACAATTACTGCAAACAGTTGGCTGAGGTTGTGGCGCTTTAAGTAGGCAAATAAAGGAATTATAGCCTAATATGCCTGTTGCTAAAAGACTTGCTTGGAAATTTGCCTAGATAGGATGTTTTAAAAAAGCCCATACAATCCCTATGTGCTTCTAAAAGATTATTTACAGCTTTAAATATTTTATAAAGTGCAATAATACAAATGTCATATCTCAGAATGTAATACCTGAAGCAATAAATTCCCTGCCCTCTTAACAGAAAGACAAAACCCCCATGCAGAAGTTTTTGAGCCCTGCCTTGTGCAGCCTGGGAGGTTGCATCGGTGAGTTTAACTGGATAGGAAAAAGAAAGTATTTCCTGTTTGATATGAAGTTGAAATGTACTAAAAATGGCAAGCAGCCCATCCAAAACTGCACAGGAATTTACAGATGTGTGTGATGTGATGGCAAATAAATTAATTTTACTCTGGCCAGCATTCAGTCAAGACTGCACAAAGTCTACAAAATTATCCCCAATCTTGTAACTATGGCAAATGTAAGAGACATAGCAACTGAAGTGTCCTCTTGATGTGTATTTTTTGTATCATCCTTAATCTGCTCACCTTTGATAGTTGGAACCCAGTTAATGATTTACTAAAAGGATTCTTCAGATAAAATGTTTTTATGTAGCTACTATCTCCGAAAGTAGATACGAGACCCGGGACTTCCGTTTTTTGAAAAATCAGATCTGTTTGCAGGAAAGACTAGTTGTTAAAAAATACTACAATTATCTTGGAAGTGTAATTTCTTTGTAATTAGGAGGGAAAGGTATATTATGGTTGCTGTCAGTCTGGGTTTCTGTGGATCTTCTATTTGGTACATTTTTGGGTTTATTTCTTCTCTTTGTATTTTAAAGGCCCTTTTATGGAGGCTGCCAGTGAGGGGTGCTATGTGATCACCTCAGAGAGGCTGGAGCTCCTGAATCTGTCATGCTGCCAGCCAAAAATTGTGTTTAAGCATAAAAACAAACCCCCAAGCAGAGGAAAGCTGTGAAAGCCTCACTTTATAAAGCGAACATTAAAGGATTGTCAAGATTTTACTCCTCAGAAGCAGCCAGAATGGAAATCCTCAGCAATTTGTACTCTGTGAGAGTGGAGTGGCAGGAAGGATTCAGCAGTGTGGGATGTAAAAAGCTGTCTGGCAGGGATGAGTATTTTGGCATGAGCAACCTGGGGGCAGAGAGTGGAAGGGCTGGGATGGGCATGGCATGATAGTGAGGAAAACCCTGACTGTCCCAAGGTGGGGAGTTTGATACAGTATGTTCTAATGCTTGGATGTGGAAGACTCTTTTGAGATTTTTCTGTCTCATCTTAGTTGTCAAACACACGAGAGATTATTTTGATTTAAACCAGTTTAACAGTGTATTTTATCGTTGCACATTTTTATTTTCTTTTAATTCTAGACATAACAGCATATCCTTCCTCTTTCATGTTAGCCGCTTGCTCACTAAATCTGGTGAAGGTTCTTGGCCTTAAAGCTGAAAATGTGCATTACCTAGGTTCAAAAGAATGCTCTTTGGTAATGTACTCAGTGGTTTACATCCAAAAAATACCCTTCAAAGTAAAAACTACACAGCTGATGTCCCTGTCCTGCTGTGTTGACTGTGGAGCTGGAAGGCACCTTGGCTCTGTCAGGCACCGTGCAGATGCTCACTGCTTCCTGTGGTGTCTGAGGATGGGTTTGGAAGTAGATCAAAGTAGGGATTAAAAGTGCAGCTATAACCAGGTAAGACAACAGGAAACTCTCTACTTAAAAGAAAGAACTTCCATCTGGGATTTCTGACGTGACTCTCTTTGGTGTTGGAGTGGGTGATGTCCCTCATAAGGAGGGGCAGTAGAGCAGGAGTAGTTCTGTTGCAGTGAATGTTAAGAGATGATAGAAGAAAAGTTCACCAGCTGAGATTCAGCAGTGGCAGGAGTAATATTTTCTCTTTCTGTCAAAGACAAGACTTGAGTCCTGGCTCCTACAGAACCCTGAAGAGAAAGCTTTTTCTTCTTTCTGAACAAAACCAATGAAATAAAACCTGTAATTTCATTTCATTCTGCACAAACTGCTCCTCTGGACACAATGAAACATTTTGTTCTCTGACACTAGAAGGCCAGTGTGGTCTCAACACTCACCTCGTGTGTGAAGTTTATCCTTCAAACTGCTGGAGAGGGTTTGTTCAGGGCTCCTGTGTTAATGCCTTGGGCATCCTGATGGTGCTCCAGGGTGAACAGGATCTGGGCTGGGCAGCAAGGGACAGTGCCCATGGCAGGTGGGCTGCAGGATGCCTGAGCCTCAGCCTTGCTTGGTGGCTGGAGGAACATCTTCAGAGCCTGACGGAACTGGTCTGTCTGCACTCGGTAAGAAATGAGGGTCGTCACTACCTCTTTGCCCTTCAGATAAATGCCCCAATTGCTCAGCTGGTGGTAGCAGGGAATGGGCTGATTTTCAAAGGATGTTTTTACTTTGGGGATAATTTTCAAAGAATTTGGGGATTAAACCTGAGCCTTTTATCAAAGAGAAAAATAATCTGTGTCTCTTTCTCTGTTGGTTCCTATTCCAGCACCAGTTTGCTTTTTCTTTCCATGCTTCTCTGTGATTTCATTTGTAGGTCATAAGGGTCTTATCCCCTTGCCTTAGTGTCTGCAGCCTGCCAGGGAGCTGCTGGCAGCAGGACTGATACAGCTGCACAATCTGCCCTGGAGGGCTGGGACTCTTCCCTAGGAATGCAGTGCAGGCTCATGATGATTTACTGAAAGCTTTTGGTTCATGTAATGCAAATGCAGCATGGACAAGAAGTAACATTTGCCATCCTTTTGCAAAAGTTTTGAACATAAAGAGCTTGCTGAGTCCTGCCTGGGAGGGTTTGCTCATTATTTATCAAATAACCACTTTTTTATGCACTGCTGTACAGTGTGTCACGTCTGCAGCACAGGACTGTGTGCCATGGCACTCAAAGGAAAGCAGCAGGAGGGAGGAAGGTCTGCAGTGCTGGTGGCACCTTTCTGGGGGCACGTGGCTGTGATGAAGCTGCCTGTGGCCCCCTGCACTGTGGTTCTTAGCAAGGCAGGCTCTTGCCCAGGAGCAGGGAGGGATTTCTGCGTCCTTCCCCACAGACAACGCTATCGCAGGATTGGCTGTGCAGAAATTAAGTATGGATCTCAATGTCCTTAAAACTGCAATATTACCCCATGCTTTTAGTGTAATTCCCACTGAGAAAAGGCTCCTGTTTGGTCTTTTTCATACGTGCTCATTCTTCATCTCTTGCTTTGTAGGCATATACTAGCCTGTGCTTTCTGAGTGCCTCTTCCATGAAATGTCTCTGGGTTTGGTTATTTTCCTCAAGAACACTGGCTTGCACCTTCTCCAGGTTATTCTTATCTTTTGACTGTGCAGGATTTGTAAACTTTTCAGGGCCCCTTGTATCATTTCTCTGTGCTCACTTGTGGTTGTCTCCATATTGGCTCCAAATCCAGCATGCTATTTCCTATAAAGACTAATGAGAAGATACCAGCTTGACATCAGCTCGGATGTGTACCAGAACATGTGCTTCCCACTAGACTGCTCCTCTGCTGTGTGCCCTGAAGGAATGAAGCAGTGAGAAGTCTGACAGCTGAGGGTGAGAGGCTGTGCCTTGTGCTCCTGCTGGTGAGCGTGGCACAGCTGGCTCAGCTCTGGGTGGGCATTTGGGCTGGGCCATTTGCACGCCACTGGTGTGAAAAGCTGGATTAGCCCCGATGCACCTCTGAGGAATGGGGGCTCTCCAACCCCTCCTGGCCCAGCCTGAAACCCTGATGCAATGGGTAGACAGCTCTACAGGAACTCTTGATATCAGAGAGAACTTTTAGCCTTTGCTGGTGCTTGAAGACTCCAGACTATCTGTATGGCAGTATATTTATTTAATATTTAATAGCATGGCAGTAGCCTGGTCAGTGACACTTACCAAGAAGCCTCAGTGTTTAAAATTTTGAAGTGGAAGAAGTTGTATGGAGAGAGAGGGGATAAAATTGGGATTTAAACCTTCTTCCCTACTCTTCTCTGGCTGAGGTCACTTGGTTTGTTCAGCCTAGAGAAGAAGAGACTGAGGGGAGACCTCATAGCTTCCTGCAGCTTGTTCACAAGGGAAACAGAGTGGCAGGCATTGGTCTTTTCTCTCTGATGACCAGTGACAGGACCTGAGGGAATGGCCTGAAATTGAGTCAGGGGAGGTTTAGATTGGATATTAGAAAAAGGTTCTTCACCTAGAGTGTGGTTGGGCCCTGGAACAGACTCCCCAGGGAAGTGGTTACAGCACCAAGCCTGACAGAATTCAAGAAGCATTTGGACAACACTTTCAAGCTCATGGTGTCATCCTTGACTGTCCTGTGCGGGGCCAGGAGGTGGATTTGATGATTCCTATGGGTCTCTTCCAACTCAGGATATTTTATGATTATGTGATCCACATGGGCCCTGGGATCTCTGTTCATGTTTAGTTCTGAAACAAGGACATTTCCCTGTGGCCAGGAGTGCTAGAAAATAATCTTTCTGGGCCTAATATGAGCACCTATCAAAGACTCAATTTCTGTCATTTTGTAAGACACGGGATAAGTATGGTAATTGCTGTCTCAGGGCTGGAGCTCCCTTTAGGCTTGCACAAAAATTGAGTAGGTGATAAGAGCCAGAGCTGTGGGCAATTTTACATGGGTGAGTCTGTGCATAAATATCCATTGCTTCAGAGGTAAAGCACTTTGCACTGGATGCATAAAATATGGTAATTCCCCAAATGGCAGATTAGAGCAGGAAGAGCACTTATTTAATGTTTTTCTACCCTTATATTTTCACAAGAGCTGGATAAAAACATTAGCAGCCAGCAGCTCTTTTGTGCTTGTTGCTGGTGGACGTGCTGGTGTGCTTTGTGTCTGTACAGGCTTCACAGGTCCCATGGTCTTGGATAAGGGTTGGAGTTGCAGTAGCTTTGGGCCCACAAGGGATGGAGGACAGAAATGGGCTGAACAGGCAGATGAAAAAAGCCAATGGTGCGGAAGCAGAACACAGCAGGACCCCCCAGCAGATAAAGAATAAGCATGGGCTTGCTTGCAGATGAAGAATAAGCATGGGCTCTGGGTCTGGTGGCAGAGGGGTGGCCTCTGCACGGCCCCCCTGCTGGCACCCAGGGTTCTGTGGTCACCAGTGTGTTGGCCGTGGCAGCCCCATCACCCTTGGGCCAGAGCTGCACCCTCACTGGGCACCCCCAGGGCTGGAACATCCAATCCACTTCCCCCTGTGTGCCTCACCTGCTGAGCCCAGACCAAGAAAAGCATGCAGAAGCATGGGGTCAGCCAGGGTCAGGCATGGCAGTGGCAGAGGCTGATCTGTGCTTACATCTCTCTCCCTATGTTGAAAAGACTTACAAACATTTAGAAAAAGGAAAACAGAAGGAGAAGATAGGAATTTGACACATGTAAAAAATAGAACTATATAGAACTAGGTTGCAAAATGTATTAATTTAAAAACATAAGAAATACTTTAATAAATGCAAGGCAATATAACTGATTAGCTTCTGAAAACCTGAGGTAAAAACTGAGTTATATGTATTAGGGTACATGTTATATGTATTAGGTATGGAGGTTTAAGTAAGACATGAAAGAGATGTGTTCTGACTAATATATTGGATTTGCTGTAATTTTATTATGTCTGGGGCATGCCTGGCACCATGCCTTCCTTCACCGTACTGCTGCATCATACGAGCATTGATGCTGTCAGCAGAGGGAAAGGAGCAGGCAGCAAGACTGGATTTTCAAATGCATATTATCACAGTTTGGCCCAAGGAAAAGTGGTGACTTTAAGGAGCTTTTAAAATCAAGCCCAAAGCCCATTTTGCTATAAAGGTCTGTGCTGCAGTCCTCTTAAAAACATCATTTTAGGGTCTCCTCGACTCGCTTCTGGTTGTGCTCCAGCCACTAGAAAAGCCTGTATGGCCATGCTACCTCCTGTATGATAACAGAGGGACTCAGTGAGAAAACAAAGAAAAAACTGTAATCAGCATCAAGCCATAATGAAACTAAATTTTGCCTTAACTGTGTTCAGTTCTTCTGCTGCTGCTGTCACATGCCAGAGGCTTTTGTTCCTAATTGAAAATGATAGCTCCCCGGGTGCTGGGGAGGCATGTGGCAGCCTTTTATTGCCTTGTGGATTATGTGCCCGCTATATTTCACACACTGCCTGGAGAAATGCGGCAGATTTTATTGATATCAGGGACCGTCCCTCATGTTTTTTTCTGTCTCCCTTGCATTCTTGGTGCAGCTCATTTCCAATTTTATTAACATCTGGGATGTGGCACGAAGGCTTCAGTACAAAAATTAGCAGAGGCCTCAGGAAAAAAAAAATCCCCAGTGCCTGGATTACAGAGATAATCTGTAATTATCACACAAGTATAATTCTGATATTTCAGTAAAATATAACTGAGGGAAAAAAATTCCCCTGAATTTTTTTGACCACAAAAAGTTGAAGAAATTTAATTTTTCCTCAAAAAGGTTAATTTCGTCTATCAAACCAAGGAGATTAATGGAAGTGCAAAAATGAATATAGTTTAGAAACTAAGTCAGTTTTAGAAAGCAAGATAAGGCTAATGACAAATCACTTCATAACCATCTACCAAGAGCAGTTCATGACTAATGAGGTACTGGGTGGGTGTCCTTTTCTGAGCTGTGGCCCTGCCCCAGCTAGGGTGGAGCAGCAGCTCCCTTGTCCCACCATCACCCAGTGAGTTTGCATCCTTGCATTCTGCTAGGGCTGTGCTGAACAGGGGGATGCAGTGCTGGCCATCATCAGCCACAGGGCTGTGAGACCAGCCTGCACTGCTGCAGGACCAGTCTGCACTGCTGCCAGCCTCACCAGCACTGAAATCAGCAGGACACTTCAGCAGAGGGGTTCCAGAGTGCAGTTTCCTCTCCTCACTGCTGAGAAGAGCAGCACAATAAAAGCTTCTCTGCATCTGTGTGAACCTGGAGTTGTTGGTGAGAAAATTGACTGACCTGGGGAGCTCCTCCTCAAGCTACAGCCATGCTGGCAGCAGTCCTTGTCCACACCCCATGGCTCAGAGGGGGTTTGGATGCCCACATTTAGCAGTCCTAATTTTGGACTGAGCCCCCCAGGGATCATGTGGTTCAGTAGAAGTGATGGCTGTGCCTGGGCTGGTGAGTGTCAGCAGGTTGGTGTCTGACCCAGAGCTGCCCGGGGGGCTCAAACACTGACCTGACCTGCACCCTGCTGCTGCCTGAGTTGGCACAGGGAGGGAATGACAGGGAAGGGGCCATATTAGTGCTAGATGAGCCTCATCCCAGCATTACTGGGGCTGGGCCAAAGTGCTGTGGGCTGTTTCATCCCTTCCTGCTTGTGCTGAGCCTCTGGAGTTGCCTGGGAGTGCAGAAGGGGTGGTGGAAGATGCTGCCCCACCAGCTGCTGGAGTATCCAGCTATGTCTAAGGTGGCTTTGCTTCAGGCACCAGCCAGTATTGAGGCAGTGATGTGATTCTCCATATCCTTGGGACAACCTCCTGAGCTGCTGGGTCCCTTTCCAGCACAGTGTCTTACCCCCAGGATGTGGAATGTAGAGGCTGGAAGGTGCCTCGGGGCACTCACCAGCTCTCTGCTTCATAGAAATAACCAGACACTGCCAGACCCAGTCCTGCCCACCCCAGTTACTCTCCCTGGCTTTCTTGTGCTCCCCTCTCTCAGCAAATGAGTACTTAATTAGGCAAAGCAAAGCAGTGCTTTTAACAAACTGTCTCGGGCAAAACCTAGCATTAATTTGGTATGAGTTTACTGCAAACAGAGCAGTTTACTGTCCTATGGTCAGGGTAGGTGGATGGAGGTACAATATGGCAACTGCTCTTAATTTTAAACCATGGGAAATGCTCAAGAATGCATTTTACTGCTTTAAATATGAATGAGTGAGTTCTGCTCTATTTAAGGGCTATTCTGTGAGGACTGGAGAACTGAAGGAAGGAGGACTTCATATTTTGCTTCTGTTTCCTTTTAAAGTACCTGTTTCAGAGTCCTCTGACATTAAGAGAATGTTTGAGCTTTTTAGAAATTGGATGATTTCTTAAATGGATCCTGTTGCTGCATCTCCAAATCTGAGGAAATTCAGAAACTGCCAGAATGGCCATGCCCTTCAGACAAGGGAGTCACAGCTCAGCCCTCAGGATGGTTTTCCTCAATTTCCTGGTGTTGCTTTAGAGCTGACATCTGAAACTCTTCGAATGCACCTCGTGCTCTAGTTGGAACCACAGGTAGCCCTGGACCAGCTTAAATGACATCAATCAAGATGGCATGCAGCTCAGCAAGAACGCCTGGCCCTTTTCTGGTACTAAATGAGTGATGGTGATATGCATAAGGAGATGTGTATGTAAATGCATATATACATGTGTGTGGTTTATGTGTTATATATATGTATTTATCACAGTAGTGGAGGCAGAGTCTGTCATATGCTCACAGAACGTTCACAGAATAAGCTGAGTTGGAAAGGACCCATAAGGATCATCAAGTCCAACTCCAGGCCCAGCACAGGACACCCCAGGAGTCACACCCTGTGTTCATCTTGTGGAACAATAATCACCATCTATCCCTCATCCTGGCCACTCCCAAGAGTCCCAACTCCTGCAGGTTGTCAACCACGTCATCAAAGCCTCTGGAAAATCACCTGCTGTGTTTTCTACCAGCAGTAAGTTGAACAGGTGTTCTGAAATTGGTCAAATTTGCAAAAGTGCCCATGGTCCTTCTTCTCCCACGGTTCAGTGAGTTCCTTTCAAGGGATGCCCTGGCTGGTCCCTAAAGGTCTCTGTCACAGAGGCAGTGGGTGAAACCAAAATCCTGGCTACCCCCTCCTAAAAGGAGCTACAATCACTACTCACTGATTTCCCTTTCTACAAATCCAGATTATCATGGCCTTTCCTGTGGTATCCACTTACATTAAAATGTCCCTTTATTCCTAGATTTGTGTGTTATTTGCTTGGTCTACACCAAGTGATCTACAGGCCCAACAATTTATACACACACAACTTGTGTCACTTTCACAGATCTATTGCTTTTTTCCTGCCTTGCAGAGATTCATGCTCATTTTTCTGTATGAGACATATTTAAATGGGAAAATAAAAATGACACATTAATCCTTTCCTTCCTTTGCCTCCCAGATGAGCAAAACTCTTGGAGTAAACTCAAGCTTGCTTCTTAATTTATGAAGAAATGCAGAAGTCTAAATCAAGCTCCAAGAAGATTAGATTACAAAATTGGAGTGGAAAAACTTCAAGGAGACCAGTTCTACAAGCTGCTGAAAGCTTCGAGTTGTTGAACCCCTCGAGCTGCCGTGGACACCTCTTCCCTCCCAGGACAAGGCTAAAGAAAACTATTTCCCTGTGGAAAATGCCACAGGGCACAGATGCCAGCAGGGGCACTGCTGCAGGTGCCAGCCCAGCATGCTGCCTGCGTGGCACAGTGCCCCAGTGGTGTGGAGTGCTGTGCAGGAGCGCTGTGCTGAGCAAGTCTGAAAGAGTTGGCTTTTGCAGTGACTTTTGTTTTACAGCCAACTGGCACAAAATCTGCACTCCAGTGTGGGGCATCCAGCATGAGAAGGAACCCCAGCACATGGAAGCAGCTGGTCGTGGTTGCATTTCACGTTTTCAGCTGTGTCCTGCAACCGTTCCTGTGTAAGAGCATTGGAGATACCTGGGTATAAACCTGGTAATCTAACAAGAGAAATAGGCCACGAGTGCAGCAAATGTTTTCCTGCCTCTTCGAGGCACAGCAGTGTGTTTCATCAGAGGAGAACAAGCTGGGAGCAATAGACATAACAGGATTAAAATGATGGCTGCTCTGTCATTTTCCACGCTAACCTGGGTGCCTGAGAATTGCTGAAATATGGTTGAAATGCCACCGTGATGCATCTTGTTTAAAAAAGTGATTTGTTAAAAGAAAACCCACACCAAATAACTGAATCTGCCCCATTAAAATAAAATGTAAACACTGGCCTCACGGTTTAACCATCACACTTTTTGATAGCTTTTAGGAATCGAAAGGCAATTCTCTCCCCCCTCTATTATATAACCTCATCAGAAGATAAACAGCCTCCTTACCCCCAAACACTTTGCAATTTGCATTTAGATTGTTTGGTGCCAATGTTCAGGATAAGATACTTCCTAGCTCTGTCAAACAAAACCTGATTGTCATTTAGCAGAGTGGCAGTCAATTTATGTTTCCATTAACGCAGATCCTAGACAATTATCTGGGGAGGGGAGAGGGAAAAACCTTAACAAATTTCCCTCCTGTCTTCAAGGCTGATTTTCCAGTGGGCAGCTGTAGGGCAAATTTGACATACCCATGAGGAGGAGAAAGGGAATGCCTTTCTGCTGTTGCTGGGGAGAAAGGTGTGGGGGCAGATGCCAGACCCCTTGGCTCATGGAGGCAGCAGTGATGTGGGGCAGGGTCACCACCCCAGGGCCAGGGATGTTTCAGACTTTGACTCCCAGCCTGATTCAGCGGCAAAGCCAGGGGTCCCTGTGGGATTCCTTGGGTATGTGTCCACTCAGCAGCTGGAGATGAGCTGTCAGACACTGCCCTGTCTCCAGAGTCCCCTGGGCTGTGCCAGTGCCATCCTTAGGGACCCTGGCCCTTAAGCACTCGTGATCCTCCTTGGCCAGGTGGGATGGCTGAGGACATGCCCTCCTGGTGATGAGATTGCCCTCCACTCCTGCCACGCACACCCCACAGCTGCACTCCTCGGGCCAGTAGGGGGGTTGCACACACTGACATGAGTGACAGCAGCTCTACCAAGCCCTTGTGTG
The DNA here is from genome assembly GCA_013397195.1 of Hylia prasina. NCBI lineage: Eukaryota > Metazoa > Chordata > Aves > Passeriformes > Sylviidae > Hylia > Hylia prasina. Next base: position 370,056 of record VYXD01005559.1, on the reverse strand, counting down.
GATGCAGCACACAAATGAAATATGCTTTGCTTCTCTAACAGTGAGTTAAAGACATTTCTCCCTTCCATCCTGTCTTAATGACTTCATTCTTCCTCTGCCCCCTTACTTTGCTGTGCCCCTGTCACTCCTGTGTTCCCCAGGAGGATTCCATGCATGACTGCACCCCTCCACCAAAGGCAGCTCCCCCATTGCTCACCCTGTCGTTTGCTGGAGCGCAGCACTGGTGGCATTGACCAAGCCAAGGTTTCCCCAGGGAAGGCATTTCCCCCAGGGATGCTCACCCTTAACTAAAAGCCAGTCCTGTCCTTTCCAGTGCCCTCTCTGAGAGGGGTGGGCAGGTAGCACAGGTGCAGCCCCACTGCCCAGCAGCACTACTTGCTCATGTGCTTTTCTGCACGTGTGTCACACGGGGTCACAAAGCTCATAATCCTGTGTGCAAGACCATTCCTGTTGCCTTTGCAAAAACACTGCATTGCATCTTGGCTGGTGCAAAAGGAAACAGCTTTCGGTGACTCCCTGGCCAAGTCAGCAGCTGGCTTTCTTTCCCTGGAGCTGCTGGGGTCTCCTTAGGGAGAAGAGACCCAAGTAGAGGTAGGCTCACCTGCAACGGAGCCGTATGTAAATACTGGGAACTCAGACAGGCTGTCTGGCAGGTGCTGCAAGGGGACCACCTTGGTACAAGCTCTTTGGTGTTCTGGTTCGTGGCCCCTCTGCAGCACTGTGGGGCAGGTGGTGCTGCTTGGTGGCTGAGAAAAATCAAGTGTTTTTCTGAAGGGAAGGTAGACACACATGCCCCAGTGATTTGAAATACATCTGTGACACTTGGAAAGTTATTTTTGCTACATGAAAGGCTGGGGTGTGAAGACAGGGCCTTCTCCAGACTGTAGGACCTCTTGGCTTTCCTTCCAGTACAGCTCATTTATTTGGTTTGGCACCAACTAACCAAGCCCTGTAGCTGCCAGGTTCACCATGTATAAGGAGCTGCTGATGTCAGGAAGAGCTTTTGGCTGCAGGAAAGCCTGCAGATGTTGACCAGGTGGTTCTGCTCTCCATGAGCATTTAGGAACAGTCAAACCGTGTAACAATTTTACAATGATTATTTTTCTTTCAAAACATGGCCTAAATTTCTGTCAGGCACTGGAGCAGAAGCACAGGGTGACATGCAGTACGAAGGCTGGGTGAGGCGTGCGGTATGTGCTGGCAGCAGGGGACAGAGAAATGCCACAGGCATGCCAGACCAGCTTGGGAGTAGCTGGCAGGGCTCCCCTGTGCAGCATTTTGCACCATGCTGCTTGTCAGCCAGCCAGCAAGGCCCAGCACAGGGAGAAGTGTTGCCTGCCCACATTTAAATTCTAGTGATTCCCACATTTCAGAATTTTGACTCAGGATCCAGCTGGGGCAAAAAGAGACTTGTGTCACCTCTCATGCAGATGACCTGGTGAGTTAGCTGTACCTTGCTCATCCCTGCCCTATGTGCTCCCTAACTGTGTAAAGGATCACCAGCTGTGGGTGCCTCTTCCAGAGGTATCTCCCAGCCAAATCAAGGCAAACACATCCAGACCCAGTCATGGACTCATGTTCCCCCTGCAGATGCTCTGCATTGTGCTGCTGAATGGGAATCTCAGGCCTTGTCCAAAAATGGGCTTACACCCCTCACCTGAGTTAAGGGGCATTCAGTTGCCCAGGGTACAACCTGCTCCCTCCCTCTCTTCCAGTTCCTTGGCTGAACACTGCCTAGAGGACACGTGGACCCTGCTGACACCACACCCAAGCCTACCCAGGGCAGGAGGAAAGGGGTCTTCCTCTGCCTACAAACCTGCTCAACCCACCAGGTGACCTCAGAGCACCCCTGAAGCCCATTAACACTATTAAAGGCTGCTCTTGCCAATTTTTTGCTTCCACATCCCCTCCTAGCCTCTCTGCCACAGCCTTACCCTTGCCACCTTGCTGCCTGTTCCTGGCCTGTATCCACTCTCTTTCTCTGGACCTACACAACTCTTCTCCACAGGTAAGTTTTTGAAGAAATTTTGAAGAAATCCCAGATGTGGCAAAAGAAGAACCAGAGATTCTGACTCCTGTTCAGGCATCTCTTACCCCTAACAGATTTTTTATTTATGGGGGAATTACTATAGGGTTTGCAGAGGAGTCTTCCCTATTTTCTTTGCAAACCTCACAGCCACTTCCACTGCTCGTTCACCTTGTTGTCTAATAGAGAGAGAAACCTCAGTCAAATTGCCTTAATACTTATTTTATTTAAAGAATCAGAAACACAGTCATTGTAGTTCATTTGTACTCATATCTGCCAACATTTCCTAAACCACATTAACATTCATGTATAACAAAAACATTTTCTGAGCTGTGCAAAGTTCAAAGGAATTGTTCAATTACTTGAACCCATTTCTAGAACAAACCTGGCATTTTACAAACTGAGGCCACCAGAAGGAATCTTTTATTTTCCCCGCCCTGTTGCAGGAGATGGAGATGCCCCCTCCTCCCTCTTTTCCTGGCATGACAAGTAAAAACTAGACCACAGTATGAGTCAAACCTCTCTCAGTCCAGAACTTTCTGAATGACACTGGGTCATGTTTTTGTATCACTGGGCTGTATTAAGTTCACCTTAATACTTGTGCTCCTGGCATGGAAGTGATTTGTCCAAGAAGATTACTCAGTAACCCAAACTGTGATAAGCAATAAAGAGGGCCCAGAAACAGCTGCTATCAAAATAGAACACCTCCTCCCCCCTCCCCCCCGAACTTTTTCCTAGAAGGTATGACTGGAAGGGTTGTTGATCATTCAAAAAACCATCATCCTCCTTGCAAAACATATTTTAAAGCAGTGATTTAATGATATGACATCTGCATGTTTTCCTTGATCCTCTCACACACCAACTTTTGTCCTCTTACAGTTAAGCATAAAACGGTGGAAATCTGGAACCATTTTAGATCTGGCTAAACAGAACAGGCAGCATGCAAGCTGTCATCCTGTTTCGTTTTTCTGACTGTAGTAAATACACCATGGAAGAGAATTTTAAGAGCATTTTAACTACTGTAAGTTGTCAGAAAAAATCCCATCTCTGACAGATCTAACCCAGAATTTTTATTGGAATCAATAACACATTTTGGCATTGCTGACTGCCTAACTGTGCAGTTTACTGTTTGAGGTGCAGTGACACCAGTTCTGACCTGGACCAAATAAGTGGAACAGATATGGCTCTAATCTCAAGCAAGTCTTTCCAGAAGATGTTTCTTCAGTCTCTTATTGGTTATAAAAAGGCAATTTCCTCTTAACAGTAACTAAATTTTTAGTGACTGACTCATTACAATCTGGAATATCAACAAATGCGGCAACATCAAGTATAAAAAACACCCTGAAAGTGATGCCTCCTGGTTTGAAGGTGCTATACCTGGCCATGAACTGTGTTTCTGGAATTGGTTTGTTAACATGTGACAGCAAGAAGAACTTATTTTACAGAGAACAAAGTCACAGAGCTGAACTTAAACAGGAATGCTCACTTACATGGGTTTTGATATGTACTAGTACACACGGCTTGAATGAAAACAAAACTTACACCTTCGTGTAAGAGATACTGGTAACGCAGTGATGATGTTCACCCACCGGGCCTCTTTGTTTTAATAAGATCATCTCCAGGTTACAGTGCCTCTGACATGCTTTTAAACACCCACCACATGTGGGCTTTGGCAAACAGCCAGCTGCTGTCAGAGGCAAGGTATGAATACAGCTATGAAAGGCCTTTCAACACGATTCACTCCTCAAGAGTTGATGTCTTTTTAAATACTCTCAACAATTGCATTATGACTTTTTTTTTTCCTCATTCTTTTTCATACAAATTACTGGCTAAACTCACATTTATTGCACCTTTAAGTCCCTGGTAGATGGAAGCTTATATTGCCTGATACAGTTTGTATTGTAGCTCGACGACATTAAGAAATCCAACAGTCTCTAGAACTGTACATTTCTACAGTAAGAAATCACATTTCCATAACACTAATTACTGCTGTCGCAGATCAGCTCTCGTCTCCATCATGCAACGACAGAGGAAAACTCCACGGTCCCCGCGTGTGCTAGAACCTGCAGTGTTCTTCTTATTGCCACGAAAAAGTCAATTAAAATGACTCCTCTGGGAATTATTTCCAATTCTGGAGTCATTATCACTCTCCAGACAGAACGCTGTGCTTCAGCATGGGTCTTCAGCCACTCTAAATATGTAGGAGAGAGCAAGCATGTGTGTGTTACACAGGCAGCTCCCCCAGGTATATTTATCGATGACCATGCATCTTTTTCTCTTTTCCTCTATGATGCAAGAACAAGCAGTCTGATCTCAATCTTCAGGTACGTTTCTAATTTCGTATGTTGAATGCAAATCTTGTTGCAGCCTCTCTGTTTAACCAAATCTTTAACAATTAAAAAAAATAGCACCAGATGTATGAAAAAGAGGAAATGTCTGATCTAGTAGGAATATATATAAAGTAGAGCAATTCTTACAGTAAAAAGGTACGTCGTACAAAAAAGCAATGGAAAGTGATACCGAAGGACAAAAATCCATGCTGCATATAATACGGGCAGAAGACAGGCAAAAGGGATTCTGCTCAAATAACCACGGTTTAATGGTGGAGCTGTACTTCCTCCAGGACCTCCCTGGCAGCAGTGCCAGGACATGGGGTGGTGTAGCACTCGGAGTACTTAACACCGACACGCACCGACAAACCTGCGCAGCATATCTTTGAGGTATATAGAAAGCATGACATTAACATTTTTGACTCCTCATTCTTACTTGCACAATGATGCACTGATCTTTAGCTGAGGTTTTCTCCACCCTCCCCTCTTCTTCCCTTGGTAAAAACAAAATCCCAGTTTAAGAGCTTCCTAGCACACCTTCTTGAACTCTCAAATCCATCTTGCATAGGCCAGTAATAAGAACACTGCAGCTCTGACAAATAAGTTACAGCAATATAACAGCTTTCCTCTTAATTTTTTTTAAAGATATCTTCTCTATAATTTACACAAAAGGTTAACAGCCAGAGTTTAGGTTACTACAGTCCAGATGGGCGTCCTTTCAGTCTGTGATTCCAGGTGGAAGGCACTACTTCAACATACCACTGTATGCACCGCACACGGTCTCGGGAGCACAGCGGGGCACTGTGTCTCCAGAGCTGCAGACTGAAGGGCCTGGGGGAAGTCTTTGGAAATAAAAATGGCAGTGGTTATCAGTCCAGTTTCTCTTTGCTGTCTCTCCTTGTGCTATGCAGTTTCCCCTGAAAGCTCCTCAGTTGAGAGAGCGGCGATTCGTCCTCAGAAGCTCTCGACAAAGCTCCCAGGGAAGAGGCCCGTCCTGCCGTTCCTCTGCAATGTCCCTTTGTACCAGCCGTCCTCCCGTTTCTTGTGCACAAACACAATGTCACCTTCCTTCAGTTCGATCTCCGCCTCGCTCTGCGGTGGGTATGGGACCACAACGCGGTACCTTTGGAGAAAAAAAGTGTGCAAAGACTTGGTTAATCTGCACTTGATGGGAGCAGCTGGACACCAATACCAGAGATCTTGGGAAAAAAACTTCTGGAAATATCAGTAGGTTACATTTTCACACACTAGTTGTATGCAATGCAGCTACATTTTCTACTGAAACGAAGATGGACGTTTCTGGCTAGCTTGGCTGGACAATTGATCAGGATGTGCCCTGGAGGCAGTCCATGAAAGTAGGAATGTGCTGTCAAACGGATGGACCACTCATGGTGTCCCTGTCCCCAGCTGTGTGCTGAGTCTGTGCCAGGACTTGGCTGCTTTATCCTAGTACTGCACTTCTGCTGTAACATGTCTTATTCAGCTCTGCATTTGCTCCATCCAAAAATCATAGCATCATAGAATGATAGAACAGTTTGGGCTGGAAGGAACTTTAAAGGCCATCTAGTTCAACCCCTCTGCCAGAGCAGGGACATTTTCAATTCAAGAAAGTTGCTCAGAGCTCATGTGTCAACTGCATTAATCAGCTTGGTGTCATCTGCAAACTTCCTGAGGGTGCCCTCAATCCCACTGTCTATGTTATTGATGAAGGTATTGAACAGTACTGGTCCCAGTGTGGACCCCTGAGGGACACCACTCATCACCAGTGTCCATTGGAACACTGAGCCATTGACCACTACCCCCTGATGTGACCGTCCAACCAATTCCTGATCCACCAAACCGTGCACCCATGAAATCCATCCTTCTCCAGTTTAGAGAGAGATGTGAGAGGCCATGTCAAAGACCATACAGAAGTCCACATATTATGATATGCTCTCTCCTCTTGTCCACTGATGGTAAAAAATGGGGCTTGCAATGCTCCCACTGCCTGTGACATCAGCAGATGTTAGCTAAAGCAGTTCACATTTTTCTTCTTATAATGTTTCTTGAGAATGTACTCTGGTTCCCTCAAACCTGGAAGGGAAGCTAAAATGGAGAGGTATCAAGTGACTTTAAAAGCACTCTCCAAACCAACGGGGAGCCCCAGTCCTGAACCATTCACAGGGCTCTCTGGGAACTTAGTTTTCAAGTGTCACTTCATTTCAATGAAGTAATGATGTGTCTGAGCCTGATACAGCTATTCTGCACTCAGAGCTTATCAGCAGGCGTCCTTCTGAGAGCACAGACCAGGCCATTTTATATCAATGCACTTGCGTGCAGAGCAGGGAATATATTTTTACTGCACAGTTGGTTTTTTTTTTCCTTCAGCACTTCTACAGTCATCTGGCATTTGGTTAACAGTCAATAACTGTCTTGTTAATTGCAAAGTAATGAATATAGTAAGATTGTTAAAAGTTGCCAATTGATTACCTAAAGTCCATCTCCTGAGAATTAATACATTCACAACTGCTGCCTGGCCACCAATGCCTGAGTCCTGTTTGCAACAAGTTGAGTAGTTATTTAAGATAATATCCTGTCCCTGGGTCTTTAACATGCCCTGGAGGCTGTGGACCACACCCCGGGGCCATCCCCAGTGAGACAGTACCAAAGCAAGGGGCTCTCCAGTGGCAGCCACCCACTTTCTTTGCAGACTTTGCTCAGGTGTCAAGAGACTTCAATTCTGAAAGCAGGCACTCCACTTTGGCATGACACTGGAAATATCAGCTTTGACTCTATGTCTGGACATCTCCACAACCAAACAACCCATTACTTGGAAAAGCATTAAACTCCATTTGGAGCAGAGGCTCTGTTCTAATACCTGACTATGGGTTTTTTATCTTGACAGAGCAACACAGTCGTGGAAAATATATGTGTTCAAGTGCCATCAAAAATTTGCCGATCCTCTTGGTACCTTGGTTAATAAATCTAGTTGTCACTTCCTTCCTCTGTGGAAAAGCAAATAACAGGGGTTGAAACGTGTGCAGGAAAATGGTCTATCAAGCTATCATCTGTGGAACTGCTACACTTATAATATGAAGCTTTGCCAATTACACTCATTATGCAAATGAATGCACACATTATTTCAAACACTCTGCTGCAGTGTTGATTAATTAAATTATCAGAGTGGAACAATTTCAGCTATGATGATGCCAAGTTTCAAACTCACTACTCTTATGCACAATCACAGCACATCACAGCTTTGCATCAGGAGCTCAAGAGGCCTTGAGAAAGAAAAAAGGTTGGACCTCAACATTCTTAGAGTGCTGTGGAGGTACTCACAGATTGTTCTGGCAAGTCAGGAAACAAACTCAGCAAAAGGTGGTGTCTTGGGCAGGCTCACTGAAGACCCAGCTGGGACTGCCAGCACCTCATGTTATACCAAAAGCACAAGAGACATCCTTTTAAAGCAAAGCTGCATCCTCAGAGTGATGAGCTGCTAGTCCCTAAATGATTCCCATGAGGAGGCAGGTGAGCACACTCAACAGGAATGTGCCCACTGTCATAAAAGGGGTCCTACACGGCATATTCTAAGCAATTTAGAGAAATAAATCTCAGTCACTGCATTACAAAATGAGGCAGTTTTTCCCATCCAGGAAACCCTAAGTGCTATGGTTTAAATTTAATTAACTGCAGTACCTCACAAGATAGTACCAAAGAGGTTTTCGATAAAATAACAAAATACTAGCTAACTACGAAAGACCTTGCAAATCAGTTAAGAACTCCTCTGTGAGAGATGGAAAAAGATGAGATGCCTTTTCCCACGAGAGGTTTGAAGCAGAGCCTGGGAGAGGCAGCCCGATGGGGGCTGCAGGGGCAGCATCCTGGCACTGTGCTGGCACAGGGAGCTGTGCCGCCCCTCCACACCTCCAGGTGGCACCTCAGCCTCGCTTATCCTCTGGAAAGGGATTGCAAGGACAGCTATTAGCCATGTTTTTTTGGCAGAAAAGGTCTCTTCTCCCAGACAACCTCCCTCACTCCCAAAAAGGCAGTCCGGGATACTTCTATTTATATCTCCCCTTTTTATTTCCCCTTTTGTCCTCTTTTTGAGAATACACTATAAAATTGTAGGTTTTCCTATACCAAACTATACCAAACTGTCACTAGGCATTTTAGATGCAATTTTGTCTGTGTCACATTCCACCTCTAAATTGCCAACTTTCCAAAATGCTAAATAGCTGGGCAATAGTGATGATGTCAAATGTGGCATCCACCTCTGACCACTATAAACAATATTTTGTATTTTCTGCCAAATGTTAATCCTTTTGGTCCAAATTCTCCACAGCAGTTGGCTGTATCAGGCTGAGGGTAGAACAATGGCCTCATCACTCCCAAGAATAACATGAGGGGTTTTAGCACCAGCAGGATCCATATGAGCACTCCCACAAACTGCTCTCAGGTCCTATATTTGGGAGCTAAGACCTGTCCTGTGGTCCCACTGGTCCGTCAGGGATGCTGTTCCTTCAGAAAATCAGCCACTCTCAGCCAGGTCAAACCACCCCAAAATGGCACATGTTTAGGCTTGTGTGGGCACTGAAAGTAAAATCTCTGCTGATTCATGCTCCAAGCTGTCCTAGCTCTGTGGGACCTCAGAGGCTGCATTTCTCTTCCTTTCTTAGCACTGGGTTTCACTTGTACAGACTTGGTGTTGGACATCCCCACTGCTGGTTGCTGTGGCATCCTTGGATTGGGTACCTAATCCCTAGAGGCTACTGTCCAGTTTGGGCAGTGGCCTGGGAAGGGTTCTTGGTGCACAAGAGATAATACATGAGGAGAGGCTGCAAGTAGTATCAGCAGAGACTGGGGATGGGTTTTGCCTGGCCAGGGAAACTGGAGAGTGGGGTAAAGTAAGGGACCGAGGAGGTGGAGAAAGAGGGAGGCTGATGGGAGAAAAATTGGGAGCAGAGGAAGAAACGTGACTGTGATGAAAACTGGAAGCCCTGATAAAAGGTGTGGGTTTGGCTGCTGAGGGGGGAAGTTCTGCTGAGCTGAGTCTGACAGAGCAAAAAGCCTTGGTGGGAAGGAGCGCAGGGCAGGAACGTGGCATCCCAAGAAGTAGCAGACTGCATCAGTGGAGCTGGCACTGGGGTTGAGGGTGGGATGGGCACCCGGGCAGCAATTATCTCACTGAGCTGGGAATAAGTCCATCCTCTGCTGTCAGCAAAGACCTTGCAATCCCCCTGTCCCCACTTGTTTTCACAGCCAAAAGAAACACCTCTCCCACCTCCCTTTGCTATTCCTACTGAAATCTGGAAGGTGCAAATAAGACTCCTAACCTCAAACAGATGTCACATGATGGAAGTTCTGGTTTTGTTTCTTTTAAAGAAGCAAAATGATTAAAAATATCATGTGTGTAGATACATAAAGACATCTAAAATCTTAAAAGAACACGAGTGTTTCACACCCATGCATCTGAGATGAAGAAAAAAGCAAATAAAATTGTCCATAACTTTACTTCTGCTGCCTTGCAATATAATCTTTCATTATATGATTGCATACTATTTTTCCTGTAGGATGCCTGCTTCATTTAGTGCACAAGATGCTGCTCTGGATGTGAGTCAAGGCTCTGACATGGGAGCCACCCCACCTTTCTCAGAGGCTGGAATATCTCTAGCAAGTGACCATGATGAAATGCACCGTGTAGTGCAGATGTGGGGAAGTGGCTTCACTGACTCCTTCAGCTGTAAAGCCTCGTGCCACACTTTCCACAGGGAGACACTCATCTCATGCACTCCTACTGGCTGTGTAGGAGTCCTGTCTGGTCTAAATGACTCACACAGGCCCTCTGTCAGTGTGCAGGCAGGCACTGAACAATATTGATCAGAACTGATCAGGAATTAATGGCTGAACTCAGCCATGGACGCTCTAAAAAAAACCCTGGAATACTCACTGAGTAAATATGTGTATCCAGGACACTGATGGAACAAGAGCAACTTAAGAAAATGTGCAATGAGGCAAATTAGGGCTGCAGGGCTAACCTCCAATCTGATCCTATTTAGAGTGCTTGAATTTGGATACGTAATGCAAGTTCCTGTTTCTCAAAGTATCACGCCTAAGGACAGGTTGTATGAGTCCAGTCCTGTGATGCCAACAGGTCTCTTATGCATTAGGGATACACAGTTAGTTTTGGAGGCAATGGATAACCAGGGCCAATGGAGCATCTAGCCCAGTTAACCATCACTTTTGTTTACCAGCGGAGCTCTGTTTTTTCATCCTTTCACTGGCAAATTGCAGGGACCTGCGAGGCACCTCTGCACACCACAAGCCAAAACCTGCTTCTCATAGTATGGTGATTGAATCAGCAGCCTTAGAAGAACAAGTCTCAGTTGGATCTTTTACCATTCTCCTGGAAATATCTCAGGATTCAATTTCTGAGATGGTTGATGGTTGGTTCCCAGTCTTAAGGCAGGTATCCCTACTCAGAGAAGCACTTAACCATGTGAATACTTGTCACTATTCAGTCAGAAATTACTCCTTGGGTCACTTCTCTAGTATCACTTTCCAGGAATGAAAATAACCCTTCTGCTTTCCCTTTTGGCAAAGAAGACATATGAGCACAGCAAAATTGAAGTCAATGGGTGTTAAGCACATGCCTGAATGCTTCCTTGAATTGGGAGCTCAATTTCGAATGTGGCAGTGATTTGTAGAAAGATACATGGAAACATGGAGGGATCTATTTTAAAGGTCAAACTTACTGCTCCCATCTTATTCTGCAGCACTGTTGTTGTGGCTATAGCTTGGTTGAAGCTTGCACAAAACCCACAGAAATGCAGTACAGATATGCCAGTCGTGACAATAAGTCTGGCCACAGCTGCTTTATCACAATATAAGATGGCAGAGTTAGTGCCAGTTACTATAAAAGAGTCAACAATGCGTGACATGTTTTACTCAGGTTCGCCTCTGGGAACAGCGCCAGGCAGTGAGGGGAACATGACTCACACACACACACATGCACACTCAACCCTCCTGTTTTGCTTAATGTACAGTCACATTTTCTTCAAGGGGGTGGCAAGGGAAGTATTTTGTTTTGGTGCTGCCAGGCACACAGCACACCCCTCCTGTGAGCCGACAGTGTTGGGCAGACAGGCACTGTCTGTGGGATGTGGGCAATGCTCTGGCCCAGTGCCTGCCTCACCACAGCGCATCCCTGTACTGGTCCTGTTTCTCGCACCAGCAGAAACTGGATGGAGCAGTAGGTGGAAAAGAGTGTGTGGGGCACACACAGCCTGATGGGATATTCACTTGGCAGTCAATCACTGTCACATGAAATGACATGGACACCACCTGGGAAATTTCTCTGCTCTGCTGCTTGTATTGCTTTATGGCAGAGAGCATCTGAAGGAATGTGGTTTTATAAACTGGTAGCAGAAACTACACCCAGAAGGCAGAGATGGGCTCTGACTACCCCAGCAAACTAGACAAATATGAAGGCTAAATGACAGGAGAGCTAGGAGCAATTTCCTTCCTAATCCAGTCATCCATAGCCAGGCTTTGGAATATCATGAAGAAGAAGATATTTGTTTTCCTCTCTACAAAAACAAAACAAAACAAAACCCCAAACCAAAACACAACCAAAAAAAAAGAAGAGAGACTGAGAGTATAAACATTAACAGCACCTCCAAGAGGGTGAAGTTTGCTTCACCTTTCTGTCTACCTGGCTGCAGCTCCCAGAAAGGTCTGCACTGTCAGGCAGCAGCCTTAAATAGTGAGTGAGCTGGAAGCAATCAGAGCCCTTTAATGCCCCTCTTGGTGCACTGGGTTTGATCAGGAACCTGGATGTGGCGAGTGCTGGAGCTGCAAGCCAACCTCTATAGGAAAAGTAGCGGTGCTCTGCTGCCTGCATAAGCCTCATTTTGAATGCCGTAAATATTAAGGAATGTGCTGCTACTTCCAACCTTTCAGTGCTCTGTTTCTGTGTGCACAGATGGGCGTTGGGAGACAGAAAGCCAAGTACAGCTAAGTGTACTGAAATGCTTTGCAGCTTTTTAAAATTTCTTCCAGCATCTGAATCTGTTTATCTAACCTTTTTTTCCCTCTCCTCCCTTTTCTTTCTCAGAGAATTGCTCCTACTGTGTGGATGAAATGCACCAAAATGCAAACAAGCAAAATATGGAGCTGAGTGACGTTGAATGCAAGTTGCTCCATTGCCAGATGTGAAAAGAACAAGTGGTTTAAAAACTGTAATTTGTTTTTTAAAAAAAATAACTTGGTACTTCTGAGAAATTTGATGATTTAATGAGCACAGATGGATGTGGGATAAATTTCTAGCAGACAAGTGTTTAATGTATCTGCTCAGATTATTCCAGGACTAAGCATTATCCTTCCTAGTGCATGAAGGTAATTAATATTTCCCATTATGGACATGAAAAAACCCATATGATCAGTTAAGGAATGCAGATACACCAATAATATGGAAGTTAATTCATAAATCAATTAAAGAATCTTGCCTGCTGTGTATAATTATGGTTACTTCAATTATAGCTTATTTTCAGATTTAAGACTCAGGAATCAAAATACGTAAAATCAGAGTAAATTCCTTATCCCCATATACTGCAGCTGGAAGTATTTACTCAGTTTTAGCACTCTAAATCTATTTGCTCCTGATTTCAGCACAGCTAAGAGAATGTAGGTAACCTTTGTCTCTCTGGTTCTATTCTGCCACTAAAATAGCATAAAATCATAAAATCATTTAAAATGTTTCCCTACCTGGACCACCCTGAGGTGGACTGAGAAAATTGTAGGGTATGGGACCAGCCCTGGCATATTAAATAATGTGTCTGGAGTTCTCTATAGTGAAGCTTTGAGAGCAGCTTATCAATATCCAGCTCTGGAGACATCAGGGGCTGAACTCCCCAGCTTCTCTTCATGGTTATATTTAACTAAAGGTGCAGCAGCCCACTGATTTAGTTACACTCCGGCTAAATCTAGTTTATATTGATTTAACTTTTCTTACAGCATTAATCTGAACTGATGTAGACCAAATTAAGTGTGCCTAAACAGGGACTGGTTTTTCACTCCTTTTACTAAATTACTTTTTCATGGATTTTAAGAGCAAGAGACTACTGAGATAGTCTGTTCTCACTGCCTTCATTATAATGCTGAAGGACTTGCCTGTATTTATTTCTGCTTTAAGTCTAACAGCTGCACCTGAACAAAAGCATCTCTTTCAGAAAAAATGCCAAATCTAGTGTGAAAATATTCCCACGTCTGTCCTGACTGCAGCCTCTTACAGACTGTTACCATGCCATCCCTACACTCTTTACCAAGAGTGCCAGAGCTCCCTGTGTCTCTCATTGCAAGTATTTAGTTTTAAATCTTTCATTTTTCTTATGATGCTTCTCTGAGTCTACTTCACTTTGCATCAGATCGGCCTCTTCTGAAATATACTGTTATTCTGTGCTCAGCTGACCAGGAGCTGAATTAGCTCTGTACCAACAGATCTGCCCTACTCATCACCCTCCTCCCACTTCAGTCCTCATTCTGCAACAGCACAGGTTTTATGTTGACAGTTCAGGTTCAGGACCCTGCTCATGTTGGGCTGCACTACATACAGTGATTTCTGATGTAGAGTTAGATTTGATGTCAGTGAATCAATTTTCAATCCACTTCATCCATCTAAAAATAACTAAACTTTGCAAATAAGATGAGCATATTTCAACAAAAATTAGAGTAATTTTAAAATCTGGGTTGGTTGTGTACAGTTTACTCAGCAAGAGGTTTTATGATAACAAACCAGATGGCTTAGAAAAGTTTAAGTATGTTATGGTGTCACAGTCACCTTCTTAACCAAATTCCAACCTGCATTCAGTAAAACACTGTATAAGGTATGGATGGTCCTGTAATGTCCCTTATTATGCATCATCTGCTTCATGATCCCAACAGGATTCAGGGTCAGGTGCTTTGCCCAGTCCATTCACTTCAGGCTCTTCCATACATTCAGACAAAACTAGTTTCTTTCCAGCTTCTCTGATTTTAATGTTCTTTCAAAATTGTTTTAAATACCAATTCAGGAGTGTTCCCTGAACAGCTTTTTGAAAATTCTTCAATGCTTTTGTAAAAAACATGTTTTCCTCAATCATCTTCTGAGTGGAAAGCATTTCAACAGCACTGTAGCAGTGTATTATTTATTACCTTCCCAGCCCTCAAGCTGCAGTCTTGTAGAAAACATTTACCTGAAGCCAGTGTGACTGTGCACATGGAGACCTATCTCTTTTCTGCAACTCCCTAGCTCTTTCCTGGTCAGTTATCTCTCTCTCCACCTGCTTTTGTATTTTGGTATTCCTATTCTTTTTTCATGCTTGCCAAGTCAGTTACTCCAAGGTACCAAAGTGGAGGGCAGGCTCCTGAAATGAACTCCAGAATCATCGGTACATCCCTCTCTAGAAACGAACTACCATTTTGGCAACAGGTCATTGAAGATGGCCTTATCTGTAAGTATTTTAAACAAGAAGAATTTGCAACAGTCTTTGGTATTGCAGAACAAGACATGTCCAGATGGGACATAGTATGTCAAGTCCTTAAGTTAAAATACTGGAATCCCATTTAAAATGTGTCATTTGCCAACAGCATTTATACCATTTGGGCTGAGAAAGTATTTTGACCACATTTAGACCAGGGCTGTGGACTGTCATGGGCAGGTGCTCTTAAACATTTCTTTAAACCTGCATGGTGCAACCAAGTGATTTTCAATGGGCAGATGCATGCAAGCCCTGTCCTCCTAAAAGACAGCTGAGCCACATACAGTCAATCCACAGAAGAGCAAAACTGAACAACCCCTGAGCAAGTTAAACTTTCATTCCTCCTCCAATTGCTCCTCATGGATGCAGGCAACCTCAGGAGAAGCACAACTTACCTTTCCCGAGGCAAAGGCTTGGGTTCTGGCCGAATAGCTGCCATGGAAGAGAGGGGTGGCCTGGCAGGTGAAGGGATGGAAAAATTCAAATCCAAGGAGCCTGTTTTCCTGTGCAGAGGCTCCAGCCCCATGGCTCCTTGCATTTCACTCTCGATAGGGCATGAGCCAGCTCTGCCGTGACTGGAGAGGGAGGACAGCTCAGGTCCCACTGCCCCTTGCAGAACTCCTTCAATGGCTGTCTGGGGGTCATGTGTGGGGGACACGGATGGTGGGGAGCGTGACTTCTTTTTTGTTGATGCTCCTGCTAGAAGTTTCAACAGCCCACTCTTCTTCTCCTTCTGCAAAGGAACCAAACAAAACATGGGCAGTGAGCAGACATACCAACTCCCTTTGCTTTTGTTTTGGAAAACCTCAGTGTGTGAGGCAGAAAACCTCTCGAAACTGCCATAGAGGTGGATCCAGGCCGAACCCGATCCTGTGAAAATTCCTCCCTGTTGAAAAGGGCTTCAACTAATTCAGTAGAGTAAGGACCAAACATACTGCAAAGATTATCGCCATTTTCAAATTTATCCAGGCAGTGATCAAGTGCCTTTTGAAAGCAAGAGTGCAGCTACACTGGTACAGCAAAGACACAAACTTTCCATGCAGAGAAGACAGCAAGCAGAGTGCTGCCCTCTCTCTTCAAGAAGACTTCTGTCCCTCAATAGAGATACATCCCACAAGTAAGAAGTCAGGACCCATGGCTAAAAACTTCTGCTGGAAAGCACAGTGGGCTGAGGAGAGATTTCAGATCCCAGCCCACTGCAAGAGAAGCATTCATCATTACTGCCTCTTTTACTAGCTGATGCAGATTTACAGTAGGAAGAATGGAGGCACGAGAATCAGGTTTAACACCTCTTTCCAGAACACGCTCCCCTTCACATCCTGCATCACACAGCAATCACTATTTGTGTCTCCCTCCCAGAAGCAGGTCAATTCCCCTCGTGTGTTAAGGTAAAGATATCACCTTGATGTTTGAAGATAAACCACAAAATTCACAAATGGCAATTGCAGTGGCAGCGCATGGGAGGTTTCAAAGTTGTACAAGGGTTTCTGACACAGAGAAATGAAAAGATCATAACAGCACCCTTTCAATTAACAGGGAAAAAAAAGTTTAGCCTGCATTCCTGAGGAAACACATCTGATCTTTTGAATTTTATAACAGTGTGAGGAATCCATCTGCATGTTTACCTCAAGCACACACAAATACCAAATACTGTGTCCTTCATCTTGAAAGTTTTTTGGGTAGAGGTTTGTATGTAGAAACTGGTCATCCTCTGGTACATGCTCCACAATGCTAGGTTAGAGTTGCAACCAGCAATGCTGTGCAGTAAGCTTTTCCATTTTTCTAAAAATGATACTAGAAGTTTTGCAAAGGTCTATTAGATTTCTTCCTCTTTTTCAGAAGTGCAAGCCATTACCCAAACTATCTTCAGAGGCTCAGGGATGTGAAGTTTAGCTGTATTTGATAATTTGCTCAATAATAGGATCCCAGGGGATAAAATCAAACCCAGAAATGGCAAGACTGATGGAACAGAAACTCTCTCTATATATTCAAGTAGGAACACTCTTTGGAAATACAAGCCAGTAATTTACTTATTCTCTGTAGACAAAATGTCCCATGCAAGGTTTAAAATTATGCTCTTTTATGTTCTGACTGCTGAAGTAATTTCTCAAAGCAGCTTTAAAGAGTAGAAAGGCTACAATAAAATAAATACAAGCTTTTAGAAGATGCTTGGATTTACTACAGTAAATGTACTTGGAGTATCTGGTACCTCTGCTTCCAAAGTTCTTGTTTGCACTCTTTAACTGTCATGGACTGGTAAGAAAACAGAAATACCTTAGACATCAAGACACAGAAGAGCACAGTTGCTGTCACAGAGCCAAAGTCCACTGATTTTTGAAGAGCAGAGTCTGAACTGCGCATCCAGATCCTGGTCTCCTACATACCACTGGTTGTGTTTTAAAAGAGTGTTTTGCACTTATAGGATGAAAGGATACATCTTGTCAAGATGTTCACCCAGGCAGAATCCATGGAAGGTAAGGGAGGCTGGCCATATGGCACTACCAGGTCAAAAAATTAAATCAGTTCTCCTGGAAACAATAGAAAAGTAGACAAAATGCCCCTGATAAATATCTTCTTTTCCTGATGGGAAGGGACTATATGGAAAGTGTGCCTTCTGGAATTCATCTGAAACACCAGATAAAATGCTTCCGTTTTTCTCTCACTGTCTAATTAAGAAAGATTGTTGCTGTCATCATTATGTAAAATTTTAAAGCTCTTCATTGCAAAACTCTTCTTTCCCTGTGGCACACTGAAACAATAGCTCTAATGATCCCAGCATCCTGTGTCAATATGCATTTGAAGGTGTCCAAAGGTCAGTGACAGAATACAATAGTCATTGTGGGGCTCTGGAAAAAGGGCTCTTGTGCAGCACTGAGCACTTTGAGCCTCTCTAATTGGCAGTCTTGCAAATGCAAAGTAACTATGTGAACTAAAGCCCTGTATAACGAACAATTAATATTCCTATGTGGTAGCAGCTTTTCTAATTTTTGCTTCTAATTTAAATACCTTGGCAAATTTTTGTTAGAAAAACCTTGTGCAACTTAGACTATTTAAGGCACAGAATCAAAAACAGGAGATGCTTACACCCATCTACACATTAAAAAGCAGATGAGTCTGACAGTCATTCGGTTTTGTTTACAAAAATGGTTTCCACTCTACAGGGTTAGCCCTGGCATAAATTTCTATTCTTAAGCTACTATCCCTTAGAAAACAGAAAGCTATAATGAACTTGCTGATCTATCCTTTGTTCTACTTTAATAAAAGGAAAAATAAAGAATTGATTTTTTAGCCCCTGCTGAGCATTTTACTAAACTTTTGAAACTAAGATATGTGGTCTTGGAAGAGAGAAGATGACTTAGTTCAATTGCTAAGCCTAGTCAAAACCTGAGCAGTACCATCCTTCAAGTTGTGGCCTTGGGCAAGATATTTGGAGGTGACCTGATACCAACCACTTTGTGTGCGTGGGGATTAGACAATATGTCCAGCTCTTTCTCCCTCTGAGTCTGGCTCTCAGCCTTCTGGTATCGCATGGCCAGATCCTCTGCTGATGCTGCTCAGAGCATTTCAAGCAAAAGAAGCACTGTCAGGAACTGATAATTTACTGCGACGTCTCTCATGAGAAACAGATTGGGTTTGAACCCTCTGTGATCAGCAGTTCAACCTAAACCACTACATGGCTTCCTCTATCTGTAAAATGGGACTAAGTTGAAACTCCTCCTTGTGCTGTGGGAATTCGCTAATGATTCTAGCGTTACAAACCTCTACATTTCCTTGGGAGCAACCAGCTCTTTTCCATGCTTTAATATTAAAAAAAAAGGGGGAATGTGATGTTAGTATGCAGTCCCAGTAGTGATTTATTGCAAATGTCCAAGTATTATGAATTCATTTAATATTTAGTGTAATAGCAGCCATCCTTCACAAGAAATTAATATTTATATGTCTATTCAAGACAGTCCTTCAGCAGTTTCACTGTAAATCAATGAAGCATTAATAGGCATAAATGCTGTAGAGAAATCTACACCAATTGGTTACAGACTCTGTCGCTTTTGAAAAGAGATAAGTTTACAGGGGACATATCTGATGACTTTCAGAAATGTTTTTGAATTAAAAAAAAAGATAGTTTACCTTTTTTTCCATTCACAGATGGTTGTTTTATTGTTTTCCAGGAAATCTGTAATCTACTGAAACAGCTGTGTAATTATTGAGTTTTCTTTGTCTAGTAGCTACATTTCCAATTGACTGCAAACTGTGTTTGACATCCCTACCCCCTGAATCTGCCAAGGTCAGACCTTTACATCTGTGTTGATGGATGGATTCACAGTGTGGACAGCACTTCTCCCATCTCCTGATTACTGCCCACATGTTTATATGAATTTAAATCAT
The DNA here is from genome assembly GCA_013397195.1 of Hylia prasina. Classification (NCBI taxonomy): domain Eukaryota; kingdom Metazoa; phylum Chordata; class Aves; order Passeriformes; family Sylviidae; genus Hylia; species Hylia prasina. Next base: position 350,824 of record VYXD01005559.1, on the reverse strand, counting down.
CACCTTTGTGTTGCCCAGGTTTTATTCTAGGACATTCAGTCAAAACTTCCAAACCATTAATTTCAAAAGGATTCAAAGGAAAGCAAAAGAACAAAATTAGCCCTTACAAATAAAGTCCAGGCTGTTTCTAGTTAAGAAAAAAAACAACCCAGTCTGTGAACACAGAAGTATAGACAACCCAGAATTTTTCCTCTGGCACTGCTGACAGTGGAGGCTCTGTTCCTATGGTGTAGCATGAAGGAATCTCAGAGGAAATCAGTCTCTCCCAGCACAAGGATGGGATGGGATGGGCAGCACTTCTGTGACCCTGCAGCATACCCTTAGGGAAGCCAGCACTTGGACAGGTGTTCCTCTCAATATATACCATGGTGAGAATGTTTGGAAAAGTGAATACTGTCTGAGCTTAAGGACTCAGAAAGGATTAGATCAAAATTAAAGTCTGAGATACGTAAATGTTGAAATATTTTGCTTCACAGTAATTGGGGATGATTTTTCCCCTCATTAATAACTCACTTGAAGATAATAACTAGCTCTTCTTTCAGCTCCAGAGATGAGATGAGCACAGAATGCAGCTACTTCATTGATGACTGAGTGATAACGGAGTCCCCTGTCTGCAAAGCAATAATCATGCCATAATCTAAATACCAATTACCTGTACTGGTTATATTAATAGAGTTATATTTTTTTAAACCACCCAAATACACAGAACATTCTAGTTTAGTTTTCTTCCTCTGCAGCTCCTAATACTTAATTTTCTACCTATCCAGGTTCATTAAACAAATAAGGAAACCTTACTGCAGCTGATAGAAAAGTTGTCTCCAGTCACTGAAATGAGGTAATTTCTCATGCAACACCAGTTACATCAATAGATAAGAGAGCCAGAGGGAGAAGAAGAGGTTTCATTTAAAAACGAAGAAAAAAGAAACAGAACTGCTTAAATGCTGCCCTGAGCCCTGCAAGGGCTCAAATGCCCTCACAAATCAGGAACTCATCTATCAGTCAGTACCCCCAAAACACCACTTTAATTGCTTGTTTAACTTGGTCAGTGCCTGTTTGAGTAAATCTAAGTTAGTGGCTGGAAAACTGCATTTTTATTCTGATTCCAACATGGCTTGTGGTGATTGATGCTTGCATTGAAACAGTAGGTCATATTTTGGATTATGTCTCTGAGGAAAAAAGCTATCTGGGTTTTTAAAATCTGTGAAATTATTTGACTTGAGATTTTGATAATCATTCAAAAAGCCCTGTGAAAACCCCCCCAAACCAATATCATCTCAAAGGGAAGTTTCAGGTCTGAAATATCCATGTATTTATCATGTGCAATTTGCCACTATTTCTCATGAGACATTGATGACATACTGAACAAGACAACAGCAATTACTTACTACACAATTTCTTCTGAATTTAGGGCAAGACTAGTCTGGTATCATATATTGTATGGAAATACTCACCAAAGATTTAGTTTCTAATGGAGACAGCTGCTCCTGGCCACAGGTCTATTATTATAGTCTCAGTATACATGTTATATGCCAAGGAACAAAAAGGATTTTAGGATCATAGTATCTTTAGCTTTTAAATTACAGTGAGACTAACATGCATACAGATGTGCACAAAAATACTGTATTCATTTATTATTAATTTAAAGGTAGATACTATTAAAAACAGGGGAAAATAAGTAAAATGTATTGCTAGACCTGACTGGGAATTTTAAATTGTTTTGAAAACAAAACTGAGAATAAGAAATTAGTGTTCAGGTCCCAGTACAGCCAAGCACATAGGCACTTCATCATGTGCTTTTGTTGAACTGAGGCAGATGCAAGGCTCTAGAGACTACAAGAAGAGATAAAGAGGGAATCTAAAAATATATTTCAATATTCAATTTAGATGGAATATTAGATCTTTCAAACACTGGAGCAAAGTCAAAGGATAGCCCAAAGGAAAAAATAAAAAAAGAAAAAAAAACAAACAGAAGAGGAAGCAGAGAGTCTCAGCTATTGTTAAGCTTCCTGAATTCAGGAATTCAGAAGAGGTAGAAGGTAAAAGAGACTCTAACATAGTTAATGGTGAATGAGGGACAGAAGACGTGCTCCACTCATACTGTAGCAGTTTTAGTCCTTTCATGAACAGCTTTCTCACAGGAACAGCTGAAACACAGCTGCTGTGATGAAGTAACTCAAAACTGTGTACAGATAAACTGAAATGCAAACACAACCAAATGGTTCTCAAGAAGACTGTGTGACACTTCCACTTACTTCCAAGCAGCCACCCTCTCTAGAATTAAGGTCAGATGCATGTGTTTTAGCCCTAATTTTAGTCCACCTCTTCCTTTGAAGTGTGAGCAACCTCTTTGGTACACAACAGAAAGGAGTAGGCCTGATATCCTTGTACATTTGACATTCAGCTTCTTTCTTTGCTCAGAAATACACAGGATTTCAATTATCCCACAAGTAAAGGAAGTTCAGCTCAAAGTACTGAGATCTCCCCACTCTGCTCCAGTCTCCTGCCCACCATACTGCCCACAGGCAGAGGTATAAAGTGTACACATTGGGCATGCCTGGAAAGCAGAAAACTGACAGGAAATACCTACAAAATCCCTTCCTGTGGAGACAGCACTTGGGAAATGGATTGTTTTTTTTTCCCACAGTACAGGAATTAGGGGGAACCTAAATGAGATTATCAGGCAAATGGTTGAAACTAAAAAATAGGAAGCACTTTTTCACACAACACATAATTAAATGGAGACTTCATACGCATAGTATTGTGGAAGCCAAAAGTATGAAGAGGTTCAAAGGGGATTAGACAAATTAATGGAGAACAGACCTAGCAAGGGCTATTAAAACAGTGGTATGAATCCAAACTCTGCTTCAGTAAATCCCAACAGGTAAATGAAACAGTACTTAGAGCATACACAGGGTAACTCCACCTCGCTATAAAGAGACGGTAAAAACAGTAACATTCTCAGAATTATTGCTATGGTAAAAAATTTAGGTATTTTGGCAAAAGCATAGGAAACAGGACAAAGCCAGGAATGAGCCATCCCCTGTGCCCTCTCAGCTTCGGGAAATCAGCTGTTCAGAGACTTCCTCAGCTGCAAGGGTCTGAGAGAGACCAAAGGCAGCCAAGAGGATGCAGTGTCAGCCAAGGAAGAGACACAAAGGGTTGGGAACTGCAACCCCAGAGCACTTTCACAGCCCTGCAACTGCTATTTGGATTCCTCAGTTCCATCTCTGCTGTGCAGACCACAGATCAAAGGTTGCTGCACTCACACTGCACTGAGGAGCCAAACAGTACCAGTGACAGGGCTGACAAGGCCCTATTCCTTCTTGGATACCAGTTTGCTTCCTAACCTGACATTGCACTGCCTGTGTACTGCCAAGGGCTTCCTTGCAGCCACCATGAGTGTCTCCTATGATACACTGTGTCTTGAGGACCTAACCTAATCTGAAGCCTAGAAATGTTACACCTTTGTTTTAATACAAATCAAGATGCCTAAATGATTTAGGCAACTGTGGTAGACTAACTGTACTTTCTAGAGAAAACAGCTGGATAGACCATGGGCATTCTTGTGAAACTTTAGGTTCATTTATTCAAACTAGAGGATAATCTATCTTAGCTTGACTGACAGCACAGGATTCTGAAATAGGAAAAATATGTACAAATAAATTACATGCTAGACAAACTACTTAAAATTAAAGTTTCTAAGTAAGATGATTTAGACTGACTGGTTAGCTTGCTGCTCCTTAACTCTCATAAGGAAGTGAAAATGATTTATTGGTCCTGGGAAGCATTGGGAACAATGGTCACATTTTGCAGAAAGCCAGAGCAACCTCACTCACTGAACACCTGAATGAAAGAGAATCAATGACAGAAGTCACAATGTGCTTCAACATACTTTAGTCTCACAGTAGTTGGTTCTGGCTCTACCCATTCGTGAGGGATAGATTTTGTTTCAGAAGCAAACAGTTAAAATTGCTTGGCCTTCCTTTGTAATCTTGTCAAATGACAGGCAAGTGACACTTGTACTTTTATGGAAAGCAGATACCTGAGGGTAAATGGTTTGGATTAGTAGAGGCCATCTTGTGCTTTATTTCTGATGTATTTATTCCCGCTTGGTTGATCTTGTTTCAGCCGCTGTGCCACCTCAGGCTGTAAATTCAGCACTTCCAACAAACTACATGGTATTGTGCTGGCCTGCACTCAGAGGGAAGACTGCTTGTGGAAAAATCAGGTATCACAGGAGGTATATTCTCCTCTCAAAATCCATTCCTCATTGGAAGAAAAAAAAGGTCTGTCAGTGGACAGTACAAAATAGCCAGAATTTGTGTGTATACTCATTATGGTGAAATAATTCCTTCCAAAGATTAAACAGCTCCTAAAAGATACATTTAGCTGGAGACAGAGGAGTCAGCTGAGACTGACAGAATACATCACACTTGCTTGGACTGTGGCCTAGAGGAGATCAAAACAGAATTGCCTGTATTTCTGAAAATTATCTGGGCTTTGCACTGCTGCTGGGGCAGCCTGGACTGAGTGAGGGACAGGAATGAGAGGGGCCATGATGGTCCTCAGATGGTCTGACATTTTAGAAGCAGGTCCCTGACACCATCAAAGCCATGAACATGAAAATCTTGCTCTCTGAAGGCTGACCTCCAGTTTTGGCAGGTATCACAGCATCAAATCTGAGCATTCCCCAAAAAATTTCTGATTTATTTCATGCATTAAAAACATCAGGCCTTGTCCCTACTCCCTTCTACCATCCTGACAGTGTGTCTCCAACAAAGCAAGTGATATTACTAACACGCTCAAGCGGATGGCTTCTTTTCTGGGTGTAAGAGAGGCTCTGAGCACACAGGACTGTGCAGGGAGTCACAGGTGCTATTTTTCCATGGGCATTACAGGCCCTGCTGAGATGTCTCTTGCACAGCGACAGAACTGTTGTCCTGCACACTGATGAGTGAACAATTACTGAAGTGCATAAGCTTTGCAGGCAGAGCAGCTGAGGTTTCTGTAACCTCCCCTGTCAGCTGTGCTACAGGCATTTTCACTGCTGCTATACTCCCAAGTAGCCCTGTGAATTACGCCTAGGACACACTAAGATGGCTGAAGTAGTTTTCTCTCATGAAGATCAATTGACCAAGTATGCTCTTCAGAAAAAAATTAAGAAAGAAACTCAAAATAATTTTAAAGTATTGCAAAGAAAGTGGCTGTCAGTGTCAGAGGAATGACCAGGCATGTAAATGACAATTTCTTTGCTAAAGTCAGCAAGGAACTGTCACATTCCAAATGCCACAACACTTGGGAAAAAATTAATTGAGAGCTTTGCCATGGCAAAAAGCTTGCTTTCTCAAGTCTTGGCAGCCCATGTCATAAGAGCATCCTCTCTTCAGCAAAAACCAATATTTCATCTTTTTTCCTAGTTTCATTTTTTTCCTTAAAACAATATACACATGCCCCCCCCATTTGCTTAAAATACTCCATACTAAAGACAGGTCTTTAGGAATATAAAATTCCTCTTTGTTAAATTAAAGTGCAGAGCAAGAAGGATCAACAATGAGAAACAGAGCTAACCAAAGGGAATAACTAGGGCATAAGCAGGGAAGGGGAGCCAATAGCACTGTGGCTTTTTTTTTTTCACATTTGTACTAACCCTGGTTTTACTTTGCTATCCTGTTCCTCCATTCTACCTTCCCATCATTTGTCTGTTCAGCCCTCTTCATTTTCCTTGCCACATGACCTGCAGATATGACCATGTAATGAAATGCAACTGAGACACTGATTTAACTAATTACTGCTTGTCACCAGTGCTACCCAAGCCCACGTTCTCCATTGCCTCATTCTATCCCAGCTGTGAGAAAAAACACGTTAGCTCAAATGTCAGGCTTAAAGTGATCTGGATAACCCAAGATGTGTGAGGATATGCTTTATGCCAGCACTGACAGTAGGGTAATATCAGTGATGCAGCCCGTGAGAAACATCTCACATAGGCTACACACAGACTCACATCTGTAACCTCAAGTGCTCTCTGAACACAAATTTGTTGCATGTCTGGATTGTGCTATGCAATAAGGCAGTGACATCTGGTTGGTGTTTTCATTTGCAACTACTGCAGAAATAATTACCAATGACAGCACATATACAGCATATTCCTCTTCACCTGCCAGGTAGTTGAGTGAAGCAGAAGAGGCCAGTGTGACCTGAAATAAATGGCAAATCTTGCCAACCAATGGAAAGAAATGGTCAATTTTAACATGTAAGTTAAAAACGCTTCTGTGAAGATGTTGAGCAAATATATCTTACATCTGAAAATGATGGAAACTATATAAAGATAAAATCACTACTGCACTGGAGCAGAAACGACAGTTTTGTCATTCCATCTCTGAGCCTGCCTGCCACAGATGAAGATGAAAAACCCTTTACACAAGTCAGATAACGGTGCAAAACTGCAGGGGTTGATTGACAGACTGGCAGGCTTTCTTATTTTCATTTTAGCCAAACAGAGTGGGCAAACATTAACTTAGAATTGTCCCATCCTCAATTTGATCCTGGTTGATTGGAATGTCTCTGCCTATAAAGATAACAGAATTAGTAGCCCATTAGTTAAGCAATCACGACTTCTATTCAAGGTCCTGTACTATGATTACGTTGCCGAATCTGACAATCTTCTCAGAGCAGAGTAGGCAATATGATGAATATCTTGCACAAGTTTATTCTTTCAACTTCTTCCTGCCAGAACAGCAATGTCTGTGTTTGAGGAGCACCTTCCAGTCTCCCTCTTTTTAACTCAGCAAGAATTTCAACTACAGATAACCAGATGCTACCAGTTGCTTTGCAATGTTTTCCAGTTAATGATTTTCTATCAAACCATGAGGACATTTCAAGTATGTACAATCAGGGCTTGTCTCAGTCCCAGTGCTAGTCAATCTTTCCATTAATTACTTGCTGTGTGAGCTACTGAGTGTACTTCTAAAACTAGCAGTGGGTACAGAGCTGATTGACTCCACAAGTAGCGTCCTGGTTTTACCTGGGAAAGAGTTAGTTTTCTTCACAGTAGCTTGTATGGTGCTATACTTTGGATTTGTGACCACACAACGTTAATAACACACCCTGTTTTAGTTAGCAAGCAGCCCTTGCACACTGTTAAGGCTTTTTCTGCCTCTCACCCACCCCATCAACAAGGGGGCTGGGGGTGCACAAGGAGTTGGGAAGGGACACAGCCAGGATAGCTGATCCCAAGTGACCAAACAGATGTACCAGACGACGTGGTGTCATGCTCAGCAATTGAAAGCCTGGGGAAGAGGTAGGAAGTGGGGCACATTCAGGGTGATGGTGTTTGTCATCACAAGTCACCGTTACTGTAACAGAGCTGAAGATATGTCTGTCAGTGGGAAATGGTGAGATAATTCCTTGTTTCGCTTTGCTTGTTTGCACAGTTTTTGCTTTACCTATTAAAGTGTCTTTATCTCATTCCTCATTCCTCTCATTTCTCACTTTTACTGATTCTTTCCCCCTTCTCACTGTGGCAGGGAGTCCGTGAGTGGCTCTGTAAGTCTACACTGCTTGCCAGGGTTAATCCACAACAGTAGGTTGAACAGGGTAAGAATTTGAAACAATTTTCCTAAATTGGAGAAATTATCCCATATCACCATAATGAAACCTGCAAAGACAAGCATGATATACAACTGTTAGGAATGAGAAAACAAATGCTGCAATATGAGGAGTGACTGGCCAGCCAGCAGCTCTGCAAAGGAACATAGAAGTTACACTGGGTCACAAACGGGGAGTGAGTCAAGATGTTGTTGTGAAAAAGACAAGCTTTATCTGTTAAAAAATTATATATAAGTAATGGAAAGTGCTTATTCCACCCTAATTTGCACTAATTAAGATCTCAGCACAACTCCACTGCTCTTTAAGACTCCAGCAAGATGAAGACTGCCCAGAGGAGAGATGAAAGTGTAATCAGAAGTCTAGAAAACATTACTGTGAAGAAAGGCTAGGAACTGGGCTCAGTAAGGTTGAAAGAGGAGAATTCTCAAGGACCAAACACATTATTAGTTCTCTAACAGGTGAAAGGCTGTCAAGAGAAAGCTGATCAGCAGTTCCATCGAGCAAGACACGAAGAAGCAAGACTGAATTATAACCATGAAAGATTTGTGAGGGATAATAGGGAATTTTCTGACCCAAGGAATACGAAAGGAGGGAACGGTTTGTTCAGGAAAGTTGCAGAATTGTCTTAATGAAACAATTTCAAGAAAAGTTAGGCATCTCTGTTGGGTAGTTGGCATCCACCTGATTTTCTCACGGCGGATGAATGGAAATCCATTCCGGGCTTTGGGGCCACCATCCTTACTACCTCCCGTGTGCCCCTGTCTCTGCTGGCCAGTTCTATCTCTCAGCCAGGTTCACTCTAAGTCTGCCAGCCAAGAGTATCTGGCTTAAATCTAAAACCTGTCCAGAAAAATTTTAAAAGTTGGAAAATCAGTTCCCTCTTTTATGTCGTGGTCAAAGCCTAGCTTATCCATTTCCCTTGCCACAGCAGGCAACATTGTGTTGATAGGATCTGCCTACCTGACCTCCTCCCTTTTCTGTCTCAAAACTAAAGATATAAAAAATAACATGACACTGTACAGGAGGGAATAGAGATCTCTGAGGTCATAAAAAAAGCCACCTAGTTCCATTAAAAAATATACTAGCTCTGGACTGATCATGAATTGGGACAAAGAAATACAGCACAAGAAATCTACTTTATTGCAAAATAAGTTGGCCATGGACTTGCATTAAATTACTTCTTCTCTCCCTGAGGCATGTGCTGGTGAAGCCCAATGCCAGTCTGCTTCTAGTGTGCTGAATACAGTGATCTGGGACTGAACCTTCGTATTACAGCTTCTGTAGTCTTAACTTACAGAAGCATGTCAGTGAATACGAATCAAACAAAATACATGCAAAAAAGGCAAAGCAAGAGGTTGAGTTCTGCCTTTATAATAAATTGTTTTTTAGAGGGTTGACTGCTTAACACACTGTATTAATCGATTACAGACCGCCTGCAGATGTAGTGTCAGAAAAGTGACTTTTGCATGGTATACTTTTTGAATTCCTGAGACTAATCTTTTGTCCAGAGGGCAAAATAGTAACATCTTTTTTCAGTCCTTCGGAGACGAGCACTGACTCCACGTCTTCACTTGGTCCAAAGACAATTACTAGATGCTTGAGACATTCAGTCGAAAAAAATAACAACCCAGACTGACTCTAAAGTGGCTTCACCACTTGGCAAAAGAAAGGTGGAGGGGTTGTAAATTTTTATGCTGCTTCTGCAATATGAATAATAAACAAAAGTGTACAAAATAAGATAAATATCCCTCTGCCATAACTTGGTTATGCCCTCAAGTTACATAACAAAAATAGAAACATGCCACAGATATTTGCTGACTGTTTTAACATGCTATTCCTACAGTATTGATGTTTTGTCAGAAACAGCAATTTCTTTCAGTTTGCGTAATTCTTCTAGCAGAGCTTGCTGAAAGATTTCTGCATTGATTGTAGATATTTTAACTTACCTAGGAAAGAGAAACATGGGCACTGAAAAGTTGATTAGAGACAATTTTCACAGGAAAGTTCAGGCTTTGTCTCCATAAAAAAACCCTGTATTGGCACTTTAAATTCTTGTAGCTCACTGAGTAATCTCTGTTGCCTTTTGGTGGTTTAATACTTACTGGCTTGTGAATTCACAGTTGGAAAACCACTGAAGAAAACAAATGAGTCCTGAATGTATGGGATGCTAAGATGCCACCAACTCTGACACACTGCAAGTTGTTTCATTTCAAGGCATCCAGCTTCCTGCTCTGTTTTTCTGCTGGAATGGTTTCATCCTGCACGTCTTCCTTCCTGGGAGTGGTGGGATAGTGTCAGCTCATGCCAGCTCTGTGTGTTACTGCTTCAGGCAGAAAGGAGAATTACAGGAAGAGCATTCACACTCTGGGTTTTTTAACCCATGTATGAGGACTGGGAGCTTGATGTCATGAGGGAATGGGAGATCAAGACATGTTCTTCAGGAACAGGGCAGGGAGAGGGCAGAAGCCATGAGGGGATGCTCAGCAGCAGAGCTGTGTGGTCTGGGGTAGGGATTCTGCCCCAACAGGCAGAATGTGTCAATATCTTCCATTGATAGCACAAGAGCACTTACATTTCACCCGACTAATCCAAGGACGTACTTGCCACCCCCACCCACAGCCTGGCCCCATCCAGCCATCTGGTCCTGCATGATTTCTTCTGCAGGCAGGGGAATGCCATGGGAACACCAGTGCTGGGATGCTCACACGCAGACACACACATACGCCTCCAGCCTTCTGCTTCCAGTGCTCCCTTGCATGCTCTTTCTTTTGTCAGTTCTACTTTCTTCCTCAAGCCGTGCTAAGGATTTAGCAAAAGCTTGCGGCTCCTCTGTGTTATAAAATTAGGTCTCTACAGGTGCCAGGAGAATTCTGTGCCTTGGCATCCAAACAGCTTCATCTCCAGTTAGTGGATAAACTGAATTTCCTCTTTAAGTTAAAGCACTCTCCATGTTCTCTTCCCCAGGATCTGCTTCCCCTTAAGGCCGTAGAATGCAGCACAGAACCACTCAAAAGAGTGTTAGAGAAATCCACTGTGGACACTTGAGAAATCCTGTGACAGCACTGTGAGGCAGATAAGCAGAGGCAGGGGGAGAGGAGAGAAAAAAGGAATAGCTTTCGGAGACTGCTTGGCAGCAAAGTCAGCGCTTGAAATATCTGTGGGGAGTTTGAAAGCATTTCCTAACATCAAAAATGTGAAGAAGAAAAAGAAATTTTGATCAATGACTTATTGCCCTTGATCTAAGCAAAAGAATCCTAGCCAGTCAGAAATAACAGAAATCTGTTTTATTGTAAAGCTTAAGTTTTCTATGTTTTGACAGCTGGGACTCTTGCTTTTGGCTGGGTAATTTGCCAGCCTTAAAATATTCATCGCTGAGTTGCCAGGTTTTTGTCCTTTCAAACTCAGCTCTAACGACGAACGAGAAGGTGCTGAAGAGATTTTAAGCATGAGTTTTCTGCCCTAAAACAGAATTTTGTGGCTTGAGTTCACATGACCAGAAAAAGAGGTGTCCACTCCCTGGCCAAGTTTCTGGTGAATCACTTGCTGGTCACTGAGCCAAGATTCACTTTCTGGAGCATGGGAAGCAGTGGCTCATTTGTGATGAAGACAGCCCCCTTGCCTTTGTTGAGAGGAAATGGATTAACAGTATGTATTCTGTGTACAAATCTTGAGAGAACTGAACTAAAATATTCCAGACTAAAGCATGCTTACCAAGAAACAAACTGGAACATGTTACACTGAAAAGTCACAGCTGATTCAGAAAATGATCAGTGAAATGCTGGTGTTGGTGGCTCCTGGATCAACTCAGATGTCTTACAGAGTACTCAGGAAACTTAGTGTCACAGAATTTATTCTTTTTGATGCAAACCTTTAGATTATTATTCCAATGTCACTGCCTCTTAATGCATCTTACACCTATTCTAAGAATTCAAGACAGGCTCTTCTGGTCTTGTGCAATTTTTTGTAGTTATGTCTTGCACTGTTTTCATTTAATCACTTGGTTGCTATCATTCCATTTCACACCTGTGCAACTTAGTGGGCTTTCTTAGTTGAAGATAAGGGAAATATTTTTCCCAAATTGAAAAATGTTAAATAATTTCGTATCTGCTAGGAAGACTGAATTCCTCCTCCAGAAACTCAGGGTCAGCCTTATTGACTTGGTATCTGAAAAACCTGCTTGCATCAACTCTGTCCTTAGCTTCTTTTACTTGTCACAGGTGACCACTATTTTTGTCACATCATTTTATATCTATAAAGTCCTTGCAAGTGCTCAACACTTCATTTTTGAGACTGATCTTTCATTTTCTGGATAAGGAATTAAAATTTCTTTGGGGAGATGAAGTGATGACAAATCCCTTTCAGTCAAGGACAAGTTAATATGAGCTGAAGTTGCAATGCAGAAACTAACAGTAAGTGAAAACTGAAAGCGCATAACTGTGCAGCATCTGGTTCTTCAGGCAGTTTCAGGATGACCATCTGATTGCTTAACTGGACAGCTGTAATAACTAAGGTCAAAGACCATCTCAAGATTTCATGAAGACAAAATTTTAAAGGGCTTTTGATCTTGTCTGCAACTCTACATAAAGCCAGGGTGGGTGTGTAAGTGTGCAGGCTGGAGGCCTGCACTGAGGGATGCTGCCAGGTAGGACTGGGCACTGGGCTGCAGTTTAGGAGACGGAAGAGAGAGGCACTGACAGGAATGGGGAGTGGTGGAGAGGGAAGTCTCTCTGGTCATGTTTATTCTGGCATAAAAGACAAGGTCAGCAACAAACCTATGTCTGCATCCACTAATCTTCGTGGGTTTGGCTTATATCAGTTTCCTGCTCTGCTCTGCACTGGTGTGGCCTCACTTCAAACCCTGTATGCAGTTTTGGGTTCACAATGTAAGAGACATATAAAGCTATTAGAGAGTATCCAAAGAAGGGCTATAAAGATGGTAAAGAGCCTTGAGGGAAAGTCATGTGAGGAGCTTCTGTGGTAACTTATCTCATCCTGGAGCCTGAGAGGAGACCTCACAGCAATCTACAACCTCCTCATGAGGAGCTGTGCAGGGGCAGGCACTGATCTCTTCTTCTGGTGTCCAGTCACAGGACCCAAGGCAATGACCTGAAGTTGTGCCAGGGGAGATCTAGGTTGGATGTCAGGTAAAGTTTCTTCACCCAGAGAGTGGCTGGGCACTGGAACGGGTTCCCCAGGGAAGTGGTCACAGCACCAGCCCGACAGAGATCAAGAAGCATTTGGACAATGCTCCTGAGTACAGGGTGTGCTTCTTGGGGTTGTACTGTGCAGGGCCAGGAGCTGAACTTGATGACCCTTGTGGGTGCCTTCTAACTCAGGACATTTCATGATTCTATGAACTAGCACCCTCCCAGGACAACATAGGAGCATGATTTGTGTCACACTACTTACCAGGACTGCTCTCGATGACCAGTCTAGATGTAGCCATCCTATTTTGGGCAGAAAAAAAAGCTTACAAGTATGGATATAAGTCATGCAGGGACATTTGCAGAGCCAGAAAACAGGCCTTGGCTTGTTCTGTTTTGCAATGTAGTTCTCACACCAGCATCATGCCAAACATACTGTATCATTTGAGGAATGCATTTATTTTGAGCAGGACTGATACTTGAGAAAGTGAGTGACACTGGTGAAAACAGACAGATGTTTACTGATTCAGTCTTCACATGCAAAACTGTTGGTGTGTGTTCAAAGTAATTTTCTGAAGATGTTTCTCTTCTTATCTTAACATCAGGAAAAAGCAGCCTAGTGTATTTGCCCATTTGTTGTGACTTGTTAATCTAGATCCTTTATATGTTCCAGGGACACAGTTCTTAAATTTAAAGCTGCAAACAGACTTGTTCTCTCAGCATACTTGTAAGAAATGTTTAATTTTACACTGCCAATTTTCAAATATTTCAATATACTCTGGCTAGGTAAAACGGTAAGGAATTGCTGTAACACAGTGATGAATTAATGACTCACTTGATAATGCAAGCTCTTATTTTCCTCTGTCAGTTCTTGGGCCAGACATTTTGGAAGAATTTAATCAAAATCTTCATCAAAAGCCAAATGAGTGGATGCTAAAGAAAGTTTAATTACAGTGGTCAAACCACCCAGCATGATTTGCTTGATTTGATTAACATAATGAGGAGCTCATTTAATGAGAAATGCATTAGTTCATTCAAACAAGTGGTTTTATCAGTGGTATTAAGCATCAACCCAGATTATGTACAGCAGAAACTATTATAGCAAAAATTGAGCAAGGTCAAAGCAGTAGTCATACCATAATTACAAGCTCTCAGCCGTAATCTACCAGTTGAACTTGGGTAGCATTCACCCTGCCCAAAAAAGCAGGATCCCTATTTTAAAAAGCCTCCAATTCCACAGCTGAGATCTCCATCGCTTTCTTTCAGATATTCAGAAGATTAGGGAACTGCAACTGAAATTTTTCACTTTCAGATGGCTACACATGCAGATGTTAGTAACAAATGACAAAGAGCTCAAAGGAACCCTGCTACCATTCCACATCCTTAAAGGAAATGGATGTTGTCCATTTGCTCCTTGTTTTATCTCTCTCCTGACCCTGTGATGTCTTAGGGATGCTCCCGTCCCTAACCTGGCATAGAGTGACCCTGGGGAAAACTTGGTATTTTACTTCTGGGGAAAGGAACCTCCTTTTTGGAAAAAGAAATAAAAATTACCAGAAGTGTGAAGTATTTGAGAAAAAGAAGAGTCCCCTTCACACTTTCCTCTCTTCCATTGCCTTCTTTAGATATATTTTACATCCCATATTTCAACTTCCCTGTTTCAGGACTCCTTCCTATGGGCTTTGCACAGCACCCTTCACCTGGACCACCCACTGGCACCCCTTCTCTGGTGCTCCCTGCTCTATCTCCCAGCAGCTGCCAACGCTCTTTGCTCTCCTATGCTGCCCTGACCACCCTCACATCTTTGACTTGTGCCGTGCTCCCTCACCTTTACTCAGGCCACTTGTTATTCCTGCAGTGTCTGTGCTGCCCCAGCGGGAGCCGCCTTTCCTGCTGCTTCCTACTGCGCCCGTACAGCACTGAAACTTCTTTGATTTTCAAGTGCTCTACTTCTCAGCCTGCTTGGCTGCCAGAGTACTTTCCAAGTACTGTTGCACAGTGGACTTAAGGACTGTCTATGGCACAGTTTTTCATCAGCTACCATCAGCAGCTGGTAAAGGAGACCATGCTCAAAACTGTTCCCTAAGCAGACAGGAGGCTGGACAAGGAGCTGAGATGTGGGGCACAAACAAGCCCAGTTGCAGACAGGATCCTCCAGGATTAGATGCACACCAACAAGTGAAGACTGGCACTGAGGCAGAATTTTGCCTCCTGATTAAGTCAGCAGGAATATGACAGTAAGACACTATTATTAGGGTACCTAAATGAATGTAGGTACCAAGGTTCACCTGCAGCTTTGGAAATTTGGATCAAGATCTTCAAGAAATAAGCTGAAACAGAGAACTAAAGATGTCAAAAAATAGACCTAAGAATTTATTTGCTATATTACTAGAAAGTGAGCAAGAAAATAATTCATGCTGTTTTGAAAACCATAATCCTTAGGATTATTTCTGCCAGTTGCCTTTAAACAACAAGGAAATGATTAAAAGTTGGAATTGGAGTTCCTTGATTTTAGAGAAATCTTGGGATCTGTTTATATGTGACTGCTGCACACCAACAGGAACCTGTGATATTGGCATACAAATGTTTGCACAGAGGAAAGCATTAACAGTGATGACTGCACCATACAGTCAGCAAGGCTATTCCTGAGGTGAAGTCAATTCCATCTTGGAACAAGCAACACAAACAGCTTACATGGACTCACTGCAGAAGCTGCCCCTTGGTGTCACATTTAGTATCCCTGAGTGGAATTGATGTGGGAAATCATAAACCATAAATTTTTAGAAGATCATATCTTAAAACACTTTTCCCCACTATCTCCCAACCCAGCCTTCAAGCAGACAATCAACATTACTAAACTTATAACCTGAAAAAAATTCCCCAAGGACCAATATATCTCACCATACTAGAGTGATAAATGCAAAAAATGCAATTTATCTCCATAGCCCTCAAAAGAACCGTGAAAAACAATGGATCCTTGTCATGTCCATCCCTGAATGCAAACTACCTCTTTTTATGTACTATGTGCCATCTGTACCATAGTGAACTCACACTGACAATTCCTGCATAAAAGAAAACAATGGTTAATAACAAGGAAATGTCTCCTAAACCAGTTATTCTCTGATCATTCAGCCTTTTTCCTCAATGGTATCCTACAAAAGACAGTGGAAAGACTAAGCCGGGATTAAAGTTAACAATTTCATGGGACACCAAAAATTGTTGATTCTAACAACAGCAACATTGCTAATTTTACGGCACATTACAATTTACATCACATATGACTTGCTAATCTCAGTTTCTCAGGAGATAATTACCTGTGCATTTCTTCCATCCTGTGTTCAACAGAGCTGAAGACCTTATTACGTCTCCTCTTACTAACTTCCCCTCTGTTCCTTTCATCTCAAAATACCTGACTGATTAATATAATCTGAACTCAGAAACTGAACTCAGAAAAATTGCTTCTGATCCTTGCTTATCTGAGAGTTTGCTAGCTATGTTCCTCCTTCTGTTTTTTGCTCCTCGATCTTGTCTGATTTTTTCTTATTACGTGCACTGATAACAGATACTGCCTTTCTCCACTGATATTCCTTCTGAGTGTTATGACACTTTCCTATTTACCAAAAAACCTGCCCAATCAGCCTTCACTTTGAAAATATCAAGCCCTGTTACAGATATGGTTCCAGTTCTGACTCACAGATGCCTTTCTGAGTAGTTATATGCCTTTCATTCTGGCATTATCCAAGCTCTCAATTGCTTCAAAGAAATATTTGGGCTTAGCAAAGAGGAATAACACAACTTTTCTGGCCAAACATCAGTCACTATTTCTAAAAGGAAAGGAAACATTGCTAATTCAGATCTTTCTAAAATGAAAGTGAACTATAACATGGACAAGATTCAGGAATATGTTGTTCAGCCAGGGCAGTTGTGTATTACCCAGTCGAGTCAGAAATGACAATTTTTACTGTCACTTCTCTCTGACACTTCCCAGATAGAGAACTGGTCTTTGGCAACACCCATTGCAATGGTGTTGTATATTATTTTCTTCTCCCCTTCACGCATGGAGCTCAAAAACCTCTTAACTTTAATGTTCTGCATCCCAGTTCAATAACTTTAAGCTGTAACAGTTTGGGAAAGATTAACCAGTATCTTAGGACTGTGCTCGATATAATTTTGCCTACAGACTTTCAGTGTGCAGTATCACATGAATTAAAATATATGGACCTATCACTTAATGCATTTTAGGAAGTAATAAATAAGCCAGTACACAATGCTCTGAGGCAATGTGCAGCTCTACCACCTCCTGCCAAATGCTATTCCCTTCCGTGGACTTGCAGAAGTAGCAGGTGTTGTTCTGCTTCCACCACATGCAGTCCTTGACGCACACCTCAGAGCTGTTCTTTGTAACCAAGTACCTAAATGTCACATCCAGGGCAGAATTTCTACACCCTTCTTTCACCAAAATGCAGAGAAAATTCAAGACAGGATTAAGGAAAGCATTTTAAAACCGGTATTCCCCATTTTGTGCAACTAGGAGTTCTCTGTGGTCCTAAGGGCACGTGGGACCTGCCACTTCAGCATCACCATGTACAAAGAAACTGTTTACTCCGTATGTGTCTGTCACCATGGAAAAGCTCAGGGAACATATGGAAAGGATTTTTTTCAGGTTCAAAGGAAAAGCAGGCCCCACATCTCTTCCTCCTACTCAGATACAAACCAGGATCTTGCTCTGCTAGCCAGTACAGAGATAATCTTCAGCACTGATATATGGGAACTGCTGACACAATGTAAACATTTGGTAAAGCCAAAATATTTGCCAAGAACGTAAAAGGCTGGGAGCTTAAAGCAGCTCTCCTCGCTGGTTTTCCGTAGCAAGGTGTGTCAGGGAACACGCACCCAGCTATCGGTCCCACTGCTGGCTCCTAAGAAATTGACCCTACAGTACACTGTACCTACATCCCATCGAGCAGTATCAGACTACCTTCTTCTCTTTTGGCTGTGCCACCGCAATGAAAGTTTCTTGAAGAAACTGAGATGTTTCTGGAAGAGCAAAACAGCTCCCACCACTCAGGAGCCAATGTTTTAGTGTGCCTGAGGCAGCTGCTGCATGGCTGCTGCCGCCATCAGCCCGTTTGACGCAGGGAGGCAGATGGATTCTGCCTTGGCCATGCGGTTCTGATGGCCAAGAGCCCGCTACATCTCGCTGCACCACTGCAAAGCTGCAGATCTCGGCGCTGATCATTGGAAGAAACGCACAAATTCAGCCCATTCAACCTTGTTTCCCATCTGCGAGCAAGTAACGCGAGAGCAGTGGTGTTGGTGGTGGGAAAGATGAAGCATGTTAGTAGTGTGAGAGGAGGATGCCCAAGCTGTCTGGCGATGGAAACCAGTTTTCGCAGGGTGCCTCCTCAAGAGCCCTGTGGGAGGGCGATGCGGCAGCAGCAGGAGGCACAGCAGAGGCACGGCGGCCCTTACCTTCTCATTCTTCCTCTCCTCNCCTTCTCATTCTTCCTCTCTTCGGGTTTGCCGGCAGGCCCGGGCGCGGCGGGGCCGCCGCCCACGTCCCCGTTGAGGTGCGCGGCGCTGACGTTGGGCGGGGTGATGGCGGCGGCGGCGGAGGTGAGCGGGATGAGGGGCCGGGCCCCCGGGGCGGGAGGCTGGTGGCCGTGCTGCGGGGACACGGCGGGGTGAGGCCGAATGGCCGCGGCGGGCAGGCGGGAGGGCGAGCTGGGCGTCCGCAGAGGCGAGACCGTGGCCGTGGGTCGCTCCGGGGCCGGCACGGCCGGGTGCGCTGCGGGAGGAGCACAGAGCGCGGTTAAATCCCCCTCGCACGGCCTCCGTGGGCCCTAAGTGAACATGGCCCACAGAGCACGGTGTCAACAGCGCACCGTGGGTTCGATCTCCTTAGGGACCATTCACTTAAAGAGTTGCCGTCGATGATCCTTGTGGGTCCCTTCCAACACAGAATGTTCTGTGATTCTGTCTGCGAAGGTGCCAAAGGCCCCATGGGGACATAAGCTCTGAGCCTTTGCCCAGGATATCTCACCCTGCAAGTGTTTTTGGCTAATGCCCCTCCTGGCTGCAAAGCCCTGTCCGAAGTCACCAAAATTGGCTTGTTCCCCCCCAGTGATGCCACTGGGGAATGACATTCACTATCCCTGCCCATGCCTGGAAATAAATACCTAACCTGCAGCCTTTTTAAAATACATTATCTCGTTCTAACTGAGCTGTTTTCGGTACCCCCAGCCGCCACTCCTAACGTAACCAGTTTTGGAGCAATGCAACACGGGACCTAAGGCGTTAGCCCAGATGATCTACGCTGACCCTGCAGACAGCAATTACCAAAGGAGGCCTCTTGTTTCAGCCCCTAACAAAATGATCAGCATCACATCACTGTGCTGCACGGGATAAATTAAGAAGAAATCCACTGGAGAATTTCTGAGCTCAGCCTCCTCTCTGCCAGTAAAATCCCTAAGGGACTATGCAGTGCCTTTTAGTCTGGCTGCTCCTGCTAAGCAAACCCTGCCTGCAAGCAGTGGGAACCAGGAATTAGAGCTTGCCCATTTAACGTGACTGTGACACACTGATGAGGTGACTGTGACACACTGATGAGGTCAGCTCCCCAGGGATTCCAGAGTGTGTTGCGTGCTTCAGGATGCAAAAAATGTGACAAAGCTCTGGGTCCATTTCCAGAATGATGTGTATGACTTCCAGCTTGGTTGATTGCTTAGGTGTTACCTAAATACAGCTCCACTTCAAGTATGTACAGCCTAGAAGCCGAGTCCATACTCAGACATTCCCTCACATAAATGATTCAATAATAGGACCGGCTGAAAAGAGCCCATTTCATAAATGATTTCAAGGTTTCATAATCTTGTTTAGTTCTGTCTCAGTGCAAAATTTGAACCTCTGAACATTTTTCTGAGCACAACATGCTCTCTCATCCCACAATAGCCACTATTTTGGTCAGGTTATTCACCTGGGATGTGAAAACACAGAATGCGATCATTGCACTCTTTTATGCAGAGAACAGCTCTGGAAAGTCCTCAATTCCCTTGATGAACAACATGAGCCAGTACAGCTTCATGGTTGGTCTGGTTGAACTACATCCATTCCTGGCAGAAAACTTTGAGTCCAGCAAATCAGCTTTTCTTTGACCAAGATGCATTTTACTGGAAAATTTCTGACCCACTGCCATCTGTCATTTTATAAACTTTTATGCAGCTGGAGTTCACTCAATCTGTAACTAAACAACAATGCTAGAACAACTCAACCCACTAGTTTCTATTCCTATGGTTATCAGTGGCACCCATTAGCAGGGATTATATTGATAGAGTGCCATTAATCATACTCACTACACCAGCTGAGCGCTCCTGCCAGGAGGGAATTTCATCTCCCAGCTTTCCTGCCTGTTATCTGATGTGATACTGAACATGTTGGGCCAGTCACCATCAGATTAGCACCTCCAAAGTTTATATGATTCTCCCTCACAATAGCTCCTTGACTCTATATCATCTTTTTTCACTAATGTTTATAGCAAATCAGCTACACTGTCTAGCCAGTCTGTAACTTGATACCACTTTACCATGTAGCATGAGGAAGGCCCTAAAAGTTGTTACTACAGTCACATTCAAGACTATTTTTACTATTAGTTATCATCTTCCCCTCCCAGGACTACAAAGAACATGCACTGTGAAAGTGCAATTCACTTCCAGAAAGCCAGACAAGGTACCCACTAGTTATCTGGAAATGATTCCCTCCTGATTTTCCCATTTGGAACTTGAGTGATGATCAATGTTGCTGTGAGAAATCTAATTTTTTTGGGATAGGTAAGCTTGTAGGAGCTAGGTTTTGAACTACTGTTTTGTAGGGAGCAATGGCTTCCCTAAATTTAGAGAGAAAGCATGCTAATGGAATTTCTCTGCATGTACCTTGATGCAGAACACTGATTTGATAATCACGTTAGGTAATCACATTTGATAATCTCTTTCATGTGTTTCCAGACACAAAGGAAACATAAAACATGAGAAACAGTAAAAGAAATGGCCTGAGAAAAATCAACTCTGAGCAGAGCTCTCACATTTTATTCTGTAGTTTCATCTTATTGTTACAATGTATGCCTTTGCTCTGGGATCTCTGGATCTGCGCTGTGCTGCATCAAACATGCTATTAATTAGCAATGCTCACTGAAGGCTATTTTTGTTCTACACCACTCATATTTCGTTTTGGGTGTATTCCTACATTAGTGGCCTTGTAGGAAATTGATTTGTTACTCATGTATATTGCAAGCCAACAGAAACGTGATTTGAATACTCTGCCTTGCCAATACAGCTTGCCTTCCTTGGAAAGCTTTTCCAAAAGTCATTGACCTGTCCTGCAGGGGCTCTGGTCCACAGGATGCTAGTGAGGACAGCCATTGTGGAGGCAATTACTGATAATCATGAAAACTTCCTTTATTTATCCTGGCAAAGGGTTATTTAATTAAAACAACAATCTCATCAACCTTCTGGAAAGGTTGGAAAACTCTCTGCTTAGGAGGTTTTGGAACAGCTCTGTGGTCCCTGGATCACCCTGCCTGCCAACACTCCGGCACTTTAGAGATGTGAGAGTGACCTAGGGGAGCAGCCTTAAATCAGGGAAGATGCTGGAGGTGTGGAAAGAAGGTGTGGGGCATGCCAGGCCTATGGGACAGAGAAATCTGTCACCTTGGTTTCAGGGGAGTCACAGCCCGGTGACATGGACACAGGGAACACCAGGAGCACCCTAACACTTCCTGAGCACTTCACCCAAAAGGGGACATTTTTGCCTTTGCACTGTGGGAGCAGGAGACCTTTTGGAAGGGTGTGACTTGAGAGGAAAGCAGCACTTTCTGAAGTAGACAAAAAGGGGATAAATGGATTATTCCCCAGTGTAACATGGACGCCAGTTAAAGCCCTGCACTGTTTGTTGAGCAGAGGAGTCTCCACTGTTCATGACAGAGATCTCAAGTATTTGATTATGTTTTATTCCTTTGGTCTGGACTGTGTAGGAGGTGAGATTAGATGGCCATAATGGTGCCTTCTGGCTTCAAAAGATATGAATTCATGACTTATTCTGCAGGGTATTTCTCATTTGTGTTTGCTCTGTTTTGTATCTAAGACCTCAGTTTTCATCAGTCACAGTCCTTACTGATCTGCCTTTGTAAATACAATGGCTCACATTGCTATAAAATATCAGAAACAAAATGCTTCACATTTTGCTATAAAGTTCCACCACAGGATTTACTTTTACTTTATTCAGCATCAGAAGCTGTTTAACATCAGGGAAAGGGGAATAAATTGTACTCTAGAAAATTGTGCTGTACATCAGAAAGGGAACCGAGAAAGAACAGAGGCCCCCTGGTGCAAGAAGCTCTTATTCTCGCTTCAAAAAGGTGGCAGCATTTTTCAGATCTTTTGCTTTACCACTAACACAGTGTCCCGTTCTGCCTAATAAATATCTTTCATCCCTGAAGCCCAATGAAATGCTTCTTAATTTCAAGGCATGTATTTCTTGCTCTGCAATAAGGGTAGTATTTTATTATCAGCAAGCTAACCGGACTCAGAACTGTTAATCTCCTCAGTGTACAGAGTGCTTGCTTTCACTCAGATAAATTGTATAAATATTTGTAAACACTACAGTCTATTTCAGCTGTAGCAACAGAACAATCTGATAAACACAACGTGGTTCCCAGAGATCAATAGAAACCCATAAATATTACAAGCAAAGAAAACATACTCCATCACCCATGGACAAACTCCACACTGACTGAGCTGCAGTGAGAAGGAAAGCTGTGGGGACGGGCACATTCTGGAGGGCTGCACTGGAGGGGTACCCCAGCAGTGCTGCCCGTGCAGGAGGCGCAGGGTGAGCACTTACCCATCTGCAAGGCGCCGCGGGGCTGGCTGCCCGGCTGCTGGGCCGAGTACCTCAGGCAGTTACTGAGCTGCGGAGAGGCCGCCTGCAGCTGGGGATGCGCCTGGGGAGCAGTGATGGGAACAACTGGCCTGACAGCCGTGGTGGCATTGCTGTGACCAGCCACAATGGGGTGGATGGCTCCGGGGGCTACTTTTGTTGTTGGAGCTCCTCCAGCGCCGCTGTTCCTGGGCTGCCCAGCTCCCACTGGCACCCTGCATGGAGACAAGTGCACAGTGTAAGCGTGCTGCAGAGACACCAATACCCAACCACAGTACTGATAAGTACCCCCAGTTACTTAGGGGCTTTAACATGATACCTTATCAGTTGTTACAGTACTGAGGTTTTGATATATACTTATCTTTATAGGACCCATTTATAAGCATGCTGGGGGATATTTTCACCCCTTTATTCTACAGGTAGAAGTGCAGGGTAAAAATAGAAAATATATTTTTTTCTCATCATGTCTTTTATTACCCTACATTTCTGTCGGAACAGTTTCTAGTAAAATCACAAATCTTAATTAAGAGGAAATGGGTATCTCCCAGATGTCATTTTGTGTGCCAGAGGCTGTTTCACATGGAGTGATAATTAAAACAGACTCAGAGATCTTTTCTTTGGACCAAACCTGCATACAGCCCTACAGGGATAAACAAAGATGGATAACACCAAATCTGTGTGTGGCTATGGAAGGAGACTGAGAAGCTGCAGACTTGACTGAGCTTGGCTTGGCTGAGCACTCAGCTTAGTGATGTAGCCAGCCATGGCTTCAGACTTGCTAAGGGAATGCAACAGGGACAGGGACGCAGCTGACCTGAATGAAAAATAAGTCCAAACAGTCGCTGACATCTCTCTCCCTCCTCACTTTTAACTGCATGCATAACTTGTATTTCACCTGAGTGGCCAAGACCTCAGAGGGAAAGGGCAAGCCTTTTTCTCCTATGAATTGAGTTCAGACTACAGCATGTCTTGATCCTCTTACCACTGAGCTAAAATCTCTGACTAGGACAGAAGAACACTTAGGAAGACAGAAAGACATCAATGGACAAACTCAGCTGCTGCTGAGCAGCTCTTTCTCTGTGTGTTTCTTACTCAAGTTCCTGAATAATTTCCTTCCCCAGCTGTAGATGCTATGAAACAGATGGACCATTTTGTGCTGTTTACTTCTCCTGGCTGCTTCTTGTGCCAAGGTACTCTTCCAGGAAAGGACAGCACAGGGGATATGAGGCAGAACTAAGTAAGGTGGAGGAAATGGAAATGAGACAGTGCAAGTGTTTAGCAAGATAGGAGAGAATAACAAAAAGTCTAAGAGTCAGCTATGGGGTATGGAACTGGGAGAAACTCTGGGTCCTCAAGGTGGTATGGGAAGACAGAGAGGAGAAGAGCAGAAAGGAGTATATTGAACAGTCTGGTCTGGTTCAGAGGACATGGGTGACAGAAGAAATAACCCTAAGGAAAGGGTGGAAAGCCAAAAGAGTGGAATTCTGATGGAAAAACACCAAAGCACAGGCTGGAAGATATGGTCCAAAAGGGCAAAAGATAGCTATGCCTTCTGCCCAATCCTACCTCCCTCTAAAGTCACAAGAGGAACATTCGTGGTGTCATTGACTTGACTCATCTCATGGTGCAAGGTTTGACTGGATTGCATTTTGCTAAATAAATCTGATTTTTTATTTCCTTCAAATTTTTTTGCTAAGTGCTCTGGTTGGGAAAAGCTGGGAATCCCACCAGATGGAAATCTTGACTGTCTGTCATCTGCTGTGAAGAGCTGGCAGGGTGGCAGGAAGGTTCAGCTGGAGCTGGCTTGGCCATCTGCACTAGATTGAGTTTGCCAGAAAAGCACATCTAACAGTCCACTGAGAGATGTGTTCAGGCAAACATGTACACCAACAAGTACAGAAACTATCTGTGACTCCA
This sequence comes from Hylia prasina, assembly GCA_013397195.1. Taxonomy (NCBI): domain Eukaryota; kingdom Metazoa; phylum Chordata; class Aves; order Passeriformes; family Sylviidae; genus Hylia; species Hylia prasina. The sequence continues at coordinate 326,228 of VYXD01005559.1, read as the reverse complement.
GCAGAGATGGATAGATGTTGGATGTGGCAAATTTTCTCTGCTGCCCTGTGCCTGTCTATCCATCTAAAGAGTTTTGTTCTTTTTCTGTAATGCTCCACTCACACGTGTTTTGGCAGCCTATAAATCTAGTTCAGTGTTATTAAATTCACAACTTCTTTTCCTTGGGTTTTGTAGGGGGTGGCAGAAAAACATGTATGAATCTAATCCTCTGCTTTTCTGTCAAAGGAGAACAAAGTATGTTGAAGGTAGTGCAAATAGGAGATTTTGTTGCTATCAGATTTTTATTGCTGTTCTCACTGAGGGTGATTTATACAGGAACTTAATTAGCCCACAGGATCATAAATATAATCATAATGCTGCTTTCAGGTTTTGTGGAAAGCACTTTTGCCCTTTAGCACTTCTCTGTCTTGTTCTAGCTGTGACATGCTGCATTTAATAAAGTCTTGCTGATTCAGATAACCAACCTTTCAGCACAAACTTCCTTACTAATTAAGAGCTGAAGAGGCAAGGAGTGAAGGCAGCCAAGGAGCTCTATAAAATAAGGTAAATACATTTAGGCTGATGAACACTGAAGAACCAGTGAATTAATATTTGGGGTTTCCTTACTGAAATGCAATATTAAGACTGTCAGCAGGCTTAGTTATTGCCTTCTGACCTGTTCTTAACTTTTGGTGTTACTCAGAACACATGCTACAGACTTGACATAAAGTTTAGATGCAACAAAGCTGGATAAATTTTTCAAGATCAACAGTGTCTGAGTTGTGAGGTGCCCTTCTCTGGAGAGGAGTCGAAGTTAGTGGAAACAGTGTGCATGTGGGAGGAGAGACTGAGAGCACATGAGAAGGAATGAGTTCAGTTTGCAAATCCACAAAGGATTTGCTCTAGAGATATGGGCATACATACTCCAGAGTTCACTGCAAGGAACACGTAGAGCAAACAAGTCTGGGACACAGAGATAGACTTTCTTCTCAGCTTCTCAGCTTTGATTTGGTATTGTCCAATACTGAACTCTGACACATGGAATTCCTCCCCAGAAATGTCATTCATTCTTTTTCTCATCTGCTGCAACTGAGGTGGGGGTAGGTAAAGTCAGACAATTTACTTAACTCTCCGACCACTTTGGAATCTGAACAGTTCAAACATTAGTCCAGATCCAAACTATCCCAGATCTTTGCTTTAAGAACAAAATCGACATGAAGAGCTACTGAAAAAGACACAAGACACAAACATTTCTTATTTTGTTACATGTTGAGTAGTTTTTTAACAACAAAATCATTAGCCAACATATTCTTTACAATAGTAAAACCTGGGCCTATCAGAGGTTATAAATGCCATCATCTAATACAACTAGTGCTGTCTCCTGAGGACATGGCTAACTCAAAAGCTACAACCAGCAACTACTCAAAAGCTACAACTTCTCATTACTGAAGCCCACAGTGCCACCAGAGAATTTCTGGAAGGGGAAAGTGACTTAAAAGCAGAGCTACATTGTTTTCAGTGCCATCCAGAATCCCTCTCAGCCCCAGTAGGGGTCAGTGGTCCTCACCTTGAAACAGGTGTCACATAGTTGCCTGGGAAGACGCCGGACATCCCACTCCTCAGAGACGTGCCCTTGAACCAGCCATCCTGGCACTTCTCAATGACCCGGTACATCTCCCCTTTGCGCAGCTCCAGCTCGTCGTTCTTCTGAGGCTTGTAGGCATACAGGGCTAGGTAGCTGTGGGGAGAGGTCACACAGGGAGAAAGCACACAGATGATATCAACCACTACCTGTCCTGCTCCAATTCCAGCCCCACAGAGCAGAAAGCAAATAGAAGCACTGTTCAGAAGTTGTAGTTAAAAAGGGACGTCATTGCAGGCTGCTTCACAAACAAGGAAGGGCAGAGACTGGATTCTAAGACAATAAGGGAATGACTAATCAGAGTAAAAGGTAATTTAGAAGTTGATGAGACATGCTTCTCACTCAGGGCACAACCAAAGCAAAACAGTGCCACAAAGCAGCACTGAAGTTAAGGACTTAGCAACAGTTTCAGAAAAACAGGGCAATTACAGTGACAGACTGAGTAACAAGGGCTCCAGTAAGAGGGGTTTACAAATCCTGACATCTGGAAGAAGCATACATTCATATGCTTCAGGGTGGGATCCTGAAATACCTCTGTAGTGGAGTTTAGGAAGAATATCTTTTTATGGGTAGGCTATTTCAAAGGCTCTTCTTGCAGCTTTCTGAATGCTATTTATGCTGGCCAAGTTTAGAAACAACACACCAAACTGTTCTGATCTGGTACGGTAATTCTTGTACTATGCTGGTAAAACAAAAACTGAGAAAGGGCCACATTCTGCAAGGGGTTTTTTACTAAGTAAGTGAAGTGGTAGAATTTGGTTTTGGATGTTTTGCATGCAAGTATTCTAATAAATCTTTAAAATAGGATCCAATTTGTAGAACCTTTTATTTATTTAATTACAGCTTTTATTTCTTCCCTTTGTTTGGAATCTTTCTGTTTATCTCTCTTTTGTTCTTCTGTAACTACTTCAGGGATGTGTCTAGTGTTGTGAAATGACTACAGCTTAAAATCCCTATAGATACTCGCTCTGTTTAGAGAGATTCTTGTTGAAAATTAAGAATGATTGCTTGCACTTTGGGAAATAATGGAAAGTCAGGATAGAATAGCAAGAGTGCACACACAGAACAACACTGTCTCTGTAAATACCATATTTTTTTGTTCCGTTGCTTATCTACAGATGCAAAAAGGGATTTCTGGTAATTCTTGATCAAGGTTGTGCCTTCTTGAGTTTTTTTACTTATTTGTGATTTACAGGCAGTGAAGATAGATTAAGAGAAATGGGAAAACAGAGAAAGTGCATTTACACTACAAAGTGCAGCAGAATGCTCTTAAGCTCAGGGGTGGGTGAGAAGAGGCTTGTGGCCCACCTTATAGCAGTGAACCAGAGAAAAAATAAAAACTATAACAGTCGTGATTGTAGATTTTCAGCCAATAAAAATGATACATGACTTTTTACTTCTGCTTTCCAGGAAATATAACTGAGGAATAAATCCTGTTATTTTTCTTGATTCTACTTCTATATTGTACCGTAGATTTCCTTATTTTTGTTCTGAAGGTAGTAAATAAACAGCAGTAATGAGGAGAATATGAAATATTTGGTAACAGCTCCTTGAGGAATCTTAGGCTGATGTGCCTGGCTGTGTTTACCCTGTGCATGTGGTACAAAAAGCTAATCATAAACTGTATTTCAATCGTCAACAGATGGAAGAAACCACCCTGCACATTTTTTTTTAGCCTATATAATCAAGTGGTCTTAAGCAGGTTTGTAGCTGTTCACCTGACAGAAAACATAAGGCTACATATGATCTGAAGAACATTAAAATGCGTCACCCTGACAAGAAATAAGGTTGCATGCTTCAGTGCTAATCCTTCAGCATTGTGCTCTGCAAGGACATAAGAGAAAGTGCCAGACTGCAGTCACTCGAGGGAGCAGAAAGTGTGGCTTTGACTGTCCCTTTTGAAATTGCTGCTTACACAGGGCTCAGATACAGAAGCTAGGGGTAAAGCAGGGGGTCATGGATAGAGCATTTTAGATAGACTTACTTAGCCTTTTCCCCCAAGGGGCTACATATAATAATGTAATTTACAGGTGGAGATTCTGGAAGAAGGTGCAAGGAAAATTACCCTAAGTGTATCATAGGGTGTTGTGCCTTGCAGCCATCTCCAGATGTCCTATTAATTTCTTTTTGTTCTCTCATACTAGCTTCACCCAGCAAATTCCCCCAAATCAGCTACACCACGAATATCCAATATCACAGTGAGTAAAGATCCTCTGGATAGAGTATTGAAATCCCTGCAGAGACTAAAACAAGGTGTACAACAGCCCAGCACAGACACCACACCAAAACAGACCAATGTCTAAAGTATGGCTAAAGTGAGGAAAGCTTTTTTATGGTGTGTGACATCCATATAGGGTGACTCTGGGACAACATAAGTGACCAGCACTTTCTTTGTGGACCAGCAATCTCACCTCCTGTGGTGGGGGGGGGGTAGTGAGGATGCCCATCCCTGGGGGTCTCGTCTTTAGTTGCAGAGGCACAAGGTTCTCCAAACGCAGTGACAGGCCCAGCCTGTGGGCAGGCATAAAATCCATTCCTAGCAGGGAGGCAGCTGTAGGAGAGCTGAGGGGATGCCAGCTCTCATCCGTGGCTAAAAACAATTTGATTGCAGGCAGCTTCCCTCCCCAGAATTTGTTTCTGGGTTTTTCCTCTGGCAGGAAATCAGGTCTAGTGGTCCCATTTGCTTTAGATAATTTTGCCTTAAGCCAAAGGCTTTGGATTTGGACACATTTCACTGTTCTCTAGATTTTAGGTGTGAAACTTCACCAGCTAACTCTGTACAGCCTAGAAGAAAGTGTGAAAACAACAATCTGAAATCTTGCAAAATGTAGTATCAGATTATTCTCGGCTGTGTGAAACAGTGAGGCTAAGGGTTGAGAGTGGGATCTAGAAGAACCCAAAATGTTTATTAGAAGTTCCCTGAAAAAAAGTTTAAGTGTGAAGTGTTCTTGGCCTTGGGTAGCTGCCTGTGACTCTGCTTATAATGCAGAAGCCCCAGGGCTTTGTCTAGAGTTGCACCTCCCCACTACTGCTACAGCTTTCAAATAATGCATCCTCTTTGACTGGAACTTGGCTCACAAATGCAGAATGACAGACTGGATTACAGGGCTGTTCCACAAGGGAGATGACAGGAGAAGCATGGGAGGGAGAAGGGGAGGCTTGCTGAGGCATGGAGTCGGGCATTGCCAGAGAGCTGGAAAATGTCCTGATTCAGCAACTAGGTACTTCAAATATTGCCAGTTACCACTTCCTAGTCAGGGCAAAGCTTGAAATACACGTGCCCCACTGTGTGCCACAAAGGCCATGCAGGGTGACCACAGGGTGGTGATGAGACCTCTCTGTGGGGCATTCAGTGATGTGAGGCATCCCACAGGAATAAAGATCTCAAATAAGTAGCTAAGAAGAGATTTGTTTGGTTCTAATCCAACACCCCTATTGTTCTTAAAGAAGATCTCCTCTATTATTTTTAGGATTTTGTGGCTTCACACCTTGTTTTGGCCATATCATAAAACCCAAAAATATGGATGTGTGTGTGTGTATAGTTGTCCTGTTTTTACGAGGTATATCTTTGAGAGGAAGGATTCAATAGTTAATTAGACAAGTATCAGCTAAACCAACCAGGCTAGAAGGGACTTGCTATAATGAAGTGTACTCTTTTTCTTCTGTGAACCTTCTGTTACTCTACGCACTATTCAACAAGACCATATGCCAAAGATGTCAAGTTCATTCATTGCTTTTGTTCATTCATTTTTGATGGCACCAAAAAAGTGCAACTAGGCCATTTTTTCTGGTTAATCATGAATATATCAGGTGTTTGATTGCACAGGACTACACCTTTTTAAGAGCTTTAAATGAAAGAAGATTTTCTCTAGCTCAAAGGTACTCAGTTTGCTTCACAGTGATCCATACAGCAATAATAAAAAAGCTCTCACACAGAAAGGGGGAAGTCTTGCCCTTCTCTATTAATTTTTCAATTTCAGCAGGGGATGCCTCATATTTGAAATTGCAATCTCTCTCTGCTCAGAATGCACCTGAGCTGAGATTTGGGCATTCAGGTTTCAAGCACACATACATGCATGCACACCATTGGAAACAAAGAGTACATAGTGACTGAGATGAGCTGCTTACATATTGAGGGGGAGCTGGACCTTCGGTGGTGTTCCCTGATCTCCAATTATTGCACTTGTCCTGGGACCAGCCACTGTGGCTGTTCCAATCAAAGAAGAATCCTGAAAATACACAAAGAAGAACATACAAGGATTTAAGATGAAGCCCATCATTTCCTAAATTGCTATGGGGTGAAGGTATCGAAGAATAAACCACATACTTTATAAATGCCTAGATTTTCTAACTTCATGATATTGCATGAAAAAAGGTATATTCTAGCCTTAGACATTCCAAAAATACATTCCTGACAAAAAGGATTAGCAGAATTTCCATGTACCTGTCAGAGAAATTTTAGTTGTATATTGTATGCACATCATAAAAGTTTTACTATAAAGTTTTAGTAAAACTACTAAACTGCTTTGTAAAGTCAGCTCAGCATGTGCATCTCTGCAGTAGTACCTTCTCTGATAAAAGTAACCTTTTCCCCTCAAAAACTTGTTTTTACATTGGTACTCTTTTGGTTAATGGTTATGAATCTCTGGAGAAGAAGATACTATTCAATTTCTGAAATGCAGTCTCATTTCTATATACTCGTTTTATCATCAGGAATATTCTTCTTTTTCAAAAAAAGGTGACTACCCAACCCAAAACTTTCTCTGAATGGAGAAAGTAGTTCACTCCACTTTTACCCCAGAAAATAAATCTCCACTCTCATATAGACAACTGGACAGATCTTCTCCAGCAATTAATGTGAAAGGCAATTCTAAATGTAATCATTCATTTCTCTCAGCCAAATTATGTAGGGCAATCTCTTTTTGAGTTGTCTCACCAAAGTCCTCATTCATCTATGTCAAAAATGAATGCTGACTGGAAACATCCCCTGAACTAATGCCAAGGCCTGTAGCAACAGATCTTCATTGCAGACAGGGCAGAGCTGGGCTGATGGGACTTGTAGTGGTTTACTTGAGCAAAAAGTTTTTTTAGTAAGTCTAACCATATGCTGCATGCATGTCCATATGCAGAATGGCTCTACAAAGAAAGAACCAATACCCACAAATTGCAGGTTCAGGCAGAGTGTGTTATACACAGCAAAGATTCTGAGCTGTTCACAGGCCTCCACTACAGCTTTTCTGTTTCAAAATTCTATCTAGAAAACAGCAAATATTGATTTTTGCAACACAAACACAGGGACAATTTTTGCACTTAAAAATTACACTGAATTAAACCAAGACATGGAGTTAAACCAAGACACACATTGCTACTTAATTACTGGATTTCAAGGTTACCTCATTCCAAAGAAGCCACATAATTATTAGTGTTCTGTCTTGACAGTGCATTGCTGAACTATATTGCTTTGCTGTGTATGAACACAGTATCATCAGGAAATCGTGCAGCAAAACATGGAAACACTGCACTGTGAGTCCATAGCTTTTGGCAAAAAGCAGCAAGATGTCTCATTTCTCACCAACATCTACACTCAATCATGAAATTGTATTGACAAGTACATCTCCTTTTTCTCATTATTTCATCTAACTTTCTGGCTCCTTGCTCAAGCAAAGAAGGATCCAGGCAGCTCTGGGTCCTCTGTGTAAAAAACATTCTTTCCAGCTTTGTGACTAAGGTTTATTAATGCTGCCTATCACGTCAGTGAGCTAGTATCAACTTACAGAAAAAACACACCAGCCCACTATGAAATTTAGGGATAGCTGGAGAATGGTCCCTCATTTATTATGTTAAGCTGGTTAATTAGGGTTAGGGATTGCAGAAGATGTTGGGCTGAGACACCTGGCAGCTGCCTCATCCAAGAGGTAAGTGAGAAATCAAGTAGTTCAAACAGAACATGCATCAGTCCCTACCTTTCGTTGCTAGGAAAAAAAATTTAGATTTTACCTCATGAGAAAAAGACCTGAATGAACAGCCTCAGGGAGCAACTGTTAAGGCAGAGAAGATCACAGAAGAAAGGATGGAATAGGACAGAATGGAATAGAGTAGAATAGAATATTTATATTGAAAGTGACATGCAACAAGTATCTAATCTAACTGCCTGATGACTTCAAGTTTGACCAATTAAGAACATTGTCAAAATGTCTCTTCAACACTGACAGGTTGGGGCCTCAAACACTTTTCTAGGAAGCCTGTTCCAGAGTTTGACCACTCTCTCAGTAAAGAAATGCTTCCTAATGTCCAGTCTGGATGTTCTGTTGGGCGTTCCTCACAGGATCGCTCCTGTCAGTGGACACCAGGGAGAAAAGCTCAGCACCTCTCTCTCTGTTTCCCCTTCTCAGGAAGCTGTAGAGAGCAATGAGGTCACCCCTCAGCCTCCTTGTCTCCAAACTAGACAAGGCACAGTGTCTTCAGCTGCTCCTCATAGGACATTCCTTGCAGTCCTTTCAAAAGATTTATTGTCCTCCTCTGGAGGCATTCAAGGACCTTCACATCCTCCTTCCATGGTGGGGCCCAGAACTGCACACAGTGCTCCAGGTGAGGCCACACCAACACTGAATACAGCAGGATAATTTTGAGTGACTGGTGATGCTGTTTGATGCACCCCAGCTCTGGGCTGCCAGAGCTCTCTGTTGACTCACACTGAGCCTGCTGTCCACCAGCACCCCCAGATCCCTTTCTGCAGGGCTGCTCTTCAGCCACTCCTCTCCTAATCCATGTTTGTGCCTGGCATTACCCCATCCTAGGGGGATCAGAATCCAGCATTTTGAATTGTCAAATAATTTCCTCCCCCTAATCATTGCCCAATGCTCCGGTGTATCTACATCCCTCTGCAAGGCATCTTGTTCCTCAAGAGAGTCAAAAGCACCTCCCACTTTGGTATCATCAGCAAACTTGCTAGTGGTGCATTCAACTCCTGCATCTTTAACATTGATATATATGTATACGTGTGTATATATATAGAGAGAGATGACAGAACTGGCCCTAAAACTGAATCCCAAAGAACACCACTGGTGACCTGTCAACAGCCAGCTGTAGCCCCATTCACTGCAATCCTTTGAGATATGGCCTTTAGCTAGTTCTTCACCTAGTGCATCACAAGTCCACTCATTCCATGGCTGAACAACCTGTCCAGAAAGATGCTGAGGTAAAGTATCAAAAGCCTACTAAAATCCTGAAAAACTGTCTGCTGCTTTCCCTTCATCCACTAGGCAGGTGACCCTATTATAGAAGGATCTATCAGTTAAATGGGACTTCCCTTTTGTGAACCCGTACTGACTGTTCCTTATGACTGTGTTATTCTTCAAATGATTTTCAGTAGTACCCAGTATAATTATCTCCATAATTTTTCCAGCAACTGAGGCTAAATGAACAGGTCCGTAAAATTCCCTGTGTCTTCCCCCATGCCTTTTTTTGTAGACTAGACTAACACTGTCAAGCTTCCAGTCAGCAGGACCTCCCTAAACCTCCAAGATCTTTGCCAGATGATTGAAAGCAGTCCTGCCATAACATTCACTGGCTCCTTTAAAACACTTGGATGAATCCCATGAGGCCCCACGGACTTGTGAACATTTAGCTGGTACAGCTGGTCCCTTACAATTCCAGTGTCCACAGATAGAAAGTCACTGTTCCCACATTTGTGGTCCTCCAGCTCAGGGAACTGGGAAGCTGAAGGTCTACTAAAGACTGAGACAAAAAGTGCAGAGAATGCATCTGCTTTTTCTTAATTCCTGTTAGTCTGATTGACCAAGTATTATCAAGTATTCACCACCTTCACCAAGTACCAGCCCAATATTTTCTTTAGACCTCATCTGAAAAAAGAGCTCTTGTTATTTGAAACAACACTGGCCAGTTTCAACTCTAATTCAGCTTTGGCATTTCATGTCTTCTCCCTGTGTAAATGAACATATAAGCTTTGTACAAATGAACAAATGAACTCTCTACTCAGGTTCCTGAGAAGCCTAACTTTGCTTCCAGAGGTCATACAGTTTCTTTTTCCTCCTGACCTACACAAGGAGTTCCCTGTTCAAACAAGCTGGTCTTCTGCTCTGCTTGCTTGACTCACAGCATGGTGAACTTGTCTGCTCCTGTGCTTCTGAAAGGTGAATCTGAAAGACTGACCAGCACACTGTTGGAGTCCTGGAAACTTGGATTTTGTGGTTTTAGTATATAGTAATACATCTGAGTCAAAATGGAGGATTCTGGGCATTGTCTTTGTCCTTCTTCTTTATGAGTTTAGGTGGTTTTCTGTAATAGGGTGAAAAAGTCCGCATTGCGGGCCTTGGGTGGTTATTATTGGGTTGAAAACATAAATAATATAGGTGTCACTTCATTATTTGGGTAAAAATCTTTTTAAAGACCTTGAAAAGAGTTAGAAGCACTCCATTTTACCTCGTCTCCCTAGTTTGCTAGTTAAGCTCATGGCTTGTGAGTCTGTAAATACTGTAAATAGGTAAGATATAATAAACAACCAAGTCCAACTTGAAATCTATGTTTTCCGTGTATTATTCATCCTGACCTTGGCAGAGTAGAAAAGAAGCCAAAACTCTTACAGCACATGTGGACTCTGAAGTCCTTAAAAGCAGATTCCCAGGGCACTCTGCTAAGTAATGTCCTGAATAGCATAAAGTTTGCTCTCATGAAGTCCAGGGAAGCAACTCTGCCATTCTTTTTTGTCTTTAAGTGAAAATTCTAAACTCAGCCATTTCATGTATCCAAGACAGCCACCTACTGTCACATCCCTCATGAGTTCTTCTCTATTCACAAATAGCAAGGCCTGGAGGGTCTCTTTCCTAGTTGGCTCACTAAGTATGACAAGCAGTTTTCTCCTATAAGCCTCAAGAATTTCCAAGACTTGTCACAGAAGTATGATATTTCCAGTTGATGTCTGGGAAGTTGAAATCTCCCATAAGGACAAGGGCTAGTGATCCATAGAGTTCTCCTAATTGCCTGTAGAATAACTCTCTGGTGCTTACATCCTGACTGGGTAATCAGCAGTAAACACCCTCTACAAAACCTGCTTTGTTTTCCTTCCCCAGTCTTCACCCAGAGGCTCTTCACCACATCATCACTAACTGTGAGATGTGGTGAGAGGGCTGTGCAAACCTCTCCCTTACTGACAGTGCCACACCTTCCCCTCACCTGTCCTGCCTACTCCTGAAGCCTGTAGCCCTCGGTGCCAGCACTGCAACCACAGGACTCATTCCACTAGTAGCAATGATATCCAGCTCTGGGAGCTGACCAGTGTTTCAACTTTCTTGTAAGACACATGCAAACCCTTCTTTAGCTCCTGTGATCCTCCCTCTGCACACTGCAGTTAAGTCAGTTTGCAGAGGTGCAGCTACCCCAGCCTGGAAGTGGCCATTGCAGGCACCGTGGGCTGAGCCTGACTGACTCTGCAGAGTGATGAGTTCAAGCCAAGAGAGCAGACCAGGAGTCGAAGCATCAGCTATTTGCCTGTTTGCACTGACAGTGGGGCCTTCTGTGTTTTGTATATTACTGAAAGTATGATTTCAAGTGCTTTCTGTTATGCTTGTACTAACATATAGTCCAAAGGATTAAGAAATCATGTAACTGCCATTCACTGTTGCTGGATGACAATTTTGCTTTCTTCCCTTGAATAATCCCAGACATGTTTCCACAGTTCTGTGTTTATCTATCTACCTGACATTCAGTTTCTTGCCTATATCTGGTCACTCCAATATTACTGCATCTGGTGCCAGCTTGGCATCTAGAAGCCCTTCATTTTTGCCACTTGTACAGCCTAGTATCCTATACATCCAAACTCTGAATCAGTGCCTACTTCCTGATTGTGCTCTGGTTTTTCTTTAGCTGCTCTCCCTACAGGCTTTGACATGACTGTGTACTTTCCAGTCTGTCTATGCCCCTGCTTTTCATCATCAGGTTTTACTCCACAAGACCTGCTGGCCTTCCACACATTGAATTCAGCTCCTCTGTTCACATCTTGATGTTTACTGTCACAGAAGTATTCTGCTCTGCAACTTCATGTGTCTCTGTGCTTTTTGCTGTAGGTGGCTGCTTGATTGTTACTATGCATCTGAATGTTCACCAACTTTGCATTTAAACTACAATCCCTGACAGAATTGGTGAAGGCTTTCTAAGTTAACTCTTTCAAGGTCCTGTTGTCTCCTGTATGTATCACTAATTAGCTCATATTATAAAATACAATATTGCTAGATTATTTTGCAAGATAGTATTTACAATAAGATTTTGAAGAGACTGGTTTTCACAAAAGAATGATTTCCCATTTCTTTATACTTCTGATTACCTGTGTTGGAAGTTTACCTTTCTACTCAACACAATTTTATTTGCATCTCTTCAGTTATCAGTAATACCAATAATCCTCCTGGAGAACACAGCAGGCCTTTCTCCATCACAGCTGGTAGCAGAACTTAGTTCATTTTTCTTCTTTATTTAGCCCTGGAGCCAGGTTGTACTTTTGCTACTATGATCCAAGGAACAAGGTAGTAAACATGTCCTCCTTTCCTCTTCATCTGCTCAGGGGAATGGAAATCCAGGATAATGCTCTGATTTTCTTGTTCTCTGCTTTGATACCTTTTAGGAAGTCTGTGTGCCACATCCTTGCTTTCTGATGGCATGTCCCTACGTGATACATCTTCCTTGTGTGGCATGAAACACACAAATAGAGCCATGCACAGGCATTACACAGGGAGGGCTCAAACACTGCAGCATTTGTGTCTTAATCCTTCTTCAGTCTCTGCTACTCAGCATTGCTAAAGCCTTACGGGTAGGAGATGTCTCTGACAGCCAGGATTTTAAGAGGCACGTAGGCACTTACTGATAAAAACAGGCACCTTGCATCGTTTTCTATGGCAAGGGTGGCATTAAATACTTCACTGCCTGATACCCACAGATTTTATTGCAATTTAAGAAATAGGAGTCACTTCTGAAAATACCATTTGGTGCTCCTAACTATCCTTATGAGCCTCTAATGCCTTTACACATTTGGCCGTTGAATTTCCAGAGTGACCTCCTGGGTGATCACATGTGCACACCTTTTGATTAGGAGGCCATTTACTCTAATGGTGGCTTGCAGCTTTCTGAACCACACACTGCCAACTCTGATCCCTTTTACTTAGGCCAGTGAACAGCCAAATCTGATTTCTTCATGCTCCCGCCTCAATCTGGCATCCTCCAAGCACCACTTACCACTGTTTCAGCTCAACAGCACCAGCTCTTCTCCTCTGGACACTACAGACCCAGGTGCCAGCCAGCAGGGAAAAGCAGATGCACAAAGGTGTGCTGAAAGCCACCTCCAGATCCTTCTGCACTAATTGCTGCTTCTTTGTGACCATTGGTAGTACAGCAGCACCACCTGTACTGTGCAAGGCTAAATCTTGAATAAAACTCTCAGACTATACACACAAGCAAGACGGTGCTGCATGACAGGTATTTCACTCCCAGGTCATGCTGTGCCCTCTGTTTTTATCACCAGCTACTCTGGTGTAGGAGGTGATCATGTACTCACAGACTGGAGAGGAATATTAAAAGGACTTTTTGCCTTTTTTTTCTTTCCCCTGTAAACACAACAGCTTCCTTATGACCACTGAAACACAACTCCCTCCCAAATATTACTGACAAGCCCAGAGACATCAGGAAATTAAAGGTAACAGCTACTCATCTGGGCTGAAACATCTTCTCAGATTCATTCCCTTTCCCTTTCCCTTTCCCCTCCACACCTTTATGGAAGCATAAGAATTACTAGTTTGGACTTCCAGCATAAATAATATTTTTCTTTCCCTTACAGATCTACTTTAGATTTTCACCAGTACTTTAAGGCCACATTTGTGGTTTAATTTGAAAGACATGGTGCCTGTAGGGATTAGTGAAGTGCCTTGCAAAAGCAAGGACTCAGTCTTCGAGCAGAATAGAAGTCAAGAAGACAGTGATAAAACTAGGAACAGAGTACAATGATATTGCAGGCTGCAGTAGCCTTCACTGAAAAAGAATTGTTGCTATCAGACGAATGTTCTTATCATCTAGAAAATCACCAACCAGAATTCTCAGTTTTGACTTCAAAGAAAATCCAGCACTCTCTCACCACAGGGCACTTATCACATTCATTAATTCTCGGGAGAAATTCTTTTAATGTCTTGAATGCATATTTACAGCTTACTTTAAATTTCTCTTTAATATTACTTTAAAATAAGAGAAAAACATCCATTCAACTCGCATAAGTTGACATACCATCCTCTAGAAATATCATAAAAACAGGCTAATGGTCTTTAAGATTCCTGTGACTCGTTTCTCTAATTTGCTGACTCCATAAAACAATGACTGTGGCAATCATTCTGAACCTTAATGTTCCTAGAAATAATGTATTAGCACTTAATGCATGGTAGTGACACCAAGTATTGATGAAAAGTGTTACATGCAAGATCAAGTAGCCTCATCAAATGCTAATTATTGAAGTGGGGGCTGAAATGGACTTATCAATTCTAAAGGAAGAATTTTTTTTTTCCGTAATGGTGTGTGTGAAAAACAAACAAATGTGCAGGATAACAGCTGCAGCTGCATAAATAGCTACATAAATACCCAGTTCCTTCCTGCAAAAACTGGAGCTAAATTTATATGATTTACTGAGGGGTTCTTACAACCTGCTAGTATCTGTGAATGAAGGTGAGGCAGAGTATTACATCAGTTTGTTCTAGGACCAGGCTGGCCCTGTTATTTTTGGTTTGTAATAGACCAAAAACTCTAGACCATGTCTTCTCTAAGGAACTCATAGAGCTGTGCAAAGAGCTGGAGAAGTCAAGTAAATTAATTTCCTGAGCTCCCATTTCCTCTATCCTGCAATCTAACGATGCCTGAAATTTAGAAGAAAAAAAAAAAACAAATATTTTTGTCATTTTCTTCTGAAGATTCATCTGACATTATGATCCATAAAAGCACTGATAATTCTGGCTTGCAGCTTCTTAACTCCCCCAAATGAGGACTAATTAAGCAATATGTGGATGAGCATCGTGAGAATTATATTTTATTCAGGCTTGTTTCTTTCAGACTACACTCAGGGTATAGCTCTCTACCACAAGGTTTTAAATAGGTTTGTAGGAAATAGTTTCTTCCAATTCTGGGATCAAAGAACATGAAAAATCAAACACAGAGACACAGGAAGGCTTCAAGTGAAAACTTGACCTGTAAAAGATGTTAATTTAATCCCACTCTCATAATTGTCCTTTTGATAACTGTAAACAAACTCATCAGGATCCTGTGCAATGCCTCCTGGAGGAAGTCCCCCTCCAGGGAGAAAATAGTGGCAAACAAATACACAAACCCTCCAAGTAAAAAAAAAAGAGGAAAATACACACTTTAGTAATTTCTGCTCAAATGTCATACATGTACACTTAGCATGTGCTGGATGAACAGGATTTTATGGTATGGGGTAAATACCAAGACAGTGTCCCACTTGCTCGTGAGACTTTCAAACCAGTAATTGACTGGCAGGTACTGTAAAGCCTCAAGATTAGCTGTGTGCAAAAATTATTTCAGTGGCAAAATGTTTTTAGGTTACTACCCTGAGGATCATCTGGAAAAAAATATATTGTTTTTCTTTTACCAGCAATGGGATTTCATGCACAGTTGAATAACCCTTCTAAAGTACAACTTTCTCTTCCTAGTTCCTTTAAAAATTAGGTTTTATGTGGTTCTTGCAAAATCTTTCAAAATATATTTGCGATAAGGCATGCTATAGGAAAAAGAGAAGACACGCTAACCTGGTAGTTCCCTAAAGACAATTTTGCTTTGACCTGGATTCCTGGTATCTTATGTAATCAGTCCATAGACTGAGTCAGCTCATGAGCCCCATTTACAACAGTTTTGACAAATAATGTAATATATCCCAATATGCACAGAGTATATTCATAGACCTATTGGTGGCAAAAAAAAAAAAAAAGAAAAAAAAAGAAAAAAAAAGCTGCTTACATTCCTGCCTAAAACTTTCTTAGTAGGAAGAAGTTAACTCCTTCCCACCTACATCTGTGCCCTCCCTCAACAAGATAAGGTTATTTAGAATAGGTGATGTCTGGAATCAATTACAAATAACTATGAATAGAACTGGAAATGTACAAAGACAAATAATTAGTTTATGTTAGACCCTAGCAAAAACTCTTACGCATTTTTTGTAACATATCTTGATATAAATTAGAGAAAGATAGGTTGAACCAATATTTCTTCTCTTTTGCCCTTTTGACTGGTGCCACCTCCTGAAATAGCTGCCCTTGGTTCCACCTGTGTCACTCTTGTATCCAGTCAGTTGTTATTCACAGTCAGCAACAGAGCAGGTTAGATAGAATTTGCACTCCCAGCCAGAGCAGAAAAATACCCAAATTTGCCTTATTTTCTCAGAGCTTGTTGTGCACTTGAAAATTCAATGTTCATTTTTAGTCTCTTGATTTTAGGTATAATCTGTATGCCTCTCATGGTCAGCACATTTAGGTTATCAGCCAAGGCTCAACCAGAGTTCTGGTATTCCATTTTCTCAGCTAAAATTCAGCACTCCTAAATAACTGATAAGGACACATTTCCAAATGATTTATATAGCAAGACACTTCAAGGAACATTTTTCATTTCAAATACTGTCACTCTTTGGGATTGGGAGCATGCAAGACATGGTCTCGGCTTTTCCTTAACATGCGTCCTCTGGTTAGGAGCTTGTACTAATACTTGCAGATACAAATTGACTTCTTGTGCATGGTGATTGTGCATGAAGTTGTTCACAACACACATGGAAGTTCCTTCTGTGGGGAGGATCCTTTCTTCCCCACTCAGCTGTTACCCTGGTGTGCACAAAGCCTTGCTTCATTATTCATGAGACACTTTTTCTGTCAAAATCCAGGGGATTTGGAGCAGTACTGACCCATGACCTTTTCAACTAGCAGGGACGAATAATTCATAAGGGGTGAAAATGGAAGCAAGACAAGCCATCTGAGGCCTAGGCATGATTACTTTCCAGGGGGACCTTCCCCACTCCCCAGGGAGTCTCAGTTACGAACCGCTCCTCTGCACCCGTAACCTAATTCAGCTCCAGCTCCATCACAGGCCTGCAGCACTACTTACATCTTCAGTAAAAATCCATTTTGGCATTATGATAGGACATTCTACATGATGAACAGACACTATTACCTTTCAGATGGAGATCTTACATTTAATGAGTGATGCTCAGCATGCAGCAGAAAGCATACAAGCAAATTTAGTTGCAGGCAAAATTAGGATTCCAGCATTGCCTGTTTTAAATTAAATGCTTTATATCCTGGCTGTTGTGGAATTCCAGTCACCATTTTATCCAGCAGAGGTGACTTCATGTTGATTCTTCTACCTTTCAAGCATCCCAAAGTTTGTAGTCAGTGAAGATGTTTTTTAAGACCATCATTCATTTCAAAATATATGTTGGCTTTTGGAAAACAGCTGAGTTGGTTCTGCTTAAAGAACAATGAACACATTATGGAAGGCCAGCAGTCTTTGATTGTTAAATTAATGATATGCAGAACTGCTTTCAAAACATGATTTCATAGTCTGGTGTGCATGTCAGTGCACTATATGTAGAAATCTGTGCCCTCCTGGAGGCTTATAACAGTCTAATGACTCATAAAAACAAAAAAACATGTCAGCTCAGTGTGGAAGTCTGGTTTCAATTCATAAGAATTGACAAAAGCCACAAGAATAAAGCTCTACACATGAAATAACTTCTAAGGGGTGGAATATATGCTACATTTACTGAAACATGTAAAATTTGCACCTAAAATTTAAGTTCCTGCAGTAACTTCGGCAATAAGCCCTAGATGTCTCTGTTTCTTCTCATGTCAGCAGAGAGGAAGCAGGTGCTCCAGATGTAGGTGCCTCAAGTCTACACGGAAAACTGATGCTTGTTTTGAGGAGACTGTTTTGCTGGGCACCAGCTGGTTGCCTTCAGGTAGGGCACTGGATGCCATTCAAGAACTCCTGTAATTGAATTCTGCTTGTTCAAAGGACAGGCTATAAGAAAACTGTGTTGAACTTTTTCAAAGTGTAGAATCCCCTGCAAGCTAAATACCAATTCTGATACATTCCAGAGAAACTCATACCTACTAAACTGAAAAAAAATCCTTTATTTGTTTTTAGGAAGAGACCTACTAAAAAAGCAATGAAAATTTTCAAGGACAGGCTATAATGACACAATAAACCAAATTTACATTCTAGTTAAAAAGAAAAGGCATAAATTTGCTAGATACTTAAACTGTAAATTTGTTATTTCCCTTATAAGAAATAAGCTTTGACTGAATTTGCTGTTGCAAACCAGCAAGGGCCTGAGATAGTTACAGAGAGAACCACTCAAGGGCTGTGACAGTGACATGCAGGACAGAGAGGTTCCTCTTCAAGTGAGGAAAGAAAAGGTGAGACATCTTCCTGCAGCAGAGCTCACTGGTGAGTTTAGCAGCTACATGCACAGCCTTCCTGCAACGCGCCCATGCTCTCTGCAATGCCCCTGAGCACTTCTGAAGCAGCAGTAGAATCAGTTTGCAGATTTGTCAAGATGTCAAACCCCGAACAAGACATACAGGGCATTTACCTTAGAAAGCCAAATGCATTTTAGAGCAAAAAATCTGAGACATGATTCTCACTGCCCTGAATGCCTTGATGTAAGAGCTCATGGGGCCCATTGTTTATGCTACTCTGGCTGGCATTCAGCCATGTGAATAAAAGAAAAATGCTGAACTGATATTCTGTCTAAGGCTGAAGCCTCATTAATTGCTTCAGAGCCATGTCAGGTCTTAGCAGATGGCAGAGAAGAGACTGAATTTCTGACATTTTTAATTAAAATGTAACCCTTATTATTATGGGATTAATAGTTATATAAATATAGTTGAGCAATTTTAATGTGCCTTTGTGTAAGAGTCAAATTCTGTATTTTTGTAGACCTAACTTAGAAGCCTTAAAAGCAAGTGAATTCATGTTTGTAGCTCTTGAGATTTTATTGCTAATTTTACAAGCATTTTTCCGAAGGCTGCTTCTACAGTCAAGAGAACATACTGAAAACTTCAACCCCACTTTTTTTCCCCTATAGATCCACATTCATTGCAAAGTTTTCACAGGAAAATCTTTAAATCCCTCAAATTAGAAAGCAAGGTTCCCAAAAGCAGAGATAGGTGTTAATATATGTAAATGCCACACTTGGGGGGACAGGGTGTAATGACAGTTTTTGACAGAGGGAAGTCTCTTTTCACTAAGGTTGATCTGAGCTGACAAGACTCTTCCCCTTCTGGATTTTGGCCAAGACAGTTTTGACCAGCAGTGATAGAGGCATGTGCTCAGCTGCCTTGTCTGCAAACTGGCTCTATGCCCTGAGGCAGAACCACTCCCCAGACCTGTTCCCACCATGGGCTTCATTACACCCCAGCCTTAGATGAGATTTTGACCATAGCACCGATTTACATCTTCCCATCTGCTGCAAAGGACCCAACCAGGCTTCCTGTGGGCTGGATTTCAATAATCATGACTTGTCACCGGCAACATCAGGCCCTTCTTGTCCTCTACCACTTGTTTGCAAATGATAAAATTGTTTGAGAAATGAGTGGGGTTTTGCATACCAGTTGTTCTGTTAAAAGAGGGGAGAATAATCAAGGCACTTTTTGTTTCATGGTATAACTTTTGTGGTTTACTAGCTCAGAATGAGTCTTCAGCATAACTCTAACAAAAAAGGGTGTGTGTTGTGTTTCGCTTGACTAGCACAGGAACAGAAAAGCCACTGTCTATCACGTCTCCGTAAAGTCCAAATGTGTCTTGGTGCCAAAAACCTGGTGTCATTTACTTGACAAGTTTGGGACCCTCCCTCATGTAATGCTTGTGCTGCTTCACAGATGTCCCAGTACATCTTGGCACCCAAGCTGCTTTGTGTGGGGGCCATATCCTCACCTTCACCCTGCTGCTGGGGGCTGAAAGCAGGGGAAGACCTTACACCACAGAAACCCTTCCTGGAAAAGGCATGTGGAAGAAAATGGGTGCTATTACAGTTGGACTGAGCTGCCTCTCTGGCTCCTACATGTGGATGGGCAGTGGAGGGAGGTGAGCAGCTGAGGCAGGAGCAGACAGTAGTGCTCCACTGTGGCAGTGTCCTCTCAGTACAGTTTTCTCACACATGGTGTGCATGCAGGCACCCTGCCTCCCTCAGTGTCCTTGCAAACCTGTGCTGCAGGGGCCTGGGGCTCATGTCATGGGTCACAGTAGGGCACAGCTATCAGGAGTGACCCCATGGTCTGGTGCACACTGGCCTTACAGGGGAGACCCACCAGCACTACAGACGGACATAAACAGGCATTTCTGCTCAAAGCAGCCCCTACAGTTTGCTGCTTGTCCCTCTCCCTGCCATCTACATGCATACCAGCATGGGCAGTGGCTGTAACATGGATTGCTTCCTGCTCCAGGCCACCACAGGGGTGGCATGTTTGTCCCTGTATGGGGACATGGGTGTGAGGGGACAGAAGGCATGTCCAGGGAGAGGAAAAGGGCAAGAATGTTTTTTTCAGCAGAGACATGATGTGTGGGAAAGACTGTGTTATGCTGAGGTTATCTTGGCACTAACAAGCTGCACAGACTATGAGGAACTGGTCTATAAACCACCTGTGGGTGCTAATCTGCAGACACACTCTGTAGTTGACTGGGCAGGAAGGCTGAGGCAGAAGAGCTTTGGAACTGTGACTATTCTCCCTTCTCTTCTACACATTCAAACTGCAAGCTGCCAGTTGGATTTCCTTATCCATAGAAACAGTGGGCAATTGCAAAGGGTTTCAATGCACCCCTGGTGAGTTTGGCTCCTCTTTCTGCAGGGCCCCAGAAGCAGCCTCTTGGAAGCTCCTTTTGGGACCTGTGAGGATATCTGGGAGGATGCTCTTCTGCATCCTCCTTTCAGATGGGGAAGGATGGAGAGGGCTGAACTCTCAGCATGAGTGATGGCTTAAAAACCCCTTGGGTTTTTCTGAACAGCAGCTACTTGCTGGGTACAACACTTGTCAAAGTACAGCACATTTGCTCATCCTCCAGTGATCTGTACAGAAATAATTATTCCAAAAATCTTTTTTTATCCCCAGTGTGTGAATTTCATATTGACATTGCTACCCTGCAGAGTAACAGATACGTTCAGGGTAATGGGATCACTCAAAATTACAACTTTCAACAGCAGAAACTGGTGCAATGTTTGCATTACTTCTAACAAATTGTAGGCTTACTTTTTGTTTCTTAGAGCGTTGCAGTATTGTGAATACTATTTGGCCTTATCCTCTGGCTTCTCACGCCTGCCCACTGATTAATGCAGGGATAGGGATGGCAACTGCCAAGGACTGTCACACCAGGATGACAGCACCACATGACTGCTTCATGCGAGGGCAAACCATTTTGGAAGAGGTGACACAAGGGCGTGCCACCTGCTAAGGATGCCCAAACCCCTGCTGCACCCCACCTTACCTGGGCTGGGGCACTGGAGGAGAGGTGGCTCAGTTCCCCAATCCTGGCGGCTGCCCGTGGGTCGCTGGAGCTGATGAGGACAGGGGCGCTGATCTCCATGGAGTGCCNCGCCGCCACCGCCACCGTCTCCGTCGCCAGCGGCATGTCACAGCCGGAGGCAGCGGCCGAGCACGTCTTGTCCATCTCCATGAGCTGCTTGGCAGATTCATTCAGCTGTGTGGGGAAGAAAAGGGAAAGATAAAAAAGGAGTTGTAGACAGTGATAAGGTTCCCTCCAGTGCAGAAAAGGAGGCTCGGGGGAATCTTCTCTCTCTACAGCCACCTGAAAGGAGGCTGTAGCATGGTGAGGGTCAGCCTCTTCTCCCAGGTAACAACTGACAGGACGAGAGGAAATGGCCTCATGTTGTGCCAGGGGAGGTTTAGAACAGGATATTAGGAAAATTTTTTTCAGTTGTCAAGCACTGGAACAAACTACCCAGGAAAGTGGTGGAATCACTGTCACTTGAGGTATTTCAAAGACTTAAAACACATGGCACTTCAAGGCCAAGGTTTAGGGGTCGGCTTGGCAGTGCTGAATCAACAGCTGGACTGGATGGCCTTAGAGGTCTTTTCCAACCTAAATGATTCTACCATTCTATGAATTTATTTCATTTATGAGGCCAGGGGAATTATTTCCATCCACTTGTTATTGCCAGGAAGATCAAAAGAGGCAAAGTAAGCGTCCAGAAGAGTTAAGCTAGAACCAGGCACCATAACTCGGTCCACATTAAGCTACAAGATTTAAAAACACAGCATTCCCCAAAACAGCTTGTCCTAAGCTTCTGAGTCAGAGCCTGGGGAAGAAGGCAGGAGTCTCTTCATCAATGTTTTGCTATTCTCAGTTCCATCACAGGCCTCTGCTTGATGTTTGCCACACATGGTTTTGATCAAGGGTACAGCTTCCAAATCTTCCCAGTTTCATCTCCCTGCCTCCCACCTAACACAGGTTATCCAAATGCAGATGCAAACTGAAGGCATTTTCCCTAGCTGTATCACCTAAACTTTGGAAAAGCTTGATGGCTACTGGAAGACTTGCTCAGGGTTCAGCTCGAAAAAGTGGTCTCATCAGTTCTCTTGAAGGGTTTAATACTTGACTAACAGCCCATGAACACTGCACTAGGAGGCTCAGGCCAGCTTTCAGCTGTTCCTCATCCAATCCACACTCACAGATAACCTCATGTCTATGCAGGCTAGAGGCATCCTGGGCAGCACAACCCTGTCACTGAAGGCTCTTACCTCCCAGCCTTCATAACTCATCCAGGAAAGCCACACTGTACACAGCTGGAGAAATTTCAGGCACACAGGGATGCTACCGTCACTAATGACACATGAAGTGCACTCTGAAGTCAGCAGTGCTTTCTGCACAGCACTCATTGCCAATATAAATTCCCTCGAGGGGTGTTAACAGCTGATGGAAAATGCCACATTTTGCCAACAGACCTTTGTATTAAACTAGGATGCACCACAGTATGTTTGCATTTAATGAATAAAAACAACATATGAAAAAGGGAGCCAGAGCTAATGCACACGTGCTTTTGCATTCACTGCTATTCCGAGACCCACATAAACCAGAGGTGTATGTAATACTATTCTGGACCAAAACTAGGCCATTTTTTTCTATAACTACTTTTATGAATTATGGCAGCATCCAAAAAACAGTTGAGGATAAGGTCTTCCAAGGCTCTAAATTAAAAAAAAAGAAATAAAAAAATTTCTGCTCCAAGCCAAGACAATTTTGAAACCTAACACAACTGAAAATAAAAGGGAAAAAGAGAGGGAAGGGAAAGATAACAACAGAAACGTGCAGTTAAACAAATGTGTAATTGCGTAGCTTTTATAATTCCCAACCACTGTCACCATGCTGTAAATGAAAGAATAGGTGTTGCTAGCCTTAGGCAAGTCCCCCTGAGTTTGAAAGCACTTCTGGCTCCAAGAGGACTCATTCAGTGTAACAGGCAAAAACCACACTAACATCTAGAAAGTAAACCTCAACTTGCAGGATCCTTCTTTCTGTGACGGCTTCCACTAAGTCAACCAAGAGCCTCCAATTAATGATGCTCCCCTACTTTCAGAGCTGCTGGGAGTCCTGCAACCATTCAATTAGCAAGTAATTTTCCCAGCTGCACTCTCCAACTTGAGACCATGCTTACAGCCAGTGGAGTGCACTGCACCTGCCAATTTTTGCCGATAACAGCTGATCCTATTTCAGATTCTTCAGAAATGTCCATTATTTCCCACTTCATCATGCTCTAAATTGGTACAACCTAATATTTGCCAGCAGGCTCCAAGTTGCAGGGAAACCAGATGGCTCCCCTCCTTTAAGTAGGTGTTACAGCTCCGCTTACCCCATTGATGAAGATAGTCTAGCTGAATTACTTGAAATATTAAGGAGAAAAGGATAAAGCTATCAAATATGTATGACTCTTCAACAGCAGAGGGTGAGGAAATTTTTGCTAATCAACAGCAAGAAGAAGAAGAATATATTTTAACTCTTTGCGATAGGGAAAAAATAGAGTTAAAAAAAATAATTTAGAACTTCTGATTTTACAGTGTGCTACATGTGGACAATGAAGTGCTCCAGCTCTTGATATCAAGCTCTGAATCTCTTGTAAGAATTAGATTATAAATCCCACTGTCTGGAATCCAATTTAACACCGAAGCTGTTCTTTTTAAAACAACAAAATCCCCTTTTTGTTCAAAGCAGCACTTAGTTGTAATGTCAATAAGAGAGCAAACATCTAAACATGAAGTGGTAAAAAATAGCCCTGTATTGATATAAACGAAAGTAAATCTCAATATCAGTAGAAGATTAAAGACAGAAACAAAACTTCTCCCCAAACAGTCAAGTAATGAACTTTTGAGAATGTCAGAGGCTTCCTGAAATACTGGGAAAGAATTATTTTGTTCTGCCAAGATAAAAAATGCTTTATAGCCTTTCTACTTTATTTTTTGTAGAGAACTGTTTTTAAACAGCTTTGCCCACAGATGCTGGAAAGTACTTCCCAAATAGGCTATGAATACCAGAGAAAAGTCTGCTTACTACTTTGTAAAAGCAAACAGTTCTTCCTCTTCACAAAAAAACTTTCGAAACCTTTTTTTAAACTTAAACATGATTGCAAATTTCTTATTTTAAACTCTGAATATGTAAACAAGCATTGCTTTCTGGTGTCTGTCATCTGATCTTAAGGCAGACTTGCTTCCAGATGAGGAGCTTAATGGAAAGTTCTGACCCACAGTCAGTGTTAGGAATTTGACATTTCTGGAAGCCTGTAGCTCTTACGACAATCTCTAATATCAGAACCCAACTTTCTCACTCAGTTTTGATCCCTTCTCTAGAAAGATCCTATATTTGAATTTCTGGTCCTGCTTAGCCCAAAGTGACTTGAGACTTATGCCTTTGAGACTGCAGCGAGACTATTTTACCCCAAGTCCATTCTTTATAAAGGAGATGTCCTAGAAAGGTTGACATAGGATTTAGAGGGGAAAGGCTTGGATTTGAATGCCAAACCAGTCAAACGTTCCCAGCAGCCCTGCAATCCTGTCTAGAAACGCAAAATCTTGCAACAGCAAGCCTTGTATTATCTGAGGGACTTTATCATGCAAGAGATGTGATCAGACGGTGCAATAAAACTGTTCACAGGGTCTCAGTGACTATTGGCTGTGAGTCCTGCATGCTGAGATAAGGATGCACCAGTCTCAGTTCTTGGAGCTACTGTGCCTGTTTCTCAGGAAGACCTTCCCCAGCTGTGAGTAATCATACTGAAGACAGCTCTAGCTCATCTGGTTATGGGAGTGAAAAAGGGTGGGAGTGGAACACCTCTGTGCACAGAACATTGTTCACCTCCAAATAATCTTTTCCTGCAGTGGGAGCACTAATCAAGTGTTGTTCATTAAAAATTTAGTGGTCTTGATCAGGAAGCCATACTGTCCACCTGCCACAATGCAAGCTGTCATGACTTTAGCGTCCAGGCAGAGAGCCCATGTGATATGAAGTAACGGAGAGGAGTTTTTTCCTTCTTCTGGCTTTTAGATATGACTGTCTTAGATACTCTACTTGTGACTTTACCACACAGGTGACAAATATTAAGCTACATCACTCAGGACTTCTCCACTGGCAAAATTATTTTTTATTAGTCTCTACATAAATCTCGGGGTTTTTTTCTGCAGAAGGTATCATGGTGAGTCTCTGGTGCACGTGCTTGCACGCACAGATATATATGCACACTTCTAATTTCTAATACATCTGGGTTAAAAAGGGGCCACCTGTAAATGGTTTCGACATATTTCTCTTTTAAGGATGAGCGGATGGAGGAGAGAAACTGTCATCTACACTGATAGTCCCATGTGGGACCAAATATGTTCCTTATATCCTGATATGACTTAATGATCTACAGTTTCAATGAGCAACATTATGCATACACTTACATACCCCAGATGGAATGAAGAGTAAGGAAAATCTACTTCTTGTCTGGTGTAGGTGACAACTAACTCCAGGTTTACTTCAAATAGCAAATTATTACTTTGGAATTTATTGTTATTATTACTGAACAAGAGAGAAACATGGGAAATTTAGGTCAGATTTAAATAATTAATCCTTACTGCACCTCCATTGACAAATATGCCAGTGCATTTATTAATCCATGTTTGTGGCAAAATTATTCTATCCCAGTTCAGACTTCCAAGGGACAGTTTGATACACCAGGGTCATAACAGCAGCTCCTGGGTTGTGGTGTTTCACTGATAGTGCTGTCTTCTGTAAGAAGGAGGACAATTTTGCTATTGAATAATCTTACTTCTAGTCATTTAGGTCTGGGTTAGGGTTTAATTTCTGACTGACATCTGCTCTATCAAAGAGAGGACCTCACTGTGTGGCTTACAAATATACTTCAGCATGTACTTGACAATCTGTGGACCGAAGTGTTACTAATGTGTGACTAAAATGCCATTATTTTCTAAATGAGAAAAGATTGCTTAAATTCTCAGTTTTACATGTGATCCAGTGATTTTGATAAATTTGAGCCAATTTGGACCAGAAAGTATTACTTTATTAAGACTTTTATTTGCTATAAAATCTATTTTCTTCTGTCTTTATGGAAACTATTAGCTAAAGAATGATACTGTTCAAATACAGGTATAAGGTCAGAACACAGAGAAAATAAATACAGGTATAAGACTCAAACCAGTTTTAAAAGCAAAAAGTTACAAATCCCCTCAAATCTCTACATACTTAATATAAAAGAACAAATTGGAAAGAAAAAATATCATGCTCAAGTTTTTAGAAAGGAACCACTGAGAAGAGCAGAAAACAAAAGTAAAATTATTAATAAAACATCTTCACAATGTCCTCCTGAAAGATTGAAAATATTTTCACCTAGGGACTGCTGATTTTTATACTTTACAGTTCATAAATATTGAGAAGATCATGCACATCCCTGTCTTATGCCTTGAGGAGACTTTGGCAACTTGCAGTTCCATATCTGATTTTGTGATTAAAATAAACAGTCTGAATTTATTACTGCGTTTTCACTTCAGAGTAGGAACATTCAGGCCATATTAAGTTCATATGCCCTCATTAAACTAGTTTGCTAGTGTTATAATTTATGTTCTCAAGCACAGTGAGATTATTAAGTAACTAAGGGCATAACTATACAAGATTCTTCTGTCTCTGCTGGGTTCCTGACAGGACTGCATCTGTAAAAGCATTTTCAGACCCAAAAAGTAGTCTTTCAGAAAGCTAAAACAGCTTTTCCTTACTATTATCCCTACTGGCAAATGCAGGATACAGTCTTTCTTCTGCTGTAGCCAAGTAACAGAACAGCCTTTGACTCAAATGGAGGTTAGGCGGAAGTACATAAAACTTTCTTTACATAATACTTTACATGTTCCTTGGTAGGTTAGTACAGAGGATGCACAGCAATTCCAAGAGCTTGTGAGTGGGATATTAGCTGAGAAATTTGTGCCAAAGGCTCCTCAACCAAGTCATATTGAATATATCTATAATTTTAATCATTTATATGTTTTGTTAATTCAGATTTAAAAGTGTTTAGAGAAAGGCTACAAAGTTTTCTATGGAAAATTTAAATTCATTCGGCAAAACCTAAAAAATCCTATCTCAATTATTCATTTAGGCACCATCTTATGAAGAGTAATTAGTAAGGCACAGTTTAAGAGAAAATATTATAGCTAAACCAAAGCACTATTTATTGGTTTTGTGTTAATCTCTAACAATCCACTATTGCCTTTTCTAATTTATTGCCAGGGAGGAACAAGCAAATGTGGAACAGATTTTCTGCAAGTAGTTTATCCATCATGGAAGATAGATTTCTGAAACCCACACTGTGATTGAGAGCAGAGTTATTCCATGCACCCAGAAAATATAAGAAGTGCAGTACATGTGCTTGCTTGAACAGATTCAAACTAAATGATAGTTGCAGAAATACTTTCCTAGGACACATCTCAAACTTCAAGTGTTCTGTTCCTCCAGTCATAGGTTGAGGCATACATCTCATTCTCTTTTCCAAAAGCCTGCTAAATATGTCACCATGTTCTCAAGGACCAAAGTCCTTAAAACCCTACAGCAGATAGCCTTCCTACCCAGGGTCATCCACATACACAACAATGTCCAGAAAAAGCGAGCCAATAATTTTTTGTCTACAACGTGGGTCTTTGAAAGGTAGCAGTACTTAGCAATCTATTTGCCTGTAATACAAGATCTTTCTCATTTAGCAGCAATGTCACTTCTAACGCACTGAGGAGCTGAAGGAATGTAGTATATTAGAACAGCATGTGCTTGGACGAGCATGTCATCATGATCTTGCAGAATGAAAATAAATGATGCATGCAGCAGAAGTAAACACTAAGCCCTGGGTGGTGAACTGGGAATTTTTTTTTCTTTCCCCTTTTTTCCAAATAGTTTTAAGAAGGAAAATGGTTTGCTGTGGTCAGAACAAGTTTGGTGTATCCCAAAGAAATGCAAAGTCTGCTGCAAAGTCTGTTCAGGAGTTAAGCACAGCAAGAAGTGTTATGGAAACTAATGTCTAAAGAACTGAGAAGAAAGAAAATAAAACTAAATGCAATATCATTAAAAATAGATTAACTCACCAAAAAGAAGTACGCTTTCTAGATTGCCCTCCACTTACTGAAACAATGCTAGCTATTTAGCCTTCAGCTCCAAGTATGAGGACTCTCTTGCTCTGATCTGTCATCTCTGAATCTCTGATCTGCTGTGTGCCTTCGATATGCCTAAGGATTTCCTTTTTCTTTCTATCTGTCCCCTATGGACACCCTTTCCCATAATGAGACATTCATGACTGCACCAAAGCTCCTTTGAAGGCAAGAAATGTAACCAAATACAGCTTTACTCAACATCAGAAAGAGTGGGAGAATACAGCCTATTTTTACTTATAAATTATTCAGAAAGCTAAATAAAAAGTGCAGTCATGAATTCATGGGCTTGATCCTAATTCCTTTGAAGTCAGTGGCAAAACTCCAGCTGCCTTCAACAGTGGAAGGACTGGTGCCCATCTGGCACCAATTTCAGCACCAGAAGAGTCCTCGTTGAAGCTTGTGTAGATTTTACTGACAAACTATTTTTTCATCAAAACATGAAACTCATTGGAACTTAAATACTTCCCAGGAACTTTCTTGTTTTGACATGATGTCCTTCAGGAAATTGTTTCGCAGGTGATGTTTCTCAGCTAAGTCAAGAAACTTGCAAAGCCACAGTGGTTTAGGACTTCAACAGGCTACTTGGACTCCTGGCTGAAAGTCCCTGTGTGGGGGATTAGCCATGGGAGACCTGAAACAACACTAACACTTCCGGAATAGAGAGCCACCAGCTGCCTGGCTATGCTGAGTATCCTTCACTCTTGTTCTTGTGAACTGGAAAATCTTCGTGACTCCCCTCCGGAGTCCAGGTGTCCACCTGCACCACAAGGGAAGATGTTGGTGCTAGCAGAAGTGTGAGCAGCCTTATGCTGGGCAACAACCTTGGCTGGGTCCCTGGATGAATCAGAAGGCTTTCAGAAGCAGTTCAGATGATGTCCTCATGCCTCACCAAAACCTGGCAGCTTTATGAGCCCCGTATCATTACAATTACTGCAAGGATGGGAAGACCTCTGAAGCAGCTTTGTGATGAATCTAGAAAGCCCTTCACTTGTGAGAACTTCCACTGTGAGCCAGCTAAAAACTTCAGCACTAGGAAAGATTGTTTAGATCCTGGAGCAGAGCTGTATGGATCACATGTAAACTCAACTCAGTATCTTTAAAAAGAGCCAAGTTTGGTGTTTTCAGAGTTTTCAGGCAACTTTCTATCTCCATCCTTCCTTAGCGTTTCACAAGGCTTCTGGTGCTATTGCTTCCTCAAGTGATCAACAATATCAGTAAAGGATGAATTAACTGAAAATTGACAAGTTAAAATACCACCAACTAAGGAGGTTAAATGCCACCAACTAAGGGCAGAGGATGTCTTCAGAGTTAATGCACACATCAAGCCTGGGAGTCTTAAAGCAAGTGGCTTCCAAATTATGGTGTGTGACCCCAAGTAATTATAAATGGGATTGTGAACCAGGAACATAATGCTCATGTTGCAGAGACCCTTCTCTTCCTGGTAGCTGCACTGTGCACACATGCTACCAGATGTGACATTGTGCCCTTTTGCTCATACTCTCAGATTTGTTCCTGGAAATATAGTTCTTGAAAATGTTGGTTTTGGAATGATGAGGGTTGTGTGAAGGAAGCAACAATACCACATCATTTTTTAAAGGAAAAACTTATTTCCAGCTTAATGAGACAAAAGATAAGGGTGAAAGAAAAACACATATTTGCTGAAGTCCTTTATAAATTTGATAAGAGAAGTGTTCTGGTGGGTAATGAGAAGAAGACCTACACCATCACCTCACACCAGAAATGTTACCTGCAGAAAGCATGAAGTTGGATAAATCTTTGGCGCTTTTGGAGGCTCTTAGAATTGCAGCACAAGGAGTATATGGGGAAGCCAAAGTAATTTTTCAAGTAATGCAAGGCTTTGCCTACACTGAGCAAGCAAGGACTCTTTGTTGCAGTGATTTACAACTTTGTGTAGAATAAGAAATCTTGTGCAATCGGGGAAAATTAAGTTTTATGTGCTGCAACTGAAGATTACCTGTGGGGAATCGCATACAAATAAATGCACTATCTCTGATAAAGCAGAAACGAAGAATGAAAGCAAATGCCAAGAAAATGTTTTGGTTGAATTGCTTGTAAAAGGAGCCAAGGTATACACAATTCAAGCAGATATTAGCACTAAAGGGTTGTGATAAACAGTCTTTGCCCTGTGTGTACTATATTTAGAGACATTTTTTACTACATAGTGTTCTGGCTTCTGCTTCCCAAACACAAGACAGAAAAGGATTGCTGGATGTGGTACAGGGCATTTGCAATAGTGTGACGTCCCATGGGGCTGTATAGTTAGATTCTGTGTGCATGGAGCTCCTGCTACCACTGGCTATAAAGCAGCCTTGCTGGCTGTGGTGAAGGGTTCCTGCACCAGCTCCAGGATCACAATACATGTTTCTCTGGAAGCAGCCAACAGCAATGGATGTCAGCCATCTGTCTGCTGTGTCTTTGGAGAGATGCATCTAGCCTTTGGGTTTACTATTTGCCAGTTGGGGTGAAAGTATGAGTCAGGACATATTGAGCTGCTGTTTCACCAAACCATGGGATGACTCTCCAGAGGGAGAGCTCTGAGATTTTTCTCTGAATTGGGAGATGAACTGTGTGTGTTTGAAATGGGCAGCTGCACCAGGATACATGAATCATTTTTGTGACAGGGAGACTGGTCTTCTTAACTATGCACACAGATGAAAAAACAGGAATTTTGCTGAGAGAGACATGACTTGACAGCCTGAATTTGCGTCTCCTGCATTATTACAGTGCAAACTCTGCTTTGAATTGCCTGCACATTTAAAGCACCTTCTTCCTGCATAGGTGTGCTGATGCCTGTACAGCAGCACGGCTCTTTTTCCTCNTTTTTCCCTCCCTCTATGCAGTGACCAGTTATTTTAAAACTATTTTTACATAACCCTATCTTGCCCTGGAGACCTCTATACTTCTGTCATACTACTAAAAGGCGGACAGTGGGTTGGGATGGCATTATGGGGCAGGGGCTGTGGCACATGGCAAACAGAGCACAACAGGCACATCTCAGTTTTTTTGGAAGCCTGACCAGTAACTGAAAGCCAGTCTGCAAGATATGAAAATAGGTTTTCTGTGCTATGTGATGATGTAATTGGGTTCACAACCCTCCCCCCTCACCTTGTGGAAGAAAAATCTGACAAGGATGAACTGTGATAAACTCCCTAAACTCTGCAAATTTTTGACTGAAAATGGCAGCACTCAGCCTCGCACTCATGGCCTGACTCACTGCCCCTCACCTCAAGGAACCATTTATAGACCTCTTTGCAGAATCCAAGATCTTAAAATATGATTGGGGGCAAGTTTGAGTTCAGAGTGAGAGGTCTCTTCATTGACTTGCCAGCAGCTACAGTCAAAAGTACACTGAACTCTCAGGCTATCAAACTAGAAATGTTATTTGTTCAACTTTTTGAGTTTAATTTCTGGTTCAGGGTAAAGGACACACACCCAGCGCAGTGGAATCATGCAGTGAAGCAGCTAGTGCCCTTGCCTTTGTACACTCATCTGGAGCTGGATCAATGTTCTGGTTTCTGTCCAAGCCTGTTCTACCACAGGTGTCACTGCTAGATAAGAGGTGTGCCATTTCTTCAGCCCCAATGAGCTTGGAGCAGATCATTTAGGATGCTCAGGCACATGTGTCACATTACTGCAATAAAGTATGATGATTGCCAGCATTAGTCACTTTTATGACATCCATATGCAAATGCTGTTTATGCTAGTATGCTACAAGTGGAAAGAATTTGGAAAACCACTGCCCTAGGCCATGCTGTTTGAGCTCTGAGATGGCAGAAGGAATGGGCTAGCAAAAACTCTGCACAGTAGGGAATCTTTCTGAAACTGTAGAACACTGGGGGTTTTTTTCCTGTTTGTGGAATTACTCAAGCTCAAATATTTTCCTAATGCATTCCTTTCTGAAAACAGAGTGACCTGCATTGCACCTACATTCTGTAGGCAGAGAGACAAGTTGTCCCAAGGAAACTGAAATTTTGCAGACTGTGACCACATTGTGTGATGCAGTCACATAGAGACATTTATTCATACTTTTATTATTTTTGCCATTAAATGCTGAAAAGCTCCCACCACACATCAGAATTCCATTGTGAGAAGCATTATGTAAACAGAGAACAACAAGACAGCTCTTGGCCCAAAGAAAGTACAAATTAGGATGGGGACAAGAGACAATGCATACTTCATAGACAAAATATACAATGCAACAATCTTATCAGCAAGATGGACAGAGGATTTTGCACAACATAAATCTGCTCTAGCCATCACAGCCAAGAACAATTTTAGAGAAGAATCTGGAGGAGCAATGCTGATGCAGATGTTTGAAGCATTCATCACAACAGTGAAGAACAGAGCACTACGGAAGAAAATTGGGATTTAAAAAAACTGACAAAGTGATTGTCATAGTTGGTATTCAGCAATAAATAAAAGACAATAGGCAGAGAGAATAATGAGTAAGCAAAGGTTTGCAAGTAAGGGCAAGTTGTATGGTCTCTAGAGGACAGAGAAGCGCTCCACAGAGAAAGAAAGGAGTAGCAGCGGATGACAACATCAGACTGTCGAGAAATGAGGCATGTCTGCATTTGCTAAGGATGCAAAAAGGATGTAGCCATAATCGGGGTGTGACCTGATGAGAGTTTGATCTTTGCAAATTCTCAGCAATTGGGTTGGACAAAGACTGGTAGAACTGCCAGCCAAATGAATGAATGACATCACTCATGAGGATGTGATTCCCACTGCCAATGTCCTTATTACTAATCATGAAAGTACATTGTTCCCTCTTCAACCAGTGGTAAAGAGAAAGTAACTGTGCACTGTGTACTGCAATGCAAACTCAGGTATGTGCTTAGTGAAAGTTCATCCATGCAAAGGCAGACAGACCTGTGTGTCACTGGAATGGTGTGGAGCTGCCTTTACTTTGACTCAGGCCTCAGGAGTGCTTTTGTGCCTTCAAGGACCCCCATATGACAAAACCTTGTGCTTGAGACAGAGCATAACCCTAAGCAGTAACTAGCCAGGGTTAAGCCACGACAGCCCCCCAGGTGCTGGAGGGAAGAGATGCTCAGTGCCAGTACCAAGAGCTCCCAGACCTCATCTGTCTTGGGAGGCTTCCAGGAATTCAGCATTAATCACCTCTATAGCTCTTCTTCAACTCCCATAGTTCATATATTGAGGGATAGTAAAACCTTGCATCCACCAAATCAATATAACCACACACATCTCTTTCCTGAGCAATGCACCTCAGTGAAAGGCTTTGGTTGGGAACAGGTAAGTCTAGGCACTAGACTGGAGCAAAGGGGGAAGACGGTGAGGAAATTATTTCTCAAAGATTAGAGTTATAGTCCTCCGTCCTGGGCTAGGAAAAGAAAAAGGATACAAGAGGAAGTCATGACTGTAAATTCCTTACTATGTTGTTGAGGCTGAAGAAGATCAGAGAGAAGAGATGAAGGAGATGACCATGAGGGCATGCTCTCTCTCCTTCTGCATGGTTGCTTTCTTCTTGATAAACAGAGTTGCCTCTTTCCTCAGTGCCATCCCTCTAGCCATGTGGTAAGAGGAAAATATCTCCAGCATAAGTCTATCACTGTCTGAATCTGCTGCTTTGTCCCAAGATTTCCAGAAAAATTCTGTTACTGAAAAATTCTATTATAGAAAGCTCTCTCATGAAATTTCCTGTCAATTTGATTCAATTGTGTCTAAACAGATCGGAAGACTTCAAAGTCAGATTTAGAGCAGGACACTCCCTCCAGCCTCACTTAAGCAAAGCCTAATACTATTAACCTGGCTTATGGAGTATCTAGTATGCTTTGTCATAAAATTATAACTTAATGAAATAATTAGATAAGTCAAGGGACAATCAGGAGGTGGAAGAGGTTGCTTGCACCAAGTCCCACATTCCTCACCTCACCATTTTGTCATGATGGCTTAGAGCACAGTGCAATGGTATCAATCACTGCAGGATAACTGTGGGTGGGAGCTGCTGCCCTCATAGACATGTTTTTCTGCAGTGTGAGATACCACATGGCCTCCTTTCCCATCTTCCCTCTTTCTGCCTTGCATCAGCATAGTTGTTCTTGGGAGTATGCAGTGAATGGGATGATGAAACAGGTATGACTTGAAACTAAAACAACTCCAACTTGAATGAATATCTTTCAACAGGGAGACTTCCCTGATTCATCTCAGCACACAGATATATCTGGTAGTTCTGGAACATAGAGGGCAGAAGGAAAGAATTGTCACACATGAGGTAAAAGCAGGACAATCCCTTTGGCAGCAGCCCTTGCTTTTGTCAGATTAAAATAATGCCAGTATTACACTCAAAACAATGCAGCAGGAGAAAAAATAAACAATGGTTGGTCTACTTTGTAATGAAAAAGTAAGAAAAACCAATGCAATTTCTTCTACAGGACAGACTAAACACAAAGGGGTCAGCCTTCAAGAGTCCTGTGTATTCTAGAGAAAATCTGGAAAAGATAGAGATTCCTAAATTAATTCCAACTATCTTCCCCTGTTTCTGATTTTTGCTTTTAATTTGCAGATTCCTCTAGTCATTTGAATTTGGTTTTTTCAATGTTCAGCTCTAACACCTAACAAAATGTCAGAGAATTTCAGACTTAAACATCTGGTTTTGGCACAGCTAATGACATTCTTAGGCAGAAAAATCAACTTCATCTGTTGTTTTTATTATTTGAAGCATGCATTCAACATACACACACACTCCCAGACCTCTTTATGCCTAGAATAAAAACAGTTTGACCATTCCAGCATTTGCGACAATAAGAGTAAAGAAAGAGGTAAAGATTCATTGCTACATCCTATCAGGAAACTGTTATTCTTGAAACTACTCTTCTTTAAAAGTCCAAAAGTTCAAGCTCAGACATATTTGTGACTATTTACTTATTATGGTAGAATAAGCATAATATCATAGAATGGTTTGGGTTAGAAAGGACCTTAAAGATCCTCTACTTCCAGGCCCCCGTCACTGGAGAGGTGCTCCAGCCCTCTGACCAACTTTGTGGCCCTTCTCTGGACTTGTTCCTACAGGTTCACATCTCCCTTATGCTGGGGTCCCCAGAGCTGGATGCAGCACTGCAGGTGGGGTCTCATGAGAGTAGAGTAAGAAGGCAGAGTAGAGGATCATCTTCCTTGCCCCATGGCTATGCTGCTTTGGATGCAGCCCAGCATGTGGCTGGATTTCTGGGCTGCAATTGTGCACTGCCGGGTCATGTTGAGCTTCTTACTCACCAGCACCTCTAAGACTTCCTTTTAAGGGCTGCTCTCAATCCATTGTCCATGCAATCTGTACTTGTGCTTGGGATTGCCCTGACCCAGGTGCAGGACCTTGCACTTGGCCTTGTTGAACTTTGTGAGGTTCACATGGTCCCACCTCTCAGGCCAGTCGAGGCCCCTCTGGATGCCATCCCTTCCCTCCAGCATGTTGACCACACCACAGAGCTTGCTGTCACCACCAAACTTACTTGAGGGTGCACTCTCCATGTCACCAACAAAGGTTTTAAACAGCGCTGGTGCCAATACTGACCCCTAAGGAACGTCACTCGTCACTGCTCTCCACTTGGACATCAAGATGTTGACTGCCACTCTTTGAATGTGACCACCTAGACCATTCCTTATCCACTGAGTGCTTCATCTGTCAAATCCATGTCTCTCCATCATACTTATGCAGCATGCTATCTTCTGAAAACACAGATCAGAGGGCACTCTAAGAGACATTCCTTGGCAATTCTTTTTTGGTGTCACTCTCAACAACTGTCCCTCCTGTCATCTGATGAAGACCAACTTACCCACTACTGACACAGCAAAGGATAATATGTGCCTCTGCCAGGTCCTTTCACAGTCTGGGATTTTAATATTGGACCCACTTGTCTTCATTACTCCTGGCATCAGTGCTGTGGCAGACACATGGAAACATTTTGCTCTTTGCTCATGGGGCTATGGCCACCAATGAAGGGGCAGAGAAGGCAACCAGTTTGTCAGGGGCACCTCTCAAACCCCTCCTACTGACCCTCCATGTATACATTTGGATTTAAGATCCCCACTCAGAATTTTAAGGCATCAAGAAAGGCCCCAAGAAGGAAGCTAATTAAGATGTGCAACATGCACTAACAAGGACACTAGGAAACAAGATGAAGAATGCTGGTGTGAGAAATAATTAAATCCTCCAGGATTTTTTGTTTAATTAACTGCTAGACAGCATATCTGTTGACATACAACTTCTTAATATACATTCATGCAATAGCTCTAGGTGAGTGAGACTGAAAGATACTTTCTTTTGAAAAGGAAATCCCAGGGAGTCAACAGTGCTGAAACAATCTTTAGAAGCTGTCAGAGGTGATCAATGGCTGGAAAAGAGAAAAGATCTCTTCAGTACCTTCTCTAGAGAGCAGGGAGTACTGATGCTCTAGACTCCACTCAGAGCCCTGGGACGGTGCGTATGCTCAACTGGGAATGCTAATTTCTAGTGCTTGGAAACCTGCACCATTGCTGGAGTTTGTCACTGCAATGGCTGCGTGCTATGAGGCTTCTGAGCACCTCTGGCAAGGCCAACACATTTGTTGCACAGGCAGAAGCTATCTCTAAGAGATGTGCTATCTATTTACTTGGTCCTTCTGAGATCATAGTGCTCGTTTTGTAACACAAGCAACTCTGCAAGGATAACAGAAGATCAAAAACTTTGAGGTGGAACCCAAAACGCAGTAACAGAAATGAGACAGAATTGCACCCAGGACCAGAAAACACACTGAAGCACAAGCATGGTTCAGGTGACCTGGAGGTGAAGGGAAGGGCTGATGTGCTGGGAGCGCGGGGAAATGGCAGCAGATGCAAAACACAGTAGGCCAGACCCCAGTCACTTTACACCAGACAGGATGACAAACAGGATTTTGCATGGGAAGTGCTGGAAGCCCCTCATGGATTGTGGCTAAAGACTGAAGTCTTGTTACCAGATCAACTTAGATACCTAGGAACCTAATTTTTGGCATCTAGGAAGCAGCACTTCAAAAATGCCCTGTACAGGTGTAGAATTGTAATAGATGACTTTGAAAGAGTCAGGAAATGGGCTTATTTGCTAAGGTTGTGTGCCTAAGTTGGTTGTGCTGGAAACGTTTTTTTGCTATAAATTACTCCAGAGAGTTATTTTTACAAAACACAGTCTAGGAAATTCAGATGTTAGTCATAATTAGGAGGGGTGGGTGGGAAAGATATTTTTGGATATGACAGCTGGCAAATTTCTGGTTTAATAGGCCCTGAAACAATAAGAGGTGATAACAACTCGGATCTGGTTTTGATGAACAGAAATATTGGTCATAACATAGAAATCCGAATAATTTTGAGTTCATTCAAATGAAAGTAGGCAAGAGTAAAATCAAGAGAAGACCTGTAACTAAAACTGTCAGTTCTCAAAAGGCAAATTTTCACAACCTACAGCTGTATCTAAATTTACATGCTGGCTCTCACCACGGCTCACACAGATCTCATAATTGTCTGGGCTGGAGGATGACTCAAATATGACAGAACTCCTACCTACCTCTGTATGCAGGCTTCCCCTCTGTGGCACCCACCTGAGATGAACTTCAGTGTAAAGGTGGTGTTCCCTGACAAAGAAACCAGAAAGCAGCCTTGCTTTGACTTGTCCAGACACAGCCTGAGGGGAGAGAGTGACTCAAAAAGGTCTACAGAGCACAGGTGCTCAGCTAGTCCAGGGGAAACCTGATATTTAAGTCAAAAGGTGACAGTGCAGCTCAGTTTTGTATCCTGAAGATGGAGGAAAGTGTTAGAGAATCTGTATGAACGATCACTTTATGAAGGGTGCTGGAAATCAACAGAGAACTTAAAAGAAACCAGTCAAATTAAAAAAAACAAACAAACAAACAAAAAACCACCACAATATTTCTGCCCAAAGTCATGCTAATTTACATTTTACATAGGAAATTAAATCAAAGAGCATAAGGTTCTTTATTCATAGAAGCAAAAGGGAGCATAAGAAATCAAGCTGTTATGCAGAAAAGATGGGCCACAGATTAAAAATAACGTGTATCTGTATAAATAATATATACATAGTATA
The DNA here is from genome assembly GCA_013397195.1 of Hylia prasina. Lineage (NCBI taxonomy): Eukaryota > Metazoa > Chordata > Aves > Passeriformes > Sylviidae > Hylia > Hylia prasina. Next base: position 287,785 of record VYXD01005559.1, on the reverse strand, counting down.
CAAATACACATTTTATATTGTAATATGTTGTATATTTAATCTTTTTCTCACCTCTGACAGCTAATACTCTTAGTTTTCCCAGCTAACCTAATCTTTTTTTGAACTTTCATAGATTATTTTACTTTGTATGCATGTAAGAGTACTTTAAATTAATGAGTTTTATTCATGGATTGATGTTAAAATAGAGGTCCCTCTTGCATCCTACAAACAAATTCTGCATGTTTTAGTTTGAATGTGAAACATGAGAACTGTATTTTGTACTCCATTCATATAGAATTCTGATACCAAGAAGTACCTTGGAATAGTCTATAATATTCTATACAGGATAAAAACAAGTGAGACCAAGTTTTTTGAAGCTATGAAGGTGCAGGAATGAAATTCTTAAAACAATATATGTATAAAACTTGAAAATTCATATCAATAAAGCTTTTCAACAGAAATTGGCTGAACATCTCTTAGAGCTTACATTATTGTCAGCTTTGCAAGGTTCTTATTCCATTTTTATCTGACATGCAAAAGGATAGAACAGAAAAAAATCAATTGTGATGTTAATGGGTGTAATTCTTAACTCATTAGTGTTACACCTACTTACTACTGGGATGAATTTGCTCCCCTGAGATTTAGTAAGTCAGCTTTTCTAAAATCATCTACATTAGTTTCAATCTACCCACCTTTCAAAAGCTTCCATTTTTATTCACATTAAATTATATTTGCAAGGCTAAAATGAACCATTTTACAGTCCTTAAAAATAGAGATTGCATGTCCTTTTTGAAAAGGGCACTAAACAAACGTTACTATTTAATGAACATCTAATGCTTCAGGTTTTTTGGAAGGCTTTCATAAAAGATTCTTGGAAAGATTCAGAGTGTGCTGCCACCGAGACCACACAAAAATAAATGATGGGTCAGACATCAAGGTTGAATTAATTATGAGAGTCCCATAGGGACCCATCTGTCCTGCAGCTGAAAGGACAAACCAAACAGGCTGAGGAGAGAAAAAACATAGACAACAAATGGACAGTGCAACAATTATTTGTTGAAAATGGTCAAAATAGCTGTTAGAGCTAGAAATACACATGTGGACACATTGAGTTTTCAATAATATAACTGTGATGACTGCAACTGGGGACACCAGCATAGTGGGAAATGGCTGATGGGATTCTGCACATAGAGGAACAAAGGACAAAATCTGCCATCCAGACTGAAAGTGTAAACCCTCTGCATTCATTTGCAAGATAACTAATGGCTACCCTCAGCAAAGTACATAGTTATGCAGCTAAGGACCTTCTTCTGCTGGGAAGATGAGTCTCTGCGACACTACTCAACCTCAGCTGGGATCCTGGTAAATGTGCTCGGGTTCCCTTGTATGGGTTAAGGTGTTTTAGGATGACTGCTGGATCCTGTAGTACAGTACAAAGCTAAAATGGATGGTCTGCTCTGCAAAGATAGTTTTGGAAGGAAAATCATTGTTTTCTTTAAGAAATGCATTTGCCTTTGATTTTGTTTTATTTTCACTCCTGGTTGAGCTCTTTTTAAACACTGACTTGCAAGAATTATTTTCCCTGGGGCGTTTTCTGGACCTATGCTGCAGGGCTCTAAAACCATCAGCTCTGCCCATTCTCCTCCTCCCTCTTTCTCCTAGATCTCCTTTCTACTTTTTTCTTTCTTTTTTGACTGTGAAGAACAGGAGAAGATCCTCATTACCCTGCTTCGGTGCTCTGTAAAAAGAATTTTAAAGCTCCTAATATTACTTAATCACAGCTTTCAGTGCCCCTGCTGCCATAAAACATTATAACAATGGGTTGGCACTTCATCAATTGTAATTTGCTGATATTACAGTCACAGTAGTGCCCAACATAATTGCCTTTCTCTACCACTGACTCATAAGGCTTCTTGATCTTGGTCAATCTTTGCTCTGGGGGTTGTAGGCACAAATTTTGCTCTAACAGCTCAGGTTTTTGCATTTCCTGTTCCTGCCCATCCAAGCAGGATGCGTCCCTCCAAATACTTGGCACACCACTGCCCTCAAATTTCACTCTCAGATATTTAAATCTATTAGGACACACTTTATTCTTCATTATTCTCTATTTTACACGTAGCAGCAGAACACAACTTTCAAACAGAGATAATAACAGCAGTTATTAACAATGAAGGAGCTCGCTTGAAGACAGTAAAATAAAAGAAATTTTGTCAGAGCTTTGAATTCCTTGCAGGTCCAAAACTCCTCCTAGCAAGAATATGACTTCAAACCTTACAGATTTTTAACAAAATGTTTATTTCAGGACAGAAAGCACATTGAGGATCAAATTCATTATGTTGTGGGTGTTATTCTGTAGACAAATTGCAACATAAATTATCAGCCCAAATGACTTCTGTAAGAAGAAACAGTAGTCCCTACTCTCCCTGACAGAACATATCGTTTGTGACTAATGTTGTAAAAGTAATTATTATGGGCTGTGAATACTTGTTCCTTATCTGCTTGTAGCTTCTCTGAGGTTGGGACAGAGATGATACCACAGAGGCAGGAAAAAGCCTCTCTGCAGACATGCAAGCATCCTTGCTCAAGATTTGTAAGGAATAAAGGAAAAGATAAATACATTACACTCACATGGCTGTACAGACAACCAAGCATAATGCTGAAATAGAGGCTTTCTAAAACACTGCAGGGGCAAGGTATATTTTGATGTCTGCTGGGTTTTTGTGCCTCTTTCTGCTACCATGGTCTTGCTCTAAAAGCTGTCTTTCTGGGCTTCCTTTACAGAAGTGGTGATCCTGGTGAGGAATTTGCTAACCATCCCTCCTCAATCCCCATTGCAAAAGCTTTGTAAGCACCTGCAAAAGCCTTTTGTGCAAGCACCTGTGTGAAGGGTATGGCAGCACATTGCCAGGACAAAGTGTTACCACAGGGGAGCACAACAAGGATTATATCCACTGTTTGTAGCCCTGGCATGTTAAACCCTGAGATCCTCAAAGTGACTGGCTTGTTTTCTAATGCTCTGGCTTGCATAGTAAGGGTAAGAGCTCTTGTCTGGGCCATGGGAGCAACTGGGGACATGAGAGCCTGCCAAGCTGGAATACTCTATCCAGAGTGCAGGGCTTAGGATGCTATGTGAAATCCCATACACTTCAGCCAATCAACTGACACAAATGGAAGGCTACTGTGAGAATTAAACTTTGCTTATTCTACACATTTTGCCAAGATTTTGAAAACCACTTAATGGACTTGGACAGATTTGAAGAGTGTTTTTTAGATTCAAGTACTACTTGTTTAATGGATTTATTTTATAAATATCAGCAGTGAGATTTTCAAAACTTCTTTGGCACTTGACCTGCTGATTCCTTTTAATTTTTAATGCAAAGTAACATCTGAAGCTGGCAACAGCAACACAACTGTATAACTTGAATACTTGCATAAGCTCATTTCATATTCAGAACAAGGCCTTCATCCACTCTGTGGATGAAATAGGTGGCCGATATTGTAGTCTGGAGGATCACTTCCCTTTTGTTTTACAAACCACTGTACAAATATGGCCATAGCACCCAAGTATCTCATTTGAATAGGCCTTTCAAGTCTCCAGATTTCAATATTTTACAGATAAATCACGTGTATCTGTACGCATGAATACACATGTAAGTGAATACAATTGTACTTATTTTACCTACTCTGTGTGTGTGTGTCTGGTATGAATATATATGCATGCAGACATTCCTACATGTGTTCTTGGCCCTTGGTGCTGGGTACCTGACTGTTTGCATCTCTTTAGCATCTGTAAGCATCACTATTCTGACTCTGCTACCTCCTGCTCCTCCATGGCCACCCAGGATGTGCTAGTGCTTGGAGAATTTCAGCGAGACATTGCACATGTTCCCTACAGGCTGTTCTTCTGAGGTTATCAGCCTTTCACCCTTCAAGAGCAGTAATTATGAAGAATAGATATTTAGGAGTGGGAGAAGGATCAGGATGCTGCAAGGTGCGTGGGCAGTGCCAGCCTACAGATGAAAGTAGGGCTGAGGAAAGGTGGTGAGGTGCAATGGTGGCTGGCTGTGCAGACGTCCCAGTTTGCTCCTTCTGCAGCAAAATTCAGGACAGTAACATTGCACTTTCCCGGGACAAGAAAAAGAAGGGGAAAAGGATGAAATCTGGGAGAAACCCAGCTTTCTCATTTAGTCACAACAAACTGAATGTCTTACACATTCAGATTAGAAGAAAACTAGTCATTAACTTATGCAAGGCAGCTGGTTTCCCAATAATGGTTCCTACACATTCTGGTTTTAATATTATTGTTCTTGTCAACTGTGGGAATGCAATGTATATTAATGATGGTTTATTCCAAATTGGTCATTGTCGGAGTTAATAATTAGGTAGGCAGGCACTAATTATCTCTATTTTGTCTCCAGTCACTAACTAAGAAATCTGGAGAAGTAATTTCAGAGGCAGGCACCAGAGCCACACACAGTAAAGCAGGCTCTGCTGTGGGCACAACAGAGATTCTTCACTAGAGAGAGGCACCACACAATGTCTGGAAGCAGAGTCAGGGTGATACTGCTCTGAGTACAGGGTGCAGAGTGGCAGCACCTGGGAAAAATACACATGGATGTGGTGTCCATCTGCTCTTTGCACCCCTGGTTCACCCACGAGGGTGGAAAGCTCCTCAGAGACACTGCTTGGCACCTGGACAACAGAGCTGCACCACTGCTGGCTGCAGCTCTGGTCCCAAGCAACACTGCCAGGAATGACACCACCAGCAGGAGGATGGGCAGCAGTGGGAAGAGGTGGAACCACAGGTCTGCAGAGAGGAATTGAAGTCTCAGAATTTAATCTGAAATAAGAATCCTGTGGAAATTATAACAGGAAAAAGCTCAGGATAAAGATGGGTCTGGCACACGTGGAATGAGAGCCCTTGGGCACAGGGATGGAGATGCCTGAGCCCCTGCTGGAGCAGAGGGCACCATCAGCACCCTCTGAACATCTGTGCATTCAGACCATGGCTGAACCTGCCCTGCTGCTCTGGATCAGCTCAAAACTCACATCTCTTCTCAGAGAAGTGTGCAAGGTATCCCAACTGCCATCATCCTCCCCTATTTTCCCTACACAGTGTGGAGATTACACCAAAGGGGAAGCCTTTAGAAGGAGTTAATGGAACATATTTTGCTGACCACTTAAAATTGAATTAGGTGTACCCCCATAGTGCCTTAGCAGAAGCAACCAAAAAATTCCCTTTTCAGTAGTTCTGGTTTAGTTTATCTGTCTCATATAAGAGTATTTGAGGTTATCCTGCCCCTTGTAGGCAAAAAAACCCCTCAAGATTTCCAGACCAGCATCCACCACGTTATAAACTTACCTCAACATAGAGAATAGGGAAAATGCCAATCTTGTCACCCAGCATTCCTTCTGCCCAGTTGTCATCCACCCTCCTGATGACTGTCAAAATTTCATCCTAAAATCAGAGATACACAAAATACATAGTCAGATATTTTCAGTAGAAAGATGTAGAATTTAAATTACCCACATGGTAGCTTAGAGAATGAGTACGCAGAGCAGGTCATAAGCCAGATAAAAGTGTTTCCTGAATCCTGGGCTAGAAGCATCCCTGGCCCAGTATTTTATCCCAGACATCCCAAAGTGCACTGAAGCACCCTGCAGACCCTGCAGCTCATGCTGGCTGCCAGCAGCTCCAAGGGTCTGGGCACAGCAGATGTGAAGAGGCAACTCCTGGCTTCATTAGGGGGAGAGAAGAATGTCTGACCCAAGAGGTCACTATAAATCATAGGTGAAAACTCCTCAGCATGAAGTTGCCCCTGTGTATCCAAGGGTCTGTTGTGATGCTTGTCTGCTCTGGAACACACTTAAAAGGGAAGCACCAGCTCAGTACAGGTAGTCCTGGAAACACTTCCAACAAGGAATAGTACAAGGTGCTCAGCAACAAGCCTACACTGCTGACACACTGAATGTCATTTCTTCTTTTAAAAAAGTATTATAAGGTAAAATTGCAAAGCGGAAAAACCCTAAAGATAACACAGCAAAACCAAATTGCATTCATCTGTTGGATCAGCTTCAATTTAGATACAAGTGCATTTCCTAAAACCAATGGCATTTTAATATTATATTTAATCTAGGGATTTAAGAATTTCAGCAGATGATGAACTTCTTTGTGATTATAAAACAAGAGATAAAGCAAAGTACAAACCAAATAGTTCAAACTCAGAATGTACAAGTCATTAGGAAAGCTCAAGTGACTGGAACAAAACCCTGACTTTTCTCAGCTTGAACTACTCAGTTTGTCAATGGATTTCTGCTACCATCCATGTCTTCTGAGGTCATCATACTAAACCCAGGCTTAAACCACCACCACTTTCTACAACAGCTGTGGAAGGCAGCCCTCTCAATGGGGCTCTGCCTGGATGTTCAGATCTCCTATGAGAAAAGGAAGGAGTGGGCTGAGAGAAGCTAGGAAGTCAGCTTTGTTCCCTCATGGCATCCAATCTTCTCTGCTCTGGTGCAGAAATTTACAAAAAAAGAAGAAAATCTCTTCTTCCAGGAAGCTGAGACAGAGTTCCCTGCCGATCTCACTTTATTTCCACTACCCACTCTGTGAAAATAAGAGCTACATATGGTCTACCACGCTCCAGGTAACAAGATACTGATGTCAAATAGCCAGGCAAGGGCAGCTGGCTTTTCTGCAGATATTTCTCACACAGAAAAAGAAAACCCCACAAATTCCTGATCCAGGATGCTCAGACCATGGATTTGCATTGATAAAAAAATGACCAGAACAGAGATGTGATGTGATGTACTTTGTAGTTTTTGAACATGTGCATTTTGAACACGTGCACTCTGAAATGGCTTAAATGTTTCCTTTGAATTATTCATCTGAATGATCCATTAGGGGAGAGCTCATAGAAACGGCTACAAACTGAGTCCTTCAGCTATTTATTACAGCTGGAAGGATGCAAAAAGAATTTGTGCATTTAATTTCCTGAAGAAACAGATAGCATTCCCTTCCAAAACCCTGTCTGCACAAACCATTTTTGATCTGTTTAAAGAACTGACAGTAATGCATCTCTGCAAAGCTTCCACATGCTCTTACAAAAGACCGATTAGCATAAATTTAGAATCTAGGTAAAGGGTGTAAACGAGGAAAAGAAATGACTGCATCACTTCAGGGACCTGCTATGAGTGTTCCTACTTTTTATATTTGCTCAGCTATTTCCCTAAAAGAGTTTTTTACAAACACAAAATGTGATGTAGTCTACACTACATGCACATATATAATCTTACATGTGTGTGAGTGCATACATATGGGTATGAATAGAATTATAGATAGTTCAGGTTACAAAGGACCTCTAAGATCATTGAATCCAACCATTAACCCAGCACTGCATATAAATACATATATTTGCATCTATTTACACATGTAAGAAATTAAGAAAAAATGTTTAACTGTAAAACCCCAGAAGCTTTTGACCAGATTTTGCTACAGGCACTGTGCAATCCCATCCCTGGAGCAGGCTGTACAGACACCTGGCAGGAAAGTTTTATCCTGTGTTGACTTTGCTCAAGGATGGGGTGGGGAATGGCTGACCTTTGAAGATCCCTTTCAACTTTACCTTGTGTGGATGTATGAAATCTGGAAGTATTTCCATACACTCAACTTCATACAGCTCAGCCAAGTCTGGCTGCTGAATATGGTCATATATGAGAAATGCATCCTGAGATATGCTGACATTCAAAATGAGTGTCTTTGTGGGAGAGCAAAGTGCAAAGTCTTGAGAATTCCATTACATAATTAGTTTTTAGAAGGGTGTTGAAAATCCCAAAAAATCTTTCACTTTTTTTTTAATCACTAGAAAGTTTCCTTGAATTCACAGCCAGCAGCATCATTCTATACAGTGAGCTGGTGAAAGCTTCAGCATGAACTATTTTAGAACCTTATATTAGTTGGATAGCCATGCTACTTATAAATTCCTAGAAAGGTTCCCAAAAGGATCATGAATAGCAAAACGCCACAGATCTCTTGGCATACCACCTCAGCTTTCTGAACTTCACTATTTCACATTGACTAAATTGATTTCCAGGCAGCATAAAGGAATCCAAGCCTCAAATCTCATTTCAAAAGCCAATGGTATCCACTGTAGTTTGGACAAAGATATGTCGTTCTCCTTTTATGCCTGTTGCTAGAGCCTTTAATTATTTGCTCTCTCCTTCTTGCTCGAGTTTCTCTCTATTCATCAGGGCTGGATCAGCCTTGTGACAGGCATGTGGGACCTGCAGTTCCAGTTTATAATCATTATCAGAAAAGAAGTCAAAGATAAATCACTTAAAAAGCAATCTGATTGACAGAGAAATGAATCCTTTTGCTGAGAAAACAGCACAAAATTGTGTCCAATAACAGTCATGATTCACAGCCTGATTTTCATTCTAGTCATTAATGGCCATTAACGAAGCAATACAGAGCAGCTGTGCCTGCTATTCTGCAGAGATAACTACTCCATCTAGAGCACTGGGGAGATCTCAGCCATAGCGGGATGGCACCACGTGGTGCCTGGTGAGTCCAGCAACAGTGCTTGCCAGCTGGCACGAGAATCCCTGTCACCAGCTATTGCTGGGATGGTCCCTCTGAGAACAGCAAATGCTGCTGGAACTGAATGCTAAGGGGCTGCTCCACAGCCAGGAACAAGTATTGGATGTGATGGTTCTAAGATTGGCACGGCTCTTGTTAGACACCACTGTGGGCTGGGAACGAAAGTGTTGGAAAATGAGGGAAACAGTTGATGTCATTAAAAATATGATGAGCAATGAAGCATGGCAAACAGTTGATGCTACCTTGACAGGTTTGAGACTCATCTACCAGCCTTGCTCTGATGTCTGGTGATGGCCATGTGAATTATGCATGCAAAGGGTGGTCGAACACCAACACAAACAGGTGGGCTGAAACTGGACTCAGTGTGAGGCTGGAGCAACTACACAGACAACCACACAACTACTTCTGATTTGCACTGCTATACTTGAGAGCAGAATCCTCTTGCACTTGGTTTGTACCAGCATCTGTAGCCCAGAGGAGGTCAGATCATTTTTTAGAACAGAGAGAGCAGGATCCCATGTCCATACTGTGGTACCACATCAGGAGAGATTCGAAAGCTGAGCCAATAAGTATATCCCAAAGTTTGCAATTAGGCTCTGTAGGCCACATGTGTATGATCACAACCACGCTAGGGAACATCAGGTGTAAAACTTCTGAAACTACTGGCATTAAATTGGTGCAAAGTTGACGCAAGGCTGGAACCAGTTGTTGTAGAGAAAAAATAACTGCCTGGTTTAGCTAATCACTGCCAAATACTGAGGGAAAACATATTAAGTAGGAAATCTGGGATGTTCTATCATCTTACAGACAGCACAGAGGAGAGAACAGAGGTGAGACCCTATGCCTGTATGTATGGCTTTTTTGGGAAGAGGACTTGAGGGAGCAGTCCAAATGGTGTAAAAGAATGTTTTTTGCACTGGATACTCAGGACAGATTTTTCTCTGCCTCTCCTGATTTTATTCTTACACATAAAAATTATTACATTTACATCTTTGGCCTTTTATTTGGAGATTGTTGTATCTATAGGAGATCAAAATAGGTAAATGGCATACTCAGGACAAATGGATACTCAGGACAGATTTTTCTCTGCCTCTCCTGATTTTATTCTTACACATAAAAATTATTACATTTACATCTTTGGCCTTTTATTTGGAGATTGTTGTATCTATAGGAGATCAAAATAGGTAAATGGCAGAAGCACCTGCAACACTCCTCATGAAGATCTGTGTAAAGCAGACTTCATTTCCTTGCAATATACCTCTGGAACAATGGAACATTTTCATTTTTAAAAAATGTAGCAAAACAAATTAGTAACAGGAAAGACCAAATATCCTTCCTTTGTTTTCTTTTACTGTACCAGTAGATATTCTGAGTGCACAGTAACAAGGGAGATGGGAAAAAGCAAAGCCCAGTGATAGAACAACAAAGCAAAATGATACAGAAGATCCCTATGTTTGAGTTTCCTTCTTATAGCTTCTCTTTAGAGGAAAACTCTTCTTTATTATAGGTTTATAAGTAAAATCCAGTCACAAGTGTCTGGTAGCCTTAAATGAGTTGCAGTACACAAATAGGTCATATTAGTTTGTTATGCCAGTGTAACCTCTCCGCCACAGGAAGGAACAGATAGTGTAAATGAAACTGAGACGGGGTCCAGCATCTTCAGATGCAAACTGAGACATTCAAGTGATGCATCTTGCTCAGAGTGACAAATCACATCTACAGCACTGCAGTGCTCAGGACTCTGTGCAAAGGAACTGACTGCATCAGCAGATGATCTATAATCTGGGCTAAACAGGAACCTTCATCAGCACAGGTGACAGCTAAAATTAGCATTGAGAAAACTGATGAAAACATGATGGCGAAGTCCCAAGATGAAAAATAGATTATTCACTGTCAGGGAGAACAATAGGCAGGACATAAAAACTGTTACAAGGTGACAGTGTTTGTAGTGGAAGGAGCTAAAGAAGAAAATAGCAGTAGAAGAGAAACCAAGCCCCCTTGAGGAAAACACAGTTATCAGGGATAAAAGGATGCCGACAGTAACACGAGGGGTGAAAACAAGGAAAATTGAGAGATTGAGAGTAGAGCTATACAGCAGGAAGAAATGTTCCATGTGAGAATGACATTGGACAGCCAAGAAAATGAGAACTATCACTATACAAAGGCAGTTATTGTAAAGGAGGTTTTCTAATATATGGCACCAAATACATCAAATACAAAAGTGTCTGGGAAAGGATCTGCTCTAACAAAAAAGACCACAACTGCCTGGCATACCTATTAAATTTCTTAAGACCGAGCAAGCAAGGAATACTTTAAGCAAACAAGGAAGAATGCATTTCAGAGATGTACCTCTGGGCAGGCAGTGAGAAAAACAATGCACCAGAAAATATATATTTATTGCTAAGGTCTCAGAGGTAACTTCTGCTAACTTTCTGTTAGTGCACGGCTGTTACTTCTCACTAAGCAGCCCACTTTCTTGCAGAGATTCACAGCTCCAGGGAGGCTGGCTGGTTGCAGGGTTTGCAGTGTTTGCAATCAAACACTTCACTTGCTATGGAACAAAAGTGCTTACAAATCCTTTGTTAAATAAATATGAGAAAGTATACAGTCTAGGAAATTGCATTCTGCTGAGAAACACTGCATGAGTGAAAAAGATGTTACATTCGGTGAGAAAATTGTATGCTGCAAATAATTCATTCAGCTATAATAAGTAGCTTCAAAAGAGGAGGTCAGTAAAATCCTGGTGAAGGATATTTTTATAATCTATTTCATATTCATTTTCAGCATAACTGTTATTACTTTATGTGATACTATAACAGCCGCAGACAGCTGAAATAAAACAGAAAATGACAATGAACAGGTTCTCCATGGCATTCACTGCCTTAAATTAACAATAGGGGATATGATTTATTTTACTGTGGGTTTCTTGATATCCATGAAACCCATCTAAGGTCAACACAAATTGCTAGGGAGGGGAGTGGGAGGCAAAAAGCAGGTGGGGAGGTGGGGGCAAAAGGGGAAACGTGACATTTTAAATCCAAAGGAAATTACAATATCTCAGTTTTCTCTCATTCCAATGGGAATTTATTAAACATTTTGGTTTAAAAAAAAACCCAAACACTGTTTTTTAAATGTTTGCTTTTTACTGCCTTTATGTTCTTAAGATAGGAAATACTATTACGATGATAGTGTATTTCAACTGCTAATTGGTATATGGTATGATGCAATACACATTTTGAAGCTGAATGTGATTTTAAAACACTGGAACATCTGATTCAATAAGGAACATTAAAAGACAGATTTCCATTATATTTTTTTCCTGAAATTTGAGTCATTCCTGGGGAACATTTCAATGCAGATGAAATGCATGCTTTTTAGAGGGAAAAAAATGTTCTCAGAAAGCAGTAGCCAGTTCTACTTCTTGAGCTTCACCAGCTTTATGCCAGCCTTGCTATTCATGACACAAGCTATCTCAGAGTGCAGGGTAGGCCAGGGAGGCCAGGGAGGTGTCCCACCAGTCCCAGCACCCCCGTGCTCCTGACTCAGCTGCCAGCACCACATGCACCCCATCACTCCCTACCAAAGCAGATTTCTTAACATTTTTTAAAAAACCTATTCCCCTACCTTGGTGAAGGTCAGGCAATCCTTGTCTTGATCTTTATCCTTTATTTCAAAGTCGTAAAGTGCTTTGCCCTGAGGTGGAGCTTGTGGGAGGGGCTTGATGCACTGGATGTAGCTGGCGGGGAAGAAGCCGTGGTTCCCGTTGAGCTCCCCATGGTACCAGTTCTCGTCCACCTTGCGCCGCAGGATGATGATGTCCCCCTTGTTAAACCTCAGGTCACCAGGCTCTTTTCCCTCATATGTGTAAAGGGCTTTGCCATAGGGAAGCTGAGAAACACTCTGGGGAAACAAAACAAACACCTTTAAGCAATCTGCAGCCAGCACCAATGTCTTTCTTAGAGTCATTATTTAGCTAGAAGTGAACTGATCAGCCATGATCATTTACCAGATTTCCCCAATGACTGCAGCAGACTGCCACATAATGCTTTATGCTGGACCTCAGGAAAACTAGGATGTATATGATGGTAAGCCTGAGAAGGTAGGTGTGTCACATCAGAGCAGGCACTGTCCATCACACGTAGCTCAGCTGAAACCTGCAGTACCTCTGACACCACCACGCAGCATCACTTAATTTGCAAAATATCCTATGTAAGCAGAACTATATGTTTTAACTACTAAACTTGGACATGTCTAAAGGTAAAATATTAAACATTTTGACCTTCATGGTTGCTTTGGTTTCTGAAGCTTAGAAAAGAGACAAAACAATACAAGCCTGATTATTCACAGGGTTAAAAAAGCTGGCAAATTGGTAATTTTTCATTGCATTTGTTTGAGCAACTCCAAACAGTTTTGAGTTTGAAGCTTTTTGTTTAGCTTTTGATTCTGTAACCAAATACTCCTTTTTCCTTCAAAATCCCCGAGTCTCATGCTACTCACTGAGGGCTACTGTAAACAGTTATAATATTCTTTGTTGCTTATGAATTAATGTCCTTGTGGAAAAGTAGAATAAGCAGAATGCCTCAAATCTTTCTTTTAGAAGTAAAAAGAGCTCTGAAGCTTTCACTCTCATTAAAAGAATTAAACAAACTTACTAAAAATCATGGCCCATGAGGAAAAAAAAAGCCTCAAAAGTTCATTGCTTGGCATGATAAAAGAGTGAGACCTATTTAATGGAAGCCACTTGAATGTGAAGAATTCTTCCCAGAGTTAATTTTGTCCCAGTGAGAGATAGATTAATCTCACCCTGGCTGTGACTGCATGGACAAGGTTTTGGTGGAGGTATCAGTTTATGCAGTCCCTGTCCTCCCTGTCCATTTGCTCCTCTTCTTGCTGAGTCCCACAGAGCAGGGGGTGACTGTGTTGGACACAGATTCCTGCTGCTTTAATCCTGTAACTGTTCTTTAACCCATACTGGAGTAGAAAAAGTGTATTGCTGTATTATCCTATCCCATTTTTCATTTTATTTCATTCGAACTAAGAGTCAGCTTGCAAATATGTAGCAGCACATAACACAAGGGATGTTAGAGGGGGCCTGTAAAGTCAACCTTCTGTAAGAGTCTTTCTTTTCCAGAGTTGTATTTACAAAAATGACACAGTTTTCTTTGCATATACATGCCTTTGAGTAGTCTGTTCCCTGCTGTGTATCATGCTTGTCAATGGGGTGTCCTGTAGGGACAATGAAAAAGTAAAGCTATATTTAATAAAACACCCTGGTATTCCCCCAGGTGTTTCTTATGCCTGTGCTTCTGGATGACATTCCTGTGCCTAAAATAACACTCAGATGCTTTCCCCAGGGGGAAGGTGGAGTGACCCGACAGAAACACTTTTCAGCATTTCCAGAAAATGAGATGCTGGGATGACTTTTCACGGTATTTCTTAAAGCCACAAGAAGAGGCATTTTTCAATTCCGAGGGGTGCATTAAATGGACCTGCTCTGGTGGGGTGGGTTTTATGCTCTTACACCTGCATCTTTGGGCAGGAGGAGGAGAAGCAGAGCCCGCTGCCTGCGCTGCCTGCCGGCGCCTCCGCCGCTTCTGGGCGCCAGATGGTCACTGGGGCCAGCAGACACCGCGCTGATCAAAGAGTAACTTTCTTCAGTGCACCTTCACACACAGGCGTTAACTTACTCATTTTTACTAGGAAAGGCTTTAGTAGGTGTGCAGGTCTGGGAAAGCTGTGAGACAGATCTTTTTGCCTACAGCCCACACTGAAGGAGACAGGCAAACAGGCACAGCTCTTCAGAGCGCTGTCCATGTTGTCTGGAGGGGGATTTAATTTCATTCAGATGTGTCCCCAGTTCTAACTTTTCTCATTAGCAATTTGAAGTTCCTCTGTTTGCTCTGTATTCTTCTGGATTGTGCTGTATCTGAATGGAGCTACCCATTTAAAGACCAGTTATTTTGGAAGATCCTTCAAACATAACTAAAAAAGCATAAAATCAACAGCCATCTAACAAAGCATCAAACAGTCTCTGCCAAATCAGTGGCAGCATCCTACTGATATTTTTCTCTCTGCCAGGATAGTTATTTCCCTTGAAAGCAAAGCTTTGCCCCCCTACGCAGCATTTTAAAGATTAAGCATACAATACCATCAAAGTCCATAGGTAAGGCATAGACTGCATTACTCATTTGAAACTAGAATAAACCCCCCACACTAAGCTGAAAGACTACAGAGTCTTGTAATAATTTAGAAATAAAAGGATCATTACTGTAATTCATGCTGGGAGAAGACAATTTATCAAAGTAAGAGTAAGACTTCTGCCAGGTGCACACTGCTGATCCAGACACATGCCTGGCAAACACGCTCTGTATCACTTACCCTAGACCTTCCTAGTCCCAAGATCTTTGTAGCAATTCAGGGTCAGATCACTTTCTTTAATTTTTAGCCACTTTCTCTTCTCAAGCCTCATTTTCCTGTGTAAAAAGGCAACAGCCCTCACTGCTACAGAAGAAGAAAGTGCATTTTACTCCATTGCACACTTCATCAATGAAATTCTTATGCAACACAGGCTGTGCTTTTACTGATAATTAATTTATCTGGCTATAAGATGATTCAGGTCCCCATTTTAGCCTTCACCTGAAGACTTTTAAGAAAAACAAACCAACTGCCAGACATAAATTTGAAATGTGGCATTGTTTTATTTGGAGACCTTAATGTGGGAATTTGAAGTTTAGGTGTTTGTGCTCCTCTTCTTTTTCATGGGCTTATCTGTGGACCATGTCATCTAGGAACTGTCCTACAGAGAGAAGATCTGGGTGACTGACTGTGGGAAGGACTTCCAAAACAAACTGTTCCAATTATCAGCTACAGCTTTTCTAATTCTGAATCAAAGCTTTTCAACTAAAAACTCTGTAGAGGCACCTTTTAAGGTGAACATGTTATTTAGTGGAAAAAATACCGTCCTACTGAAAAACTGAGACATTTCCCAGCCTTTCTGTAAGGCTCTGTGTACCCATTTTGATTTGAGAATCCCACATGAACCTTGCATTTACTGTGGCCCAGGTACCAGTGTCCTCTAATCCTTTTCAAATAAAGCTACTTGCTCTGTTCTAAAGCTTTAAGTGTCTGCTCAAATCAACCAAAGAGATAAAATTAATATCACAATTAAAAAGACCCACAAAACCAACAAAAAAAACCCACAAAAAACCCCCAAAATATCCCCAACCAACCAGCCCCAAACACCCAAGATAAACTTTTGAAGCTTCTTTGATGCTGTATTCTGGCCAAAAGATCTAGCTTTCAGTGGACTTTTCATGGTCACATTATATTAATGGTTCCTAAGGATCATATTTTTGGAAGTTTCCCTTTATTATTCCCATTTTTGGTTAATTCATAGGTGAGAAGCAGATCAGAGTCAGAAAGTTCCTCTGAACTACATCTGAAAGGAGGGAGCATTAATCATCTTTCAGAAGCAGAATAAAAACAATCTCTGCTTGTGTTTGCTAGTTGTAATGTGGTTCTTAGAAATCTTCCTCTGATCCTCATTATCTTCCTCACTGGCAATCTTTGTGCAGGCAGTTCTGGCTTATCCACCCCCCTCTTCTTCACTTGACTTTCCTGACTCAAAGGAAAAGTGGTTGGGCAGGACTGACATCTGACTGACATGCAAACTCCCCAAGCCTTGCTGGTGAGCATCTCCTTCCCATTTTATGTTCAAAATCTCAGCTCATGCCCTGTCCTATTTCCTCTCAGGTCTTGGTCCCATGCAACAGCATTTCAGTCAGAAATCATCACCTTCACAATGCCCAGGTGGTCCTTCCTAGAAATCCTTCTAATCTAAAGCAGGATATAAAGTACCATCTGAGAGACCAGACTAAAGCAAAGCAGAGACAGGCAAAGTTCAGGGGAGGCAAAGCACACAGAGGTGTTTCTCCAGCAACTGCAGGAGGCCCACACCTTCCTCTTGCTCCCTGCTTCGGCAGAGCAAAACCTCCTTACCCTTCCTATGTCCACTCCATGCATGAGCACTGCCACAGCAACTGCTGGTGGACAACACTGAGCCACTGCACTACACCCTTGCCATGCACTTGATCCCCTGCTCCACGACCTGAGTCCCTGCTTGTCCATGGAGCCCCATCTTGGCATCTTCTGCCTCACTGTGTCCAGGGAGGGAAACTCCCTTTCCAAGCCTGGCCCCAGCAGCATCATGCTGCTCCTCTCTCAGTGCCACCCAGCCTCACAATGGCCACTCCTGCATCCAGGGACAAATGTGGTGGCAGCCTGGCTGGCCTGTGAGGAGCTTGGCAGAGACCACCACTCCACTGTCTTCCTCCAGGTCAGCTCTTGATGTGTTTTTCACTGTGAGGAACCCCCTGCCCAGCTGCCATGAAATCTGGTCAGGTATAATACAGGGGGCTGCAAAATTAAACACCCTTGATATCTGACTGCATCAGGTAGTTGATTTGCCCTGCTGGTTTATTGTGAAGCTAACTGGCATTTGGCTATGATGTGTATTAAATTTCAAAACTCTGTGAGTGTGTACAGAAATAAAAAAATTGAGAAAGGAAGAAAGGAAGGGATGAAGTCACAGTCAATGGCAATAGCCAGTTTCTTTTTCCTGCCACTAAATCCATGCTGGCACAATGCTGAATACTGCCAAAGGTTTCTTTTCTATTTCAGCAATCAATACTGACGTGAAAGCCTGAAGCGTTAATATGCTGAAAATCCCCCTTGCAGAAGACTCAATGATATGTTGGCAACTCAATCATTCTGCATTTGTGTTTCAGCAATGTCAAATGGCAGCAGTTAAGCAGAAACCTGCTGGCAAATTGACAAACAACAGCCATGAAGCAATTAACTGGCAAAGCTGGAGCATTCTTCATTATGTATCCTGAAGAACAAAAGGAATGGGAAAAAACCCAAACATGCTTGCTTCCAACAAATTCCCCCGGTAGAAAGCTTAGTAGAATGTGAGCTGCACAGATAGAGTAGGTCTTCCGTTTTCAAAAGTTACAGAAAATAAACACTTTCCCAATGTGCTCAAAAGCAACCCAGGCTCCAACGGGGTCAGACCCTGCCAGCTTCTGTGTGCAGGACTTGATGGAGAAGGTCATTACTTAAAAAAAAAGTTTAATGTTTGCCCAAAGTACCCTGTGGGTGCCTGTAAAAAAAGAAATCAAAAATAAAATAAATAGGGCAAGGCATCCAGCTACTAAACCCAGACAGAAATGCTATGATCCAACCCTTCTCTCAAACTAAATTTGTGTTTAGATCCTTGAAACCCAAGAAAACTCTTGAGACTCCAGCTACAACGCCTCTCTACAACAGCAAAGCAGAGGGTTGTTTTTCTTCAGTATGAAAGCCATGTAAATGCTGAGGGGTAATTTCTCTTGCTCAAGCTCTTGCCTTGTGCAGCTCTAGCTGTGCAAAGAATGGAAACCTCAACCTCTCTGTTTCAAAGCCTTCCCTTGCACATGGGAATCCCCAAGAGGCAGGTGTGATGCTGCCAGCCCCATGGGGCAGCAGCATCACCTGACCCCTATGTCAAGAGGATGAAAGAATCAAAGAATTGGAGAAATGTAAAAGGTGGAGGAGTATTTAACTCCTCTTCCCCTTTGCTCCATGGGTCTTGATCATCATCTGAGCTAGAGGTGAAGCAGGAGGGGATAAAGCCAAACAGCCTCAGAACACACTACTGGAACAGCCTGACACTACTAGAGAAAATAATTTTTTATTTTTTTAAAGCCTGTAATAAGTCACTTTAGCAAAACACACTGGCATGTTGCTTGTTGCAGTCCTTCCGAATTCTCCAGCATCTATCTCCATATCCCGCACATTCCAAATATATTTCTAAAGAGTCTGTTCCTCTGCATGAATGTATATACATCTATCTCTTTCATCAAGCATCATCAAGTTTTAACATCCAAAATAAATTAAAAGTTGATAAAGAAGAAAAGGAAAAAGTAGTGAAAAGTAATTAAAAGCATGCACATCTTAGTGGTAAAATACAGTTAAACACAAGCAATTACTATAGAGCATAAATAATAATTAAAATACATACTGCTAATTTTTTGCTCCATTACTCTGAAGCATCACACATTACTCTGAATTTCCCAATCTACACAAGCAAAGACTCAGTGGTGATGGTTTGGACTGAATTTGCATTTCCAACTGGTAGGAAACTCCCCACAAGCAGGCTGGGTAGCACTTCAGCATATGGTTTCCTGACACCCATAAGAGCTCTGCAGAAATCCCAGCAGCTGTGCCAGAGAGGACAGGACTTGCGTGATGGAGCGTCCATCGGTGGGATTGCTGAGGAGGAGACAGGCTGTTCCCTGTACCTGTCCTGTTACTGGGATATTGGCATCCAAAACCCCCATTCAAATCAGCTGAGAGCAATTTAAATCATGAGCCTGCTTGGATCCCTTTAGGACAGAAAAGTGGAGGGCAGTCTGGCACAACAAACAATTCCACGGTGGCAGCAATGACAGCCGTGTCTGCCGGACTTGGCAGGGGCAGCAGGGACTGTGCACTGCCTGCTTGCCCCTCACCATCCTGCCCCCTGCACTCACTCCCAGTTTAGCACCTTTCCAGAGCAAC
The DNA here is from genome assembly GCA_013397195.1 of Hylia prasina. Lineage (NCBI taxonomy): Eukaryota > Metazoa > Chordata > Aves > Passeriformes > Sylviidae > Hylia > Hylia prasina. The sequence continues at coordinate 268,605 of VYXD01005559.1, read as the reverse complement.
ACCTTTCACCTGAAGTAAAACACATTGCTTAGTCATCCCTGGGAAGCAGGAGAGAGCCAGTGCAGTTAAAACAAAAAATTTATACTACCACCAGATCTGTGACCCGCAGAGTGTTTAGTGGCTTTTGTCCTCAAGAGAAACTTTCAGGGTGACAGATCATAAATCATCATCATATCACAGCAAAAACTCTCAAAAGTGCTTTGCCTGCTGTGTAAGGCAGTTTGTCTTATGTGCAGTGATTCAGAAGTACAGGTCACCTGTCCAGTATATCTCAACAATGAGACTGCAGCATTTGCTTTCACAGAAAGCTAATTATAGGAAAATTAATCAAAGAGAATCTAAATTTGCACAAAGACAAAACCCAGTTATATGCTATTAGTCAGCTCTGCGTGACAGATCAGTAAAAACCTGAAAAATCACACTTAGCATGTACAACCATTTTGAAATCAACTTTAAGAATAAAAGTACTTAAGATGACAGTAGAAACAGCATCATGGAGAATGAAAACTGAATAATCATTTATATACTCTGGCATGTTTATTGATAGTGCCATACAGGTATTAATTAATCATAATAAAAATAAAACTTCTTAACTAAAGCTTTACTGTTTTATTTGACTAAATGGTTAACTAATATTTAAGCCCTGAGCATCACTGATGGGCTGCAGTCCTTGTGACACCTGAAGACACATGCAGACAACACATGCTTGAGGTGTGCATGGCTCCCACCTGGAGTAGAAGGTAAAATGCTTTTCCATAACCAAAAGGTCTTGGGAACATCTCTGCACATTTGCAAGAGGTACCCTTTATACATGGAGAGGAAGTGTCCAAACAGATTAGGAGCCTATCTGCAATTTCCAGAAATGACTTCTGCAATTAGCATGAAGATACCAGGGGAATTGCTCAACAGATGGAGCACGAAGGCAGGCAGGTACAGCATCATTCTAGCACACTGACATTCTCTCCAATGAACAGGGAACAACAGTGCTCACCACCCCAGAACAGCACAGGATGGTGTTCATCCTCTTCAGCAATGGGCCAATGGAGCACAAACTGATCTTCCAAGAGAACAGTGTCTGCCAAGGTTATTTTGTAGTTTATCTGGCAAACAGGCACAACTTGCATTTCACCTTATAAGGTCCATATTTGTACACGGCAAGATTAAAGAATGTTTCAAAGTTTGTCTTAGCAAATGCAGTTGATGCATAGAGCACAACTGACAAAAAGCAGCAGGCTTTCCACTGCACAACTTGTCACATAGGTCTGGGATTCTCCACTTCACCAATACCAGAGCTGAGTTAGTTTTACAGTCCAATGCCATTTACCTTAGAAAGATTCACAGCTTGAATGCAAGAGTGCATCTGATCTCATAATCACAGCTAATAGCTTCACATCCTCTGCACATCTCACATTGCTTCATCCCCTCACTCACTATCTATCAATATTTACCCATTCAAAGATCTCTCTCAGTAACTCATTGTTTAGGTGAAGTATTTTCAAACTACATGCTCTCCTATTAAACAACACATGATATTCAGGGTCAGGTTGGATTTCCAGCCGTGAATTCACAGGTATGGCTGCCCAGAGAGTCAGTGGGTAACACCAGCCAGCTGTTTAACCATGTCAGCACAAAGTCTCTCACGTTCTGCAAAACCCAAATGCTTCCAAACTCTCTTTAGTAAGTGGTACTGCGAACACACTACTGGTCTGGTAGGTCAGTTTCTGGTTTCAGCTGAGCCACTTTAATTCCTCTGATCTTGATGAAGTGGTATGGGTGCATAGAAAATTCCTACATTGTACAAAGGTTTACCTTACAAGTAATCTTCTCTGAAACAAAGCTGAATATCTGGCAGCCTCTGTGAAGGAGAATATTTAGTCATGTCTTGTGCTGGCCATAGCCTTTACACAAGTTAGGTATGTCCTAAGACACTGTCCTTCACCTTTCAGGTAGAAAACATTTACTGGATTCTAAAGACCAGATTTGACCCTTATAATCCTGTGCAGGGATCTCAGAGAAAGCGTTGGCTGCTGTGTGCAGACACAGCAGAAGCTTTTATACAAAACATCCCAACCAGTAGCTGAGACAAGCTCTAACCCAAGTATGCAGTGTGGCTTCCTGAGAATCCATCAGACAAAATATGCCTCAGCTGACTGCCTCACAAGGGCAAGAGCCACCAAACACTTGCTGAGCTTCAGGAACTGGTGATAGGTTAACACAGAAAAAACCACAAATAACAGAAAAAACATTTTCCAGTGCAACTCCACTAAGCAAACCGACAGCCATGTGCTACTTGAGCAGTTCAAGGAGGAAACAGTTGGCTACATTTAGCCTGCCAGAGCCAGCAATAGAGACAAATCAAATAGGAGATCCCTTGAAGCTGCAGAGAAACACAAAAACCCCTCCTTATATTCAAGGCACTATAACATGTATTTAAGGTTGTCTTGTGTTCTCAATTCAAAGTGTCTTCAAACCTTTAAATAAACATGAAATCTTTCATTGATTACTCCCCAGATGACACCATGTTGGTCAGAACCATGAGCCAGTTTTCCCAGCCACCTGACAGAAACAGTCCTTGCTTGCTTTTTAATAAAAGCGATGAGTTAAAAGTCAGTTCTCTGTGCAATTTTGAGATCCTTAAGCTTTCAGGCTTCTTTACTTCCACAATGGCAGCACTTACAGCTCTGGAATTTTCCACAATTCTTTATGCTGTGGGTCACAGCAAGGCAAAAAAGAACACTTTGGGGAAAATAAAAGAGGTATTGCATAAAAGCCCATAACATGAATCTCTGCTGGGACTGCTTCATTTGATCTTTCGTGGTGGAAGCTGATGAAGCACGGGACAGCTTACATTTTCCAGTACTGTCTTTGTAACTCTGCTATCCAGCCCAATACCTCTGGTTTACTTTCCAGCCTTTCCACATCTTTCTTTTTGGCTCCTTGCCTTGTGACTCAAGTGTTTCCTAGGCAGAAACCTTCTCCCACTTCCACCCCAGAAAGGACTTTATGGCCCAGCCCTGCTACAATTCATCAGAGCTGTGTTTCCTCCTGAAAGAGACCAGGCAGGTCACAGCTCAGAGGTCCTACTTCCAGACCCTGCTTTTTTTGGGACTTTTCTATTGCAATTTTTTCTCTCTCAGCTAGACCACAGGAGAGTAGAGGGGTAAAGGAAGGGCCTGGAGATGAAGCTGCCCCAAAAATGGAGTGGGCAGCTGTATTTGCCATCTGGCAAAGCTCCCAGAGCTCAACAGAGGGAGCCCCACTCCGGTGAATCTTGCCAGGATTGCTACCAATAGAGAAGAGATGTCAATATATCTTTTTTTTCTTTCTTTTTTTTTTTTTAAAAAAAAAAACATAAATAAATTCACACCAGGAAAATATTTCTCCTCTCTTTCTCCCTCCCTTCATACTTAAAAGTTTAAAAGCTTCTTCCATCATTTAAATCACTGAGAAACAAGAAAATTGTCACCTGAAACAACACAAGCCACTTTGGCAGCCTCAGTTCACAGGCTGCAGCACCCTAAAAAACCAATCTAGAGAAACTTAAAAACTAAAGATTTTTTAAAATTAGTCTTTCTGAGGTGACACAGATGGGCATCATTCCTCCATACTCACACCTGCATTTACTGAGGAGCTGAGGAGTCTCTGAGGCTGTCAGAGTATTGCAAGGCCTGAAGGGTGAAACAGGGATGTTTTTTACAGGGGACTGAGCAGGGTCACTGCCCGGGTTTTCAAGGAATATGGGAGAGGCAGTATAAGGCAAAAGATCATGAACACCCTCTGATAAGGGAATGGGATGAACAAGTGCCCACCCAAAGAAACTGCCTGTGGTGTCTGGGTGGCCTATAAACTGAAATAGATAAATGGGTGAAGGATGAGAAGCCAGCCTTGATTTTTATTTCTGATGAAGGAGAGGATCTGAAATTCCCATTTAAACCCCAAACTTCTGCAAAAAATTGCATTCAATTTACTTATGCAGCTTTTACTTCGTGTTTTATGATAAATAAATGTGGTGCTTAGGAAGCACCTCTTTCTGTTGTATCTTTTTCACTGCATGTGACCACAGAGCAGATTCCTGTACTATAAAACTGAAAATATATCCTCTGCTTTCCACTTGTCCAAAGTTTTCATAAGACAGCTTTAAAATATGTACTCTAAGAGAACTTTCTGAGGTGGTATTCACAGTTTCATAAATACTGCATTACTTGAACTGTGCCTTCCCTGAACTGACAGGGCATTTGATAAATGCACCGTGGGCTGCATACACAGTGGAGCTAAAGAACATGTTTCCTTGGTAGCTGAGTTGTAAACTTCAATAGGTGGATAAATTCCCATGTCACTAGAGAATATTTACAACTGAACGTTATTTATCAGCAGCGTGCCCTTACCAACAGCCCACGCAAATCCTGTTATACAAAAATGGCCATGGCTCTTTTCTCATAGTTACATGAAAACCACAGAGGCTTCTTTTGCACCAGGACAGGTTTTATAGCCTGTGAGAAGAAACTGCATTAGGAGATGCTAATGTTGAAATATTCTTGGCTCAAAATGTCAGTGTGAGAGGAGCTAGTTCATCCACATCTGTGCAGTGCGAGCAGCCCCCTTGTCCCTTTGCTGTTGGAGACATTCTCAAGTGGGAGCACATTTGGAGTGTCCATCCTCACATTGTCTGAAGAAATGTACATGATGACCACTCGCCAGGAATATAGAGAGATTATTTCCCCTCTGTTTGCTGTGATTAGCAATATGACGATTGCTGTACAGTAAAGATGAAAAATTTGTGCTTTTAAAATCACAGCATTTCAGCCCTGTTTATCAGAAGCATCCCTGTGGTTGTTATTCTCCCTCAAAGAGGACATTATTTTTCAGAATCCCATCCCACCCCTTGGTGGGACTGCAGGTTCCCTATCATCCCACACCCTGCTTCCACTTTGTTCTCCTATCCAGATCCTGTGCCCTGAAATGATTCATTAGCTGCAAGTTACTCACACGCGCTTTCTTCATGCAGATGATTAGGAATTGCTTTCAGGCCTCAGTCCTGCTGACAGGACAGGCTGGCACCTTCCTGCACATCACCCAGCTGACTGCCAGGAGGGCTTTAATCAGCTCTTTGACATGTGCTGGGCACTCTGGACAGGGGTGCACCACTGTGCAGAAGAGGTCAGAGAGCATCTTGCACTCCAGTGGTGCCAGTCCTCATCTCCTCTGGGGTGGAAAAGGCCCCTCCACTGCTGTGCTGGGCTCCCATTAGGATCAGTTCAGCTTCTTCCCTGCATGGAGCAAACCTCTGTGCAGTTTGATGTTTGGAAGCAGTAGTAGTTGGAGCAGACAAGGAAAACATCAAGGAAGATACAAGGCTTCGTAATGCAAATCATGCTTTTATATCATTCTCCCAAATCCCCTTTGGGGAGAGGAAAGTTGATTATCTACAGAATATGGGTCAAATTTATGCCTTAAGGACCTTTCAGTGCTTTGGCTGCTTGCTGACATAGTATAGGGCTCCTCACTGCCTTTTCAGGCTAGTGCTTTCTAAGTGCTGTCCCTGGGCATCACCATCATCATCAATTTCATAATATTACTAAAAAAATTAATTTCCTGCACCCACTCCCAGGAGTTTCTCTCATGCTGAACTTAATTGATGCTTCCTCTTGCACTCTGAGGAATGATTAAAATGAATGCTGCACATGTTAGGAAGCACCTTGGATTTCAAACTCTGCATGGTTTCTAATTAAAGAGACACACAGAGGATGCTTGTGCTACATTTCATTCCTCTCTAAGGCTATTATTATTACATACATTTCAGCAGTAGTCAAAAGAGTCTCCTCTACCTCACATAATAGGATCCTGATTTAGACTGGATAATCACCAGTCGTTGATCTAGGTGAAAAATGTCTTTAGGAAAGGGAAAAGAAAAGGCTTGTGCTGTAACCAGCCCTCTGGCAGAGAGATTGATATTAATGACAGAAGCGTTTGAATTTCTGTCTAACCTGGATTATGTAGTATCCAATGTTAAGCGGTGGCACTAATGAAGTACAATAAATAAAAAAGAAAAACCAGCTGGAAAACCCCCATCATCATCAGGGGTCCCTGATATTCAGAGATTCTGGAGGAAAAGGCACAGGTACATGAGTGTCAGCACTACTCCCTCATTTCCCTACCCACCATCTCCTCCCAGTTTTCTGGTCTCTCCGTGTCTTGGTGATAAGCACTTGATTCCTGGACAAAACTTCTTGACTTCATGTACAATTTTTGAGATGTTTGTCATATTTACCTACCTCAGGAAATCTCAGGACCCAAGTGGCCATGGGGGAAACAACCAGTGCTGAAATCTCACCCCAGTTAGTTAGACATCTGCACCATCAGCACCTGCATTTGACATCAACTGAACTGCACAACACAGCTAATACTCCTGCTTTTCTGTGAGAAAATATGGGGCTGTAAACCTCAGAGGGGAAAATATTTCACGTAGTTGTGTTATTAATACAAAGTCAGCTCATAAAGCCTTTCTTGCCAAGCTGTGCAGTCATTTTGAAAACTGCAGCTACACCTTGCTAGATGCAATGACCTTACTGCTTTCCAAGGCCAACTTGTGACTTTGCTTACATGAATGTAAATAAATCAAACACTCTCCCACTGCCCATAATGACAGTATTCCTGAATGTCACTGTTGTGGCAGCACACTCAAGTTCTGTGGCAAATGACACCAGGGGAAATGCTATGATAGCAATGCTGTACTGCATTGCGTGCATCTTTTACCACCAACTAATACTTAAAATATGGGACCCATTTGCTTTTCCAATGTCTTGTGGGACATGCTACAGGTTATAAATAATTCAAGCCAATAACAGCAGGATGTCTAGGCATTTCTTTTTCAGGTTTAAGAAGGTAACTGTCGAACTTGGTGAAATAAACTGCTTTTACTGAAATCGTTTTTTCTGCTGATAAGGAAATGATTTTCAGTTGGACACACTGCATATTAGCAATAGGAAAAGACTTAACAAACTTAAAACCAAAGCAAAATAGTGCTGGTATATACATTTTTATTACTTATTCGTCTCTGTATGGTTTCAAATCCCTTCAGAATAGAATTGAACCCCTGTGCCTCTACCTTGGGTTAATGCTACAATCACAGGGATATTGTAGAAAACAGGCTTCTTCTCTGTCCATGTTATAAAACTGGAAAGTATTTTGCTTTTCAAAGACCGGTTTTAGACATAACTTGGAAAGGATTAGGGTGTATCTCACAAAAGGAAGAAGATACTTTGGCCCGTGAGAGGGGCAGAAGTAAGACATACAATCCTCAACACTTCCCTAGCAGCTAAATCAGCACAGGAGCTTTACCTCTCCCTTCCTTCAGCTAGCACCTCAGGCTTCCTAACTCTTCTCACTGGGATCAGGTCCCTATTTCAGGACAGCAACTCTGGTATGGAAGCGACACATCTGCAAAACCCAGGTGAAGTATGGAGTTCAGTGCTGCTTAGAAAAATTACAAAGATACTGTGAAAAAGGCTACATCTTGTATTTCCATGACATCAAAACCAATTCAGCTTTGTTTCTCTGCTCATTCTGTTTAATTATTCCATCATACTGCCTTCAAAAGGCTATTCGTAGTTATTTGTGTCGTGCGACCTCAGCACATCTGAAGACCAAGGGTCTGCAAGTGCATTTTGTGAAGCAGCAGTGAGTGCTCTGTGGTCAAGTCATCTCTCCCTGAGCTGCTGGAGAAAGCTGCAACTCCCTGGACTCTCTCAGCAGTGGGACCTAGAAGAGAGACTTCGAGAAAGAAGTGGCCAAGGGTACAATTTTGTGATGTGTGAGCCCATCTTCAGGCAAATCTTTGCTGGTTAATGTGTCTGTGGGTTTAGCTCCCCAAGCTGCCTCCTCAGGCTGTTGGATGAGGACAATGGGACAAGGAACAAGGAACCCAATGGGACTTCATATCTAAAGGGAGGGCTCAGGAGGGAACCAGAACCTCCTTTTAGAGCAGCAGCCCTCAAATGGTCTCTAGAGGCTCATCACTACCCTAAACACACAGTTTCAATATGACAGTAAGTGATAGCTCCAAGTCTGAGAAAGTGCACTGGATCTTTCACTTGAGCAGATGGGAATTACCCTGCTATATTTCAAAGGATGGGAATTTAATTACCATATCATGCCAGGGCTTTCTTTTCACCACCTTATCCCCCTGCCTGCCAGAATCTCAACTAAGGAATTGTTCATATCCTCGTTTGAATGTTTCTATGGATTTAGAACTTGAAAGACTATATCTATGCTCAGAAATTATGCGTAAGTCCATTACAGCACAACAATAATTCAGCTGTAATTGCCTAGCAGTGCAGGCTGGAACAAAGCAAGTATGAGCAAATTCAGCCTGACCAAATAAGAGAAAAAATCAAGAAATAATGGACAGAGATCCCTTTGAGACTGAGGGACTCCCACGTGGCCCCTGAGTCTAGTCCTCTGCAATCAACAAGAAATGTTGCAACAGATTTATTTCTCAAGTTCTCAGCCATTTTTTTTCTACATGCTGCACTTCACCACAGGCACCAAGGCACCTTCAAATCCCTCTCATGAACTTAACACCAAGCAGGAATGACCAGAACCTCCAATTTTCACACAGTAAATGAAGACAGCAGGAGGTGGCAGAAACAATGTCGATGAAGAAGAGAGCTCAGTGAATTTTGGTAAGAGGGCTGGCTCACCACAAGATAAGTACCAAGAAGAATTGAAAAACATGTCACCAATGTACCTTGTAAGCTGAGTGGAAGAGAAAGCTTCTTTCTGACCACAGATATAAAGAATGATGCAGGCCTGAGCAGACACTTGGTATGCCCCAGTGCACCCTGACCTGTGTCTTGGCTCCAGATATGGCCAACACCCAAATCCTTGCGAGAATGCCAACCCCAATCAAGCTTTTTCATGCAACCTGCAAAAGTTCTGCAGCATGAGATGAAGGCAATGTAAGCATGATGCAGTGTGACAGTAGCTTTAAAAGCCCTTTGGGCATATGAGTGTAGCAAATACCTAGTGATTCATACTGCTGGAGCACTAAACATGCCATTACTCCTGCAAGAACATGATAACTATAAAAATTCCCAGACATATAGAAGGACTGTTCAGCCAGTGAGACCCTGTAGCTACTAGATCAATCTCTTCTCACACAGGTAGGAAATGAGAAATTATGTGTTCAATAGTTCAAAGACACAAATTTCTCCTTAGAACAAAAAGAGGGAAAAAATCAAACCCAGTTCCAAAACATTGTACTGAGAAGCTGTCATTCCCTCAATTTGGTCCCTATTATAACAATTGCTGGTTATTTTAACACAAAAAATTGCACAAAACTTTGCAAACTTGCCATCCCACAGAGTTATTTCAGCCGAAGTTGAAAAGTGCTGATGGCAGTGGAAAGATCTTGTAGATTGAACTCTAGAAAATAATTCATCTGCACTAATGATGTCCAGCAGAAGTGACAGAAAATGCTGCTTAAGGGAGACCATGCCCATTTTACCTTTGAGTAGATACTACACAAAAGGACAACAAAAGTTTAAGATTTTCCCTTCCATCTTTGCCAGTATGGACCTTGTTCAGGCAAATTATCAGTCTGCATCTCCTCTGAACTTCCATCATTATGAGTGCACACACACCCTCAATGTCTGATGTGCATACATTATCTACATGAATTAAACCAATTTGCATTTGTACGTTGAGCAGCTGGTCTGAAATTTACTCCAGAATAAGTTTTTTTTAAAAGTCCAAAAACCATATATGCAGCTGGGATTGCTTATGAGTGAAAAAATGTGGTATCTTTATAGCCAACAGCATATGTATTCAGTATGCAGATCTACAAATATTGGATTCACTGCCAAAAATCATTGTTAAGCAAACTGGCTGACTCGCTGCATTTTCCTGATGAACCAGAAGGAACTCACTGAAGAAAGGTAGAGTACTTCCAAAAATTTCAGATCATGGATTCATAGTGTTCACAATGCAGTGTGATCCAGCTAGTCCCAGATGAAGAAAAGGCATGTCGCTGCAGCAGAGCACATTTCTGACTGGGACATGAGCACGGATCCTGGGAAAGTGTCAGCAACATGCTGATAAGGCCTGATTGTGTGTCCACATTGCTGCAAAATGACCTGTCTGGAGCAAGGTCAGAGGCCTCTGCACATAGCTGAGGTGAGTGTTGTAGACCCACCTAAAAGCACCCACGAGTGACACTGGATGAAGATCTTGTTTTCAAATGGATTAAGTGGCCTCTTGAGGTGCAGATGACACACACAACAACCTCTTCCATTGCAACACTTAACCAAAACAGCTATTGCTTAGTTTGGAAAAATAAAAGTAAATAATTAAAAAAAAAAACAACAACAGTTTTCATTTATGTCTCTCTTCAGAACATTAACAAATGCTAAATTCCCCCCTACTTATTTCAGATAATGGAATCTACATAATGAGAATCATTTTTAATAGACCTTCTGCGTGTTTCTACCAAGGACATATTTTAACCCACTGTGTGGAGCTGACTTTGCACATATTCATTCTGCTATTTTAGCAGTAGGAGACTAGGTTAACACACCAGTCATTCACTCCTGGAGATCTGGATTCAGTTCCTGGCCTACATGACAAGTGATAATGAGTTTGGTTATTGAATCTCCAGGGGATATTTGTTCGCATTACTAAGCAACCACATAATTTGGCAAGATGTGTTAAGTATGTGCTAAGGATAAGACCAGGGGCCAATTGCTCAAATGACTGACACAATGCAGCCTCCTGCACATCACTGCACAAGCCCCTCCTTTGTGCAGTTCTGGGGGTCAGAAGAACCGTGCAGGATTTTCAGCCTGTCCCTTTTCCTGTATGTACTGACACATGGTGCGCAGCCATGCAGGTGCAATCTGAACCTGCAGATACACAAAGAAACACAAACTGTGTCCCTGCTATCAAACTCAGCACATAATTCAAGATTACTTTAATCAGTTATGCATACTTTTTCAGCACTTGCTGTACCCAATAAACAATAAAACACAATTAAAGCTGGAGGAAAAAAGAGATGTAAAAAAATAATTACATAGTAGTAATTTTTGTTTACCTATTGACATGGAACTCTGCAGGGTTGGCACTGCTAGGGCTTTCTCTGCAAACACAATGCTTACAAAGGTTCTTTTAAACAGAATGAGAATTGAAACTTGTTTGTTCACAAAACTCCATAAAAAAAGTATGTTGCCCATTGCAAGTACCACTGCTATGTCACACTGGCTAAGAATTTCAGGCTTGAATTTCTTTGCAATGGGCAGATTTGGCAAAAACAGGCACTTATACTAAGGCTACTTGCAGTAGAACTTCTTTTGACCCTAGTCTAGCTGACTGTGCCTCAGATTCAACAGGAGGCACAGGCAGGATTTTATACATTTCCTTTAGACTGGTGGCACAACCACCTGGAGAGGAGATTGGGTCTTTCATGAATGATACCTGTGGGTGGGTATATAATCACAATGATATTTTTAACAAGTCTGGAAATCTCCTTTCTCTGGGCCTCTGTTTAATAGATCTGTGAGCTCTGAACACAATGTCCATCCCAGGATTTGGGAAGAGAAAAGCAGACTTTGCCTTGTCTCTGCATTAGAATAGCACATGTGTGGGCGCTATGTGCCCAGAGCCCAAGCAGGTAGGATTGTCTGTGTGCTCCTCCATCTATGGATCTTGGAAACTTTGGGGCCAAACACTGGGGTGCATCAGGAAATTTAGATACTTAAGGATGAAAGGTGTTGTTCATTATTTTCTGGGCTGTGGTGTCTACATCATTTAGGTAAGGGATAGAAAGCAGTCTGGATCCTTTCCTTGACATACTCCAGTAGAAATAAACCTGATCCATGGGCTATAGTCATCTGCTACAGATTAAGGTTCAAAAGGGGTTTAACACTTCCAGAAAACAGGAAATCCAAATGTCACATCATCACCCAGTTGTATGACAAAAGTCAGAATTCATTGATAGCTTGTGCAGGAATTAAGGTTCAGCACCTGGCAGGTTTAAACCTGTAGAACAGAAGAGGAAATTAAAAAAAAAGAAAAAAAAAGCAAACCACAAAAAGAATAACTGCTGCCATTCCAACAGGAACAACTCTCATCGTGGGGGTGACTGGTAGCTGAGTAAATCTGGAATGGTTGCAAATCAGGAAACTGTCAGCCAATTCCAAGTCTTTTTTTGGCACACAAGCCTCTTGGGGGGGATAGTGGCAGGAACGAGGCATTTCTGTGTGATCATTTTGGAATTTTATGAATAAAAAGATAAAGTTCATTTGCTATGATTCACAGAAAACCAGAAAACTCTCCCTGCCACAATCAAGAAAGCTTATGAATAAAAACTTCATTGAAGACAAGTCATGGTAGAGCGTGATGTTACTCATAAACTAACACCAGTCGGCTTATGTTCACCATGCCCTGAGACACGCAGCCAACAATTAAAGAGCTCCCATTTACATTGGGAGTGAAGTAATGGCACTGTTCCAGCTTTCAGGGAAGGTCTGGACAGTGACAACATCTGAGCTATCACGGAAGTTGGATGCGAGAGTGATGTTTCATCTCTCATGCTGGTGCGAACATGGGGTCCCCCCACGCTGCCCCCACCTTCTGGCAGTGGCTCTGAAACTAGCAGGAACCTCAAGTACAGCACTGTGGGGGAGAAAGATGGTTACAGCCTACCTGATTTACCAGCCCACCCAAGAAAACATTGAGTCGTGTCAGAAACGACAGATAAAACATTTGCTTTCATTTAGAGTGCCTGCCTTCTATTTAGGGGATGCCAGAGACTCCCAAAGTGTGAGCAGGCAGCAAAGAGAGGATGGCATCTAATCTAGCGCTTGAATTTATTTTATATTTATTTTTCTCTCTTCTCTCATAACACTCCACCTTCCCAAGATTTCCTCTAAATCAAGTCCTGCTCCAGTCTGATGCAGTTCTTCATAGTTGTATAAACCTGTCTGCTCAAATGTTCCACCTGCAGAAAAGCTGTGCCAGCTTTAACTTCATCAAACCAGCCATAAATCCCACATGTGCCAGAAAGGGCTGCTGAAATGCCAAAGCAAGCCACATTTTCCAGGTCTCCTGCTGGGAAAATGAAGCGCCTTTAACCCCAAATAAAGAATTGTAAAAATCAAAGAAAACTACAATTGCTTTTTGATAATTTGACAGAATCACACCACTTTCCTCATGCATAAAACTGTCCTCCCCCCTGCCAGATTCTAAGGATAGTATCTTTGTTTATTAGAGCATTAAGGTTCATTCATCTCCTGCTAAAAAGCCCAAAATGATAATGATGGGAGAAATGTGAATATTCATCTGAAATGGGGGCTGTGAGCCCACGTTGTCGTCACAGAAAGAATCCTTCAGCCATGCCAGAGCCTCAGGCAAGTGTCCCCAGAATAAGCATGTTGGTCACTACAGTGTTGACCACACACACTTGACCAAGAACAGAGCTGGAAACTGTCTTCAAAAATAACAATGCCCTGGAACTCCCAGGTAGATGGGCCTTGTGATCCACTGACAGTACTGTAAATCAGGGTTAAGCCATTGCTGAAAAGGCAGCTCAGAGGAAATAAGCATCAAGAGCCACTTTACTTTTGGCACATCAGATGCTGAGAAATGCAGGAATGTGTTAACAAAGGGCCTCTTGACTCAAAAATCTGCCTGTGTCATGAAAGAAACATGAGCCGTGGCAAATTCAGATAATTAGGGCCTGATCTTATTTATAGCATGATTTGGTGTAATGCTGGTGGTGTCACTAGAGCTGGGGCAACTAACACCAGCAGAGAAAGTGGCCCTATATGTTGAATAGACCGTGCCTGGACATTTCTGGCTCCTGGAAGCTGCTGAGACAGCATCTGCTGCAGGTCAGCTTTCAGCTGGAGGGATTAAGCAGCTCAGGAGCTTGGTAACAGGATATGGGCACTTCCATCCCCTCTCCTGGCTGCAGTTCAGCCCAGGTTTACACTGATTTTTGTGAAGGAATGGCTGTGCCAAGAGGGGGACACAGAGGATGTGCTCTCCTTTTGCTCCCAGCAGATGTGCTTCTGCACCATGGAAGTAAAGCCCAGAGCAGCTTGGTTATCTTACCAGGGAGAAACTGCTGGGAACACAGTTAAATGGTCTCATCTGTCCCTCAGAATGAGGTCAAGGGATACTGGTGGGATAGGCATGGGGTTCTTCTAACTAGGTGAGGCTGGACAGATTGTTCAGTGTATTCTGCCCAAATGAAAGCTGGCATTTTCAAGCAATTCCTGAGAAACAGAAATCTTCAGAAATATTTTGTTCTGACAGTAAAATTAATTTTGTTCAAACAACAGCTTAGGTGTTCTAAGCTCCAGATATCCACAGTAAAAACCTGTTTATACTCTCTCTGAATGTCATAATAACCTGGTTAATCCAACAGAAAAAGCAATCCCCTAACTTTCCCTCCAAAATCAAGAAAGATTTAGCAGGAAAACACACCAAACTTTAGGGATCAGCAGACTGCTTTGGGTGCATATTGTCTCACTGCATCAGTAGTGACAGGTTAATGGGTCCAGGTTCCCCCTGAACCCAGTGAGAGCCAAGGACCAGCAGTGTCCCCACGGCTCCTCTTCCCTCCAGGGTTTCCACAGATGCTGAAGAGTGGCTGTAGCCCTGCTGCTGCCCCCAAGATCCTGAGCTTGCTGCAAGAGGGAGGAGCAGCTCCCTCGCCCTGTGGGCTGTGCAGGCTCCAGGGAGGGCAGCTGGAGCCTCCCAGGGCAGCTGGCAGAGACCCTCTGCAGCTGCAGAATCAGGACTTGCCCCAGCAGGGTGAGGTAATGACACAGTTGTGGTCTGTTGAGTTGTGTAGCTGGAACAGGAATTTCTCTGGAATCGCTTGCTGCTTATAAATGTAAAAAAGTAGTGTGCTTATACAATGCAGAGACTGAAGGCTTGAGCAGTGGGACAGATAATATAATACTCCTTCTGTGGCAGTGTCATTAAATAGAACTTTGCATTGAAGCCAAAGCACAGCACTACAAATCTCTCTCCCTGGCAAAATCCTCACTGCCTGCATTTTTCTGTATTGCTCATTACGACCAGGAGAATGATTTATTTTGAAATAGGAGGGAGAGGAGACACTTGGCACTGCAGCTTTGAGGAGTTCCAGTCTTCTGTTCTGCAAAAAGTATTCCAGCAAAAATATCATTAAGGAAAAAAAGAGAAAGGACAGCACGTTGAAAGGAAGAAAAATAAAAGATTTTGTACAGTGTGAATTGCTACATGATTCACATCCTTTCCCTGCTTCCTCATACAGTAGTATGACATCTGCAAGGAATCTTTCCTTGATGGGGAAATTCTCCAAGGAAGGTCAGCACAAGGTGTTTATGCAAAACAAAATCTCCCCCTGCTCTGGTGCTAATAGTGCTAATGGGAGTGACTGGTAATATGAGGCAGTAAATAACAATGGCCTATCACATGGCTAAAGGATGGAGGCACTCAGTGAGATGGCAAATGTTGACATAAATTCTGAGTACATGACACATATGCAGGGAGGAGGGCATGAGACAGCTGGATATTCTGTGTTTGAGAAATGAGAAATGAGAAACTCTAATTAATTAAGCTGTGGTGACTCCTTGGCATGGCAGAAAATGCTCTACCTTCTTGCATGTCTTGTCTCTATTTTAATACATCTCCCCAAGGGGATGTTAAGCACTTGGGGCACCTATCAGTTCCCAAGTTTCTTTTTAAAAAGGTGCAAAATAATTATAATTCTTTGGCTGGCTCAACACAGTAATGATTTTTTTCCTCCTGAAAAAATAAATACATAATGATATTAAAACTCCCTCCTGCATTTCGTTTTAATTTATTGTGAATTCCTCCAGAATGAGAGGAAATGGCCTCAAGTTGTGCCAAGGGAGATTTAGATTAGATATTAGGAAAAATTTCTTTACTGAAAGGGTGGTCAAATATTAGAATGAGCTGCCCAGGGAACCACTGCACCTGGAAGAGCTCAAAAGTATATGGATGGCCATGGGGAAATACGGTTTAGTGGTGAACATCGTAGTACTAAGAAAATGGTTAGATATGAAGATCTTAGAGGTCTTCCAATCTGAATGATTCTGTGATTCTGTCATCATTTAGTCATAAAACACAAATGCCTTTGACAACAAACTCCCTAAAAATGCAGTAACTCAGGGTAACCTGCTCAGGATTTCTGATGGCTACCAATTTATTCCCAATCTCTATAGTTACAGCTTCATCTTCCCTCTTATGTCCGAGGAAGCCAAGTCTGGAAGATGATTTGAAAAAAGTGGACGTGCTGAAGATGAGCACGTTTTTGTTCTCATCCTCCACAATGTGGTGGCCAATTCTCAGTTATGCAGGAGGCATTTGCTGTTTCTTGGACTACCTGACCTTGTCTCAGCTGCAGAACTTTGCCTACCCCTCTCAGCCAGCATTTCTACCATCATTAGCTGTACTCCATTGAGTTTTTCCCACTGTTACCTGTGTGATGGGCAGTTGTCACTTTGCTGCTGCTCCTTCCCTGGCTAAGCAGCCCTGGGAGGCAGCTGTGTTGGGTAACTGGATAGTGGGGCTCTCCTGACCCATTTGTCAGGAATGAATCACTGGCTGCACAGTCCACAGTTTATTAAAGGATGCCATCATTTGATCATGTACATGTAGCACAGCCAGTTAAATTGGATTGACAACCCGTTGCCAGCTCAGTACAAGGGGAAATACCAGTGCTGACAGTATGACAGCTTTCAGTCAGGCACCTGTGGGAATGGGACAATGTGACAGGGAACAGGCTATTAGAGCATGCCGTGTCACAACCCCAGAAAATCCCAGAGCAGAGCAGTTTAACTACTACAAACTTACGTATTTGTCTTCTTTCATTAGATCTTGTCTAAGCTCATTAAGCTAACAACCTAACCAACGGTAATAAACCCCTCCCTCAGCAAACACTGTGTAGCTCTAATTGGCATTAAGAGGAGATACTCTCTGGCCCCTCTGTGTGTCAGAAAGGTGCTGCCCTCCAGCCCTAGCTCCTCTGTAGCAGCCAGCACTGCCCATACCTGCTACTTCCAAGGCCAGGCAGCTCCCACCTTCTCCACGAGCAAAGACGTGGGAGAGGCACTTGAGCAAACATCAGCTCTTCCATAGGGCTGGGAAAGGGAATTTAGGTACAGTTTTCCTATGCCTTGCTAATACTGAATGCTAATAATGTTCTCCAGCAGCAGAGTGACCATTGCATGCCCTGTGAGACTCTGCCTGGAGGATCAGCACTGTCAAGGATGCTCCTACAATTGGGAGAGCACTGGCCCTCTTGTACAGAGTTTTTACATTCTTTAACAATTGCACAGGATTATATTTCCACATCCAAGTATGATAAAAATTGGCAATACACAGCAGATTTACTCACTCAGATTTATTCTTGTAGCAGCAGCAGCAAAAATCTGCCTCCTTGGTTTACTCCATGTAGCTCCATTTGTGGAATTATTCATTAGCACTTCATTTATAAATCAGACTTTAGAAAAATTATTGGCAGTATCTCCCACTTTCAAATTTCAAACTTTAACAAAAATAGATTTCCTTTTCAGTGTTTTGTGTACACAGTATCTAGCAATAATTTTTTAATAATGTTTGTAAAATTCAGTCATAAATCTTTACCACCGTCTTTTGTTTATGTCATAGGTGTGCCACTGAGCACAAGTTTTATTTAAAAGGGAAGATGCACAGAGGTCAAGTCCTCTTAGTCCCCCATTGTTTCCCTAAATTGTCACCCCAAGGAAGAACTATTTTGCTTTGGTTAGACACCAACCTCCTGAGTTGCTTCAGAAAATTTGCTGCTTTTGGCTCCTTGAGGCACAGCTATAGGTGAGGACCAGGTGTTGCTGGGGCTGGTGCTGAAGAGTTAATTGGGGTTGATGAAGCCGCCCTGCCCTCCCTGCCAGCTCCCAGCCCACCCAGTCATGGGGTTAAGGCACCATTTGACATCTCAAGGAAGGGCAATCACTTACTGAGGTGATGTGATTTGACCACATGCCAAGCCCCTATGCCTCCTTATCCACTTAGAAACAGATTAGCACAGTGTGCATGTTGCTCAGAAACATCTGAAAAGATTAATAAATTATTATTAATTGATAGTGAAACTATTCCTCACATAAATGCTACCCTCCTCCCAGCTGGTGCCAAGTCTCATAAATCCATCAGGAATCTCCAAGTTTTCAACTTCCATAAAAAACTAAGCTCTTGGAGGCTAGTGCAGCCTTCTGGTCCTGCTCTGGTGAAGAGGAAAATCTATTGGAGGCTATGTCATAGGCATGTCCATTGGCCATTTCTTCTCCACAGGGACAGGCAAAAACCAGTGGTAAATTCCCTCTTTAATCAAATTTGGTGTTGTAAGTGATTTTTAAAAATAGAAACATAGTTTTACAAATCAAGGAGGTTTTAACTCACATCTTCAGGGATGTGAGTAGATAAAGCTTGTCTGCTTTAGTGGTGAAACACCACCAGGTGATTTTTCCTGTCTAAAAGGGAGAAGGCAAATTTTGCTGAAAAACAAATTATCTCACAGTGCATGCATTAATTGTAAAAAATTATTTGGTTAGCAGAAGTAGTTAAAAACTCCAGCTACTCATCTTA
Source organism: Hylia prasina (assembly GCA_013397195.1). NCBI lineage: Eukaryota > Metazoa > Chordata > Aves > Passeriformes > Sylviidae > Hylia > Hylia prasina. The sequence continues at coordinate 249,975 of VYXD01005559.1, read as the reverse complement.
TGCTCTAATCAAGAAAATACAATTGCCTGGGATAAATATTGCTGCTTACTATTTATAAGTGTTAATAAGTCTCATCCCATGAAGTAAACAATTTTCATTTCCAGTCCAAGAGATTCTCCTCACTGAAAGAAAAAAGCACAATCTGATTTTTCAAAATACATCAAAACTGGTCAGAATTAGAGAGGCCAGTATTTACTTATAGAATTTCCTTCTCTTGTGATAATCCCCATCATTTCTCACCCTAAATGACTCTCCTGCATATTTCAATTTACATGGCACATTTACTCTGAGGATTTATTAAATTAAATGGTGAAAGAGGAGGATGGGGAAAAGAGCCCTTATGTGAGAAGAGAGGTTTAGAATACATCCAAAAGAAACCACATTGTGAGACAGATGATAATCATAACTGGGGCATTTCTGTAGTCTATTTTTCAAGTATCATGAATTTAAAATTTAGACTTTTCCCCCCTTTGATCTAACTAGTCTGTGGTGATGGTTTTTTGTTTGTTTATTTGTTTTGGGCAATTTGTTTTTTGTTAATTTGGGGGGTGTATCTGTGTTTTGGTTTGGTTTTTTTTAAGGAATACTTAAAGTACAACAGCAATGAGCAAAAATGTGGTGGATGTAAGGAGCACTTGATACCAGGGCTTCAGCACTTTACAGAGAGAACACTGAGGGCAAGGTCCGTGGTTTACAGATCAACACCTCGTATCAGTGGTGCTTTTCAGGAAGCCTCTTCATGCTGTAAAAATGGTCTACAATTATCAGGCTTGGCTCTGCATTTCTTTGAAAGTAGAATAAGATTTCGTACCAAGTGAAGAAACCACCTCCTGCTTCCACATACTAAATGCCCTGTTTTACTATTCATGTGTGGTTGTTTTACCAGCAGGAAGATGGAAAGGAAAAATGTACAAATTCAAAAGTGTGTCTGCAGACGGAATGGAGTCATGTACCTATTACATTACAGACTCTGCTGTCTGCTGTGATAACAAATGTGTACGGCAGCAAGAAACCCGAGAAACCCTGCAGACCCCTGAACACATCACCCTGTGCAATGTGATCAGGCTATTGTTTAAGGCCTGTTTTAGGGGATGAAAATATTTCTCTGTCAACGCTGTGAAGGTAAAACCAGCTCAAATTATCTGCTGTGTAAGCACTATTCACATGAATGAAATATGCCCAGGGACTATGAATCTTGCGACAGACCTTTCCTGGCTGTATTATCCATAGCACACTCTACATTTTCAGATAGGAGTTTCATTTCTTTGCCCCTTTGTGTTTGTTTACCTTGGTCTTCTCCTTTCTACTTCACATTACTGATATCTGCGAGGCAGCTGGCTCTGTTGGGATGATAAAACTGACAGTTTCAGAGCCACACATCCTTGCTCTGAAAAGAAAGCAGTTCACCTCTACCGCTCACAAGAAATGCAAGCGTGAAGGCTCACCCATGGATATGGTCAAACCCTTTTCTGGGAAGCACTGAGGGCAGGCATTGTCAGCTGCTGGTTGGAATTGTCCATTGCAAGGGCTCTCAGGAGAGTGCACCTGAGGGGATGTGCTAATGCCCAGCCAGAGCCTTGTGAGATGCCACATGTGATGTGGCAAGGCTGTGGAGCTTTTTAACAGCGCTGGCAACAATGCTCTGCTTTCTTCAGTGCACATCACCCCTTCTTCTGAACACCAGCAGCAGTGACAAAAAGGAGGAGCTATGAGATACAAGCGGGAACAATTTAAGAATTTGGTATGTGTGCAGAGTGGAGAAGAGCACAAAACCAAATCTACCACTTTAGATCCCCAAAATTACATAGAACTGTCTGAAAAATAGTTACGATGACTACAGCAAACAACGCTCTCATGAAAATTCTTAAAATTTAGAATGTAAAGAATTTTAAAATTCCAGTTTGTCCAGACTTTTCCCTCTCCTAAAATTAATTTTAATATTTAACCCGATGCATTGAAGGCACTTATAATAAATAAAGCAGCCTTCAATAAGTACTTTTAACTGCTACTTATCTATGGAGATTGCTGGCTTACCTTTGCCATTGCTACATGAAAGCTGAAAGAGTAGGATCATCCCAAGGAGGACAACAGGCTGGCTTCTGCTTTGGCTGCAGCAGGTGCCCCCCAGTCCTGCCAGCCCTGCACTGCCATAGGCACAGCACATCCCACGAGCAGCAGCAAGAAAAAAATCTCAAATGCAGCAGAAAAAATACAAATAGCTGAACAAAGGAGCACTCTGCAGTCAAGAAAAAAAAACCTCATGTCCTTGTTCCTTTCCTAGACATATTGTTTGTACCAGTCTAAGATGATAGTAGAGACATTTTCCCAGGGAATAAAATTATCTTGTTTTTCTGAAGATAACAGTACAAGACTAAAACAAAAAGGGAATGGAGTTACTGTATCCATTCCAAGAATTTAATTTCCTGAATACACTTGTGCACAAAACCAACACACTAATATGAAATCTACTTCTCTTTATCCATTGGACTTGTTCTTATGAGTCAAAATAAAAGAATAATAAATGTTTTTCAGATTCAAAATCTGAAAAATTTTAAGATATCTCAATGCATGAACATTTGAATGGTTCAGTGACATACTAAACCAAGCATAGTTCCTTTTATTCCAGTTTAACATCAAATTCCAAATTTTCCTGGCAGGTCCTACATTGAGGATCTTTGCCCTGTTAAGTCTCATTTCTGCTAATCATCTGCTGAAAGCTGAATAAATATGCTTTCAGAGCAGCGAATGTGCTTTGAGGGCTTTGGCTGTCTCTTGATACAAAGGATCCAAATTTTCCTCATTCCTGGTTCTTTTGGTTGTTGTTGTAGTTTTGAGAAAGATTATGTTAATTCCTTGAAAGTATTCCAAGCTTTCTTTTTTTACTTCAGTAATTATTTCCACATCTTGGAGTGCTTCCAGATTTAGAAATATTTCCAGGATTCCTCCTGGTGGTCACTTTCCCCATCACATAAAAGGTGGTAAGCATGCCACATTTGTTTTTCAGTAACTGGAAGGCCTGTAGCTAGCTGCAGAATAAAATTACTCCAAAGCCAGCCTTGGATCTGTTTCAGTTTCAAAGTTACTTCTTACTTCCACACAACATTAATTTGGGGATACAGCAAACGCATTTGTCCTAATTTTGAAATCTGATTCCTGGGTTTTACATGTTATTCTCACTCACGCTGCAGTTGATCTCTCCACTTTAAGGAAACGTTTACTACATATTTTCAACCAATTTGAGGTTTAAAACCTTCTTAAGGTGATGACCTTCACAATGATCCACTTCCACCACAGATGAATTTAAAATACTTCTTTGAGAGTACATTCTACTTAATTTTCCATGCTGAATGAGACTTGGTTTAGAAAGCCACTCTTTTGCACAGGATGGATTTCCAATGTAAGCTTTGAAGTATGTCACGAAAGTTAGAGAGAGGTAGGGAAAAATCAAAACAGTAAAGAGACTTTTAGAGTAATGGGCATTTCCTGGCAAAGCTGACTAGCAGGTGACCTGCTCATCACAGCAGGGTTGACTTAGCTGTCCTCATTCATGGAAGTAGGCCAAGGAATTTGAAGGGAGCTTTACTGAGGAAGTGACGTGAAGCTCAGTGTGAGGGCGACAAGAATTAGCTCTTCAGCTAGACAAAAAAGCCAATCTCTCTTGCTCAGTCCTCTCCTAAAAGCTGTCCCTTAACTCATAGAACCACACAGTGGTTTTATTTGCATTTCCACTTGGAATTCTGAAAGGCAGGGTGATCTAGGGCTCTGTGATGCTTTAATTGGTTCACTTGGGAGCCACCCAGATTTGAATTCCTGATTTATGTTAATCACAGGCTGAAAATTCTCTTTCTGCCAGAGAAGTCCTTCTTATTCCGCCCTCACTTAACGTCATAGCAGGGAAACATACATGAATGCAATTAACATTTATGTTCTTGACTTGACTTGGACAGAAAAGAAGTAGTCTCTGTCAGCTAGTGTAAAATTTACCGCTTCTATTTTTATTTTAAGAAGAATAAAATAGCTCAGGCTTTTGAAAAGTAACAGACAAGGACTATGTACCCATCAATTCTACTTTGAAGTCTCAAATGTTACATGTATATATTTGGGTGATTAAAAAAAATCAACAGGAGAAACTAAAGGATTTTCAAAAATGCAGATCAACTTCCCCATTCCAAATTTATAATTCCCTGACTCTTCAAGAAGTTGGAAGGAACTAATTTTCATCCCATGGAAAAGCAAGACTCAGCCAACTCTGCTGCATGCTCCAAAAGTTCATGGGGACACTTTGGAAGAGGAGGTGTCTGTCTACATCAGCACATGGCTTGGAGTCACAGAAGTGAATTGTCAGAGTGGAAGAGCTGGTGCTGAGACATAAGGACCATGCTGTAGGAGCTTTGTGAGCTTCACCTCACACGAGTCTCCGTTCTGCAGCCATGCACTAAATGTCCATTACCAGCTGGGGGGCATGTCGTGTGGTAGGCTGCATCTTCCCACTCAGTTCCCTTTGAAAAGTACCAAATTTGTGTGCTTCAAGACCACCCTGTGATAGAGCCAAAGCACAGTCCAGCAGGATGCTTGGATGAAACACTTCAAACACACACCCCTGGTCCAAACAATAACCATGGAGACAAATGGACAGTGACCAGACAAAGCCAATGAGTGGCATCTCCTTCTGCCCCAGGAAGCATGACAGAGCAAAGAGCCACCTCTCCTCAGCCCCACTGCAACCTCCTACCCTCGTGTAGCACAAGGAGGCTGTCACACCTCTTCCTTCCCTGATATTCATTCTTCTATACTTGCACCAGTTGGCTTAAAAAGAGGCAGCATGGGTCCACTATATGAAAGAACTAGTTATTCACAAAGTTCATAGTCTTTAAATTCTGGTATCTTGCACTGGACATAGGTGAAACAGGATTGGTAGATTTAGAACAGAGAAGGACATGTGTGTGAGCCTCCAGCCCAAGAAGAAGCAATGCCCCATTGATGAATTGATGAGAGAGACGTGCTGGAGTTGTCTGGGGTTGCCCCATAGCAAGTCCAGCATTTCCCCACCAGCACTCATTCTTCCACCCCCACACCCCTTGTAACATGAGCAACAGTTCATCATGCTTTCCTCACCACTTATGCTGCACCATGAAATGTTATAATTACCCTGATGCAGTACAATGTAGAGAAGAACCAGAGGACTGACTCATCTGACTCGCTCATCTGACTGCCTTTGACAAAAGGAGATGAGGAACCTGATCCTTCTTGGAGACCCGTGGAGATTTGGTCACTTTAGGGGAAGCTCCAAGCCAAGCTGATTTTTCCTGCAGTGGGAGGCAGAGCTACTGCAAGGTGGGGAGGACAGCAATTCCTGAAGCACCTCCTGCCTACGCAACAGGAGAAGCACTGCAATAAATTCTGTCCAGACCAGACATCTTCCTCCCATGTGCTTCCTCATCTCCAGCATAATAGCTGCATATATAGCCTCTAGCATAATAGCATCCCTGCCCCAAAATCCTGAGTGAATGAATGCACAACTCTCTAGCTTGTTTATCCTTCAGCTGCTTGACTTGCATTCCCCTATTAACTGCAGTCCATTCAAAGCAGTGCTTTTTTATCAGCCCTTCCTCCTCCTGCCCAGTTTTTCTCCCCAAAAGACTGCTTCAGTTCATTAAGATCTACATCTTCCAGATTTGCCAATACTATGTTTTAGATTTATCTGTGTCTTTTATATAAAACAAATATTTATCTGCTGCTTGTGTGCTAAGGAACTAAGAGAGGGAACTTGTGCTTTAAAAATTCACAATTTTTAAAAACCTCCTGTTTTGTGTGTCATTCACTTGAGATACAAAGACCAGTTTTCTGTTAATAAGGTCTCAGGGACCTGGAGACCTGGACAGGACAGATGAAGTGGAATTGCTTCATTTCTAATAAACCATAGGCATAGTCAAAGCGCTCTGAGAGTATTTCATTCAGCACTTATTTATTGTTCATAATTCACCTCCTTCTGACAGAGAAGGGCATGATAGAGCTAATTTAATATTTCCGTGGTCAGATTCCATTCATATTTGAGTGAAATATCAGTAAATAAAACTGAAGCACCATTTATTAGGCTTCTGAAATTGTCACAGGTTAGGTTATCAAACATTGTGAGCTGACAGCATGAAAATTAACTCACTATTCTGCTCACCAGAGACAGTGCCCAAAGAATCACTCAGTCCGGGTGACCAATACTTTTGAGAAGACCGAGTTCTTCCAAAAATATGGCCCAAATAAAAACTCCAGCTGAGATAAATGAGAAGTGTGTCAATGTGGCAATTTATACAGAATTGTTTAATGGAGCTAAGCAAAACTCTTTAGTTAGAGTGGAGAGAGAAGAAGTGTTTGGTGTATGGGAATTGTGGAATGGATTTGTGCCAGATTGCTCCAGGCCACAAAAGATGAAATCCTTCTCATCCCCCAAAGGAAAATGTTCATCTCAGGACTTATCAACTGAAACAGAGTGGTTTTTTTCCCCCCAGAGACTTATCTGTTTCAATCAGCATCTAATAACTGGCCATTGCCAAGTCCTGGTTCTGCTGGGAGAAGCCTGGAGATACCAAGATCATTGGCTTAGATTGGTGTTTGCAAGTCCTGCAGCCTTGCATTTCAGCAAGTTCCCTCAGATTTACTGAGATCCAGAAACCTGAAAGATCTAAATAAGGATGTTACAGAAAGGTTAGGAAAAATAAATATTCCTTCAGCCACTGCTAAATTCAAGGTCGATCTGAACTAATGCTGAGTTTCAGAAATACTGAAAGAAATATATCCTTCTCTTTTCTCCCAATACATACATTTCTTTAGCTTACTGCAAGGTAAAAAAAGGAAAATATGGAAATTGTATAAAAAAAAGTTTGATCTCACAATATTTCCAGATGCCTTTGGCAGCTTAAAGAATATTGTGTAGGTTGCTGAACTACTAGTTGTACATTTAGCCTGACCCTTTGAAGTGCACACGTCTTAAGTTCTAAGTGAGTCAGAGTTTAATAAAGTGATTTACTTAAATTGCCCATATTTTGAATTCTCAAGAGCCAAACATCTTATTTAATTTGAATGCCACTAACCAACAGCAATATACTGGAAGTCTGGAAGAGACCAGAAATCTACTAAGGCTGAAAGCATGGACTTACATAACCCAAAAAGAACTACATCAACATTTCCTACTTATAACCCATTACAAAATAAAAGGATTTTGCAAGCAAGGCAATTAATGTAAAGAAATGTAAGAAAGATGGGAAATATCAGAACTAGTCAACCGGGTGTTTCAGCTAAAGTTATGCTTCTGGGCTGTGATTTATTCTAGTGGATGTGCCACTTTTTGGACTGTCATAGTCCACCCACAATCAGTGTTATTTGCCAAATCAAGTCATGCAAAGACCAGACAGGGAAGGATCACTCACTGTTATACAGTACATCTATCAAAAGGGTTATTTTCATGGACTTGGTCTCTAATCAAGCAGCAAATCATTCTCCAGTTTTGCTATCAAGGACCATTACTTTTAGGAAGTGTGCTTAATCTGAAAAAAAATGCATCTACTTGAAACTACAGGGCATCTGGTAAGATATACTGAAGACAGAAGAAATGAAAAATGTGCCACACAATTTACTCTCCCAGCAGCATTTTATGAATAGCTTATTTGTGGAGAGGGAGGTGAGTTGCTGGCAGGACAGGAGTTTTAGCTTTCTATTTGTCTCGTTTGCTGAGTTATTGCAAAGGTCACTCCCACGCTTCAATTGCCTAAGTGCCACTTTTGATGGGGGAATTTTCAGATTATATCCCAGGTGCCTCAAATATTTGCAAAAGGCTTCAGGGTACATGTGCCTTTTTAATTTGAGTGCCCAGATAAAATTACTGTTCGGTCTGCATGTTAAAGCATTTTCCCATCAAAGTCAGGGTAAAAGCCTGTAAAGCATCAGTGTTGCCCTATCCAAACACAGTTGTTCTCCTGCAGGAAAAACATCCCTATTAGGGCATGATGTGCCACCTGAATGTGCTTCCTGGGCCATTTGCTGCATCCCTGTGGCCTGCCAAGCATCACTTGGGAAACCCCAGGGGTCTGTATCCAGGTACAAAGCAGAGGAGCAAGCAGCAATACCAAGGTTGAGCCCCAAAAGAAGTTTGTCCTTTTTTTCACATAACACAGACACTGCAGACCTAATAATTGAAACAAATCCATTGTGCAGAGAGAGGGATACAGAACTCTCTATCAACTTTGAGGAACCAACAGTGATGGTGGCACCATCTGAAGAATTACTGTTCTTGTCTTCTCTGAGTTTGCTCTCAAGGACAGATTTTCTCAGTGGTCAAAACTGGCCAAGGTGCCCCCACCCCTGCAACAGAGGTCAACTTCCTGATGCCTTCTGTAATAGGAAAAAAAGATGACTAGACATAACAGGCTTGATAAAATTTCATGCTGGGACAGCTGAATTCTGCTGGATGTTGTTCACCATAATACATTGCTCCAGGAGTGATCCCACAGAAATTAATGGGGGTCAATTATTTTTTAAGCAAGGAAAAGATCAGATAAAAGCAAGCCCTAAACAGATGTCACATAGTGCCTTCTTGTACATATCTTCTCTTCCTTATCTCTGCAGACCTCTTCCAGATTTTTTAGGGGAAGTATTTTATTAAAAATAGTTCTTAACTGCTGTCACAAAGGAAGAAATTTAATTGCTGCTTAATGATTCCCACTGGTAGCCATTTTTTGTTATCCACAATACACAGACCATACAGAATACTTTGCAATGGCCATTCAAAATGTGATCTAGATAATGAAACACATTAGATAAATGTGTCTTCGTGCATCCCCTCTGCTGCCACCCACTCACTCTGCCTGCATGTGTCTGCTGATTCCTGACAGCACAAGGAAATGCCTCTAGTAAGTCACCATCAGGTGAATACATACTTCCAGAAAGGCCCAGAGGAAACCAGGTTTTGGATCTAGCTCTAAGTATAAGATAATCAACATAGCATATTTTTTCTTTTTCACATATTTATTTCAATTGCAGCTTACTGAATTCTCTGCAGCCACAGAGAGGGCTCAAGCAATCATCAGTGCTGCTCAGGAGGTAATTCAGGATGCTGCCTGGAATATTTGTCCTTTTTAATCATTTGCCACACATTGCTCTTTTAGGATGTTGTCACTTAGAGACTGAAGAACAAAAAGGAACATTAAAATGAAAGGATGTCTGTTTGAATGTGGCAATTCCTGCATAAAAATGAGTCCCATTAACAGGAAAGCCCAACCTATCTCCAGGCAATATTTCAAATCCTTGTCTGCCTGTAACCTTAGAGGAATTTAATTCCTTTATATTATTCAAATTATACACTTGACGAAGAAATTATGAGATACTGGTCATTTAAAATGCTTTCTTTAAAATATATAATTAAAAGAGCTAGCAGACCTACTAATAGCAATTTTATCATGACAGTCTAAAAAAAAATCTGAATTTATGGCATTTACAAAGTGTAATTTTCTCCTACAGCCTTTAGTCAGTAAACCACGATTTAAACAATTTCCCTAGCAGTCTCATTCACTGAGCATGTAAAAACAGTAAATGAAATGGTAGTGGACCAAAATTGGTAAAAAGGAGTCCTAAAAGAAGATGTACAGTGCTCATACACTCCTTAGTTCAAAATGAAGTATGCTCAATGTTTTCCTGCTTCCTAAAGCAGTTCACTGCATGGTTACTATCTGGTTTGGAAAGTCCAGTGGGACTGAGTATTTGGGCCAGACTTTTATCTCAGTTACCTGACTGCAAATCTAAAGAAGCTTGCTGATCTCAAAGGTATTATTCCAGTTTATGGGTTAACAGAAGTTCTGCCAGAGCTGTGCGCATTTAAAAGAACAACAACACCCTTTCTTAATTCAGCAGCTCTTGAAACAAGTGAGCTGAAAATTACCTGTGTTGCTGGGAGCTGTCACAAAAAGGGTAGGACCACAATTGGTAACATCCTATTGAAGACAGGCTGAAAGAATAGGGGTTGTTCTGCTGGGAGAAAAAAGGCTCCATAGGCACCTTCCAGCAGCTACAAGGGGTACAGGAAATCTGGAGAGGAACTTCTCACAAGGGCATGTAGTGACAGGACAAGGGGCTAATGGCTTTAAACTGAAAGAGGGCAGGTTTAGAATAGATATCAAGAAGAAATTCTTTACTCTGAGGGTGGTGAAGTACTGGAACAGGTTGCCCAGAGAAGCTGTGGATGCCCCAACGCTCTCAGGGCTCAAGGCCAGGATGGATGAGGCCCTGAGCAACCTGGTCTGGTGGAAGGTGTCCCTGGCCATGACAGGGGATTTGGAACAGATGGTCTTTAAAGTCCCTTCCAACTCAAACCATTGTTTGATTCTGTGACTCTATGCCTAATAGCTACATATTTGCTGCACCACTACATTATTTTTTTTTCCCTCTGTAGGAAGTGCCTATTTCTAAAGTCTTGTGCAAATCACTTCTGAAATCCAGGGTGTGTTCAGCAATGTATTAACCATGCATCATTATAAAACTAGAATGACATTAATGCTAACATTTAAAATTTTCTTTCTTCCCTAAACAGCAGGGGAAAACGTGTCCTGAAATGGTATATAATAACGATATAAGAACTTGGTTCAAAGGGGTTTTAAAAGGAAGAAACCCCACCACAATCAGGAAGGCTTTTTTGGCTTGCTTATATATATGTGCATAAAAAATACATTCTTCTCCGAGAGCAAGGCTGTGGAGAAATTCCAGCAAGTACATGTACCATTTTAGGATCAAATATGTAGTTTGTAATTTTATTTGTGGCATACTTAAGCAAAAGGCTATATTCAGGGGGGAAATTTGGCATCACTTCCAGAATGAAGAGAAATGGGGGGTTAAATCGCTCCAGAGCAGAACATGCATTTGAAAATCAGATGACCCAAGTTCACATTTCCCCTGTCTCTGGATAGCTGTGAGCACACAGGAGGTGGATGCTATTTATTTATTTGCTTATGTACTGGAACAGTTCCACTTTTCTATAAAGCACATGCTCACTGGAGCAGGAATCCACATTGCTCCCTTCCCAGCTCTGCTACTGGCAGGACGAACACTCCTTCTGCTCTGGTGACTACATTTAGTACTTCATAAAAAAACACCTTCAGGACTAATGGCTGAGAGCAGCCATGCTGATGCTTAAGGCATAGACCTAGCTGGGGTGTAAACTTGCACTGAATTGAGCAGATATGGATGTCTTTCTGTTCCTGCTGTCATGTCATTGGCTTCTCCACTGGGATGGCAAACAGTGCTTAAGTCCCATAAAGCACTCACTCTCAGGAAGAAAAATCCAAACACGAACTATTCCAAATATTTCCCCAATCCAGTTTGGGAGCTTTTTTTCAGTTTTTAGCCTGTTTTCTAAGATTATGTGATTCTACAAATCGCCTGCTTCTCCAGCTGCCCCAGGGACTTGGAGCCTGCTGGGCACTTCCAGCCAAACCTGAGGCAGCAGAACAGAGTTCCACGGTAACATGATGGCCAAGCAGAGGAGATGGTGGTGAATCTCCAGCCAGGAGAGCCAGAAAGAGGGAGGAAAAGAGAGCACCAGTCCTTCTGAGTTCTTGTGTAGTGGAAAAGCTTCAGTTGAAACATGTATTTCTGAACAACAGAGCAGCCTCAAGGGGGAACAGCTTTGGCTGGAGAGCCTGCTAAGGGATGCACACACACTGCAGCTGCAGCTTAATTCAGTTAAAAGTCAATCAACCAAGAGACAGGCATCCATTGGAAAGCAGGCATTGTTAGTTTGGCTGCTCATGGAGTGATTTGCTTATTAGCTGAGACAGCACCTCTCTCAATGGTACGCTGAGGGAAAATTAATCCAACTTGAAAAAGAATATGGGGGCACGCAGGGTTAGTAGGAAAGCATAACCTGAGAAGCAAATATAATGAGTAGAAGACTATAAATTTAGTATGTCTTTTCCACAATTAAAATTGAAATGAAACAATAGTGGAAAGAGTTGACTTCACAAGCCAAAAATTGAACTCATCTAGTTCACCGTGCCAGAAAAAAAATGAATATAAGGCATCTGCACCTTCCATTTCAATGCAAAAAAGTATTTTTTCTGTTTTGCAGGATGGTAAATACCATCTGATTTCTGAAGAAGAATCACTGTTAAAAGCTTAATTTAATGTCTCAGTGTTTAAATTATGGGGTTTTATCTGCCAATGCTCTACAATACAATGTTAAAGGCCTCTTTAGGATTTCTTAAAAATAAAAATAAAGCATTTTCTGTTCTGCTTCTAACACTCATGCACAGGAAACTGCAGGAGTTACGTGAAGTGAACTGTGTTTTAATTGCTCACTTTAAAGTTATTAGTATGTTGATTTGTGTTTAAAACACCTTTTTTTACCCAAGGGAAATCTATACTCCAGCATCTCATTTTCTCTAACCTTTCTCTGTTCTAAGGTTCACAGACAGACCATGCTTCTGGCAAAGCTTCTGGTAAAGTTAACTTCAGTCCTTTATATTTTCAAACTTCTTAGCAGAAGTAAAGACCTTGCAGATTAAAAATTGATAGAGCACTCTGTGCACAAATATGGCTGCAGGAAGGTGTTTTATGCAGGTAAAATCTACCCCCAAAGTCAATGGGGGAGATGACTTTAAACATTAGATAAAGAAATTAGCACAATTGTGAGAAACATGGGAGCTCTGTTTCCAGGAATGAATCACAACTTTATTAAAGTCTGAAAGCATCAACAAACAGTATGAGGGAACCTAAATATCCACAGCAATACTGTCTGTGTAGGTAATACAGTGTTCCCTGATAACTGTGTTACTTAGTGCAGCCATAAACAAGCCTCTTTCTTTCCGCAACTTTGTTGTCTGAGAGTGCAGCAAAAGCTCACGATAAAACAATGTTGTTTTCCCTGGAGCACACTGTATTCCTAGCACTCTCTAACTCCTCCAACTCGCCAAAGTTTCTAATTTAGAAATTACAGAGGTTTCGCTTGAGAAACTCAGATATTCAGCTATACACTGTTGAGGGAAATCTCCTTTCCTCCTGGCAAAAATACGACTTGCATATATGCAAGCACGTAGTTCTATCTGAAATTCTCATACTTCAGGAATTTGAAATCACCAAGACCAAGCTGCACTTTGGGTTGTGACAGAAAAGCTCATGCACAACTTCATGTCTAGCCAAGATATTAGTTTGGTTTTCACATTACTAAGTTCAAAAACCCTGAAAAAAATCAAACCAAACAGCAAAAAAAAAAAAACAACAACAACAAAAAAAACAACCAAAAAACCCCCAAAACAAACAAAAAAACCACACACCCAAAAAGCCCCCAAAAAAACAACAGAAAAACCAAGCCAGAATGATAGAAACATTTGGGGAGGTAAAAACCTGAAAGCGAGTTAAAAAAAGAGACCTTTTTTATTCCTAACACTCCAAACCACAGCTGATCAAGCTGGAATGACTCTGAAGGAAGGTCCCACATTCCTCTCACAGTTATGAATGGATAAGTCTCAAGTACTGCCTTGGGCTCTACTTGGATGGAGCACCAAAAGGGTAAATGTTTATTTAAGTCTATGTCAAACACTTTGAATTTTTTCAGTATACAAAGCTGAGATAGAATGTAATGAGTCAGTGAATAGTGGGACATTATGGTATTTCCTCCTCTGCTGTAAAGGTATTTCATCTTAGAAACATGGGTTTGGTTTTGATTAAATTCTGGCACAAATTCAGGCCAGTGCTTTATTTATGAATATGGATATTTCCATTCCCTGAAATTAATACCTGGACCTTTAAAAACACACCTTCCACTAGACTAGGTCACTCAGAGCCCTATCTAGCCTGGCCTTGAACACTTCCAGGGATGGGGCATCCACAGCTTCTCTGGGCACCCTGCTCCAGTGCCTGACCACCCTCAGAGTAAAGAATTTCTTCCTGGCATCTAATCTAAACCTGCCCCCTTTCAGTTTAAAGCCATTAGCCCCTTGTCCTGTCACTACATGCTCTTGTAAAAAGCCTCTCTCAAGTTTTCCTGTGGGCTCCCTTCAGGTACAGGAAGGTGCTATAAGGTTTCCCTGGAGCCTTCTCCAGTCTGAACACCCTCAACTCTCCCAGCCTGTCCTGATAGGAGAGGTGTTCCATCCTTCTGATCACCTTTGTGGGAGCATGAATCCCAGTGGAAAACTACTGGCTTTGTTTTGGGTGAGTGTTCCAGATGAGTGCACTGGAATGACACAGTGTGTCATGTAACCACAATCCAAAAGTGAGTAGGAAAGCCAGTCTGGTGTCAGCAAAAGGTCCAGCTGGAGGGAGAGTGGCACTCTTAGATGACAGCCCTCCATGTCAGCATTGCTGCAAAACCCTGTCTCCTTCCTAGGAGCAGGTGAAAACAGCTCCTGAGCACCAAGAGATCCAGGAGAAAGGTGATGGACAGGAAGAGGAACACCAAGTTTACTGTCTTTTTCCCATGGGGAAACCTGCCAGCCTGGACAACATGACCAAGCAGACAGCCATATGATAGAAGGCAAGGATGAACATTCAGTGTAAGATCTCCAGCAGAGGTAAATAAAGGTCAGTCAATTAACTAAAACACCAAAAAAAAAAATCCCAGGCACCTTTTCAAAAACCCCTGAAGGGTGATCAGAGGCAGATGACCACAAAAAAGCGTAAGGCTAGGATAAGCCTGGACATCACAACTTTCTATTCATCCTCCCAATTGGGGCCCTTTTGTTTATCATGTAGGACAGAGGCTGATTTTGTCCACTCTCCAAATCCCTCAGAAGCTACATTGATTCAGGGTTAAGCAGGACTGGTAGTGCTGAGCTCCAAGTTCTTTGTAGTGATGGCAATGAACCACTACAGCAGAAACTAACACTGAGGGCAGGGGCGGGGGAAAGGAGAGACAAAGATGGTTTCTAGGAGGTTCTATTCTCAATCTATGAAGACAAGACGAGAGCAGTGTGCCATCTGTGTCATCTCAGAGAGCGCTCGCTGGGTATGGCCTCTCAGGGATATTAAATGCACTCAATAATTTTAGTTTTCACATTTCCACTTTTTACGATGGTTCAGAAAGTCCCCCACGGCCTTATGAAAGTTATTTTGCTACAATGCAACTTAACAGCAATTCAATGAGCTTTCCATGAGCCAGGATGGCATTGATACAAACAATAACACCACCATTTGCCAGTCAGAATAATTTTCTTTATGCCCTTGGTAAATCCATGGCAAGTTCATCAGTGTATCTAAAGACAAAGTTTAGAGGCAAAAATGCCACATCCCAAGATTTGCACGCAGAAGTGCCAGTCACTTTTACAGTGCCACCATCTGTTTTGCCATGTACAGGCATTACAGCTTCCAGAAGCCCAGTAAAGCACTAAGCCATTAAACTTCCTTATAGCTTTGGACCATCTGCTACTTCATCCCAAAGGTTTCCCTACCTACCTACCGTATATAATGTTTACCTAAGCTAAGGACCAGAAGAAAAAAAAACCAAAACATCCTGAGTAAGGACTGGGCACCTTCCAGCACATACCGGTTGAATGGTACAGTTACAACAGCCTAAAAAATTATCTTGGACAAACCGTGTTTATCCACATTTTACAACTACACATAAGGGTAATGTGACACGTGATGCTTCCAGGAATGCACTCAAAGGCTCAAAACAGAATTATAATGAATTCCCAGGGAATTTATCGACAAAGATTTTTTCTCTTATTCATTCCTTTAGCAATGATCTATCTTAAAGGATAGCATAAGATTGTGTAGAGCCTATGGCACCTAGAGAGAAACCAGATCTTTGTTTGTATACTTTCTAATATAATTTAGATCCCTAGAGATAAATATCTTTTGGATTATCCCTTTTTATGCCTGAGTACACTGCACTTTCCCGCTGAGAAAATATTCTGTCAATCAACGTGGGTCCTGCTTCCTCTTTGTCGTATGTCAGTTTTCCTCCACAGTGCCAAATCCAGAACTGACAACTTACAGCAGGCAGAACAGATGGAAACACAACTGCCCTGAGCTATGGAGATGCTGCAAAGTACTTTTAACAAATACCAAAAAAATTATGAATGGTTTATAAGCACCCTCATTTAAAAGGTGAGGCAGTCACCACAGCATCTTCCAACCATAAATTCTATGCCTGCAGTTAAGAGGGTACCTTCAGGGCCAGCTCAGTTTAACTTACATTTAAATATAACAGAAGAGTCAGTTATCAGCAGCCTGCCAAGTGCCAGAAGTGCCACAGATAAAAAAACTTGCAGGATCTTGGGACTCTGTGCACATCAGTCACGGAGCCTCCCTCCTGGCCTGCAGCACCAGCACCACCACAGCCCTGTCACACTTTCCTGCTTACAGAAGAGCCTGGACTTTTGGAGTCCCTTGCTAAATTTTCATGACACCTTGGCTGGAGGGGCAGAGGCCCCGAGGAGATGTAGCTAGACAATGCCTATCGCAAGAATAACCAGTTTTGCTCCAGCAGACATCAGCCCTGAAACAGCTGACCCAGATGTTGTCTCTGTGCATGCACTGGTTTAGTTTTCAAGCTTTGAATGTTGTATACATAAGTTGGTATTACATGCATTTTTATTTCCAATACTTGCTTTTTAATGTCATCTTAGCTTCCTGAAAACACAGAGTTTTCCCCACTTAATAAACTGGGTAACCTGAAAATAAGAATCATTTGCTACCAACACACAAATCAAACAGTTGGGAAGGGGAAAACAAAGAAATAAAAACCACATGAAGCATATTCTTGAGAAGAAAAAACCAGGCAAAGAATGGTATGTGTAAGATGATAGCAAGAAAAGATCTCACTACTCTCTGGGAAATAAGATTTTCACTGTACCACCTGAAGATACTCATATAAACACTGTGTGTATAAATCAGACTAGGCAAAAAGGTGCCCCTGTCTGGGCAGCCAGTGCATTAAGAAATAGATAGCATTTTAGCATAAAATTTGAAAGCTTCTGCAAATTTCTCCTCAGTGTGGTGTAGAGGTAATTAAAACTGGTGAGAGTCCTTATATATGTTTATTGGCTTCCAGCTTCCCAATACCTTTTTGCTTTATATTGCTAGGCCATTTCTTTTTCTTGTGCTAGAGATATATCAAGTCCTTTAAAAAAGAAAGGCTGAGAAAGGCAATTCAATCCCCCAGATAAGTCGTTTAACACAGGGTTTGCTTAATTGATTGGAAAACCCTAGTAATTTCTTGACTTAGACCACATAACTTCTCTAATGTCTGCACTGCTTATTAGAGAGTGAGACAGAAGAAGGGATAGGATCCACTGGAGAACACACTTTGGGGCAGTGCTGGCTGCAGAAGCTCACTCTGCTGACCCACAACCTCACTCTGCTGACCCACAGCCACCACTGCCCCCTTGCACTGACAATGGCTGCTCCTCCAGGTTTTGCAGTGCTGGCAAGCTGCACTCATCACCCAAGAGATTGAACTTGAAAACAGCCACCTCAAAGTACACCATAAAAATGGCAGCTGCAGAGGATTGTAGCCATCCTTTTGCACACCAGCTCCCTCCTGGGAATGGTCCCCCAGGCTGAGCAGAGGACCAGGCCCAGGAGGCTGGTGCCAGCTGGGCAGACCTGGTGCACCTGGCCAGGTTCATGCTCCCAAAAGCCATCTATGTCTGTGCTGCTGCCAAAGGAGATGGTCCTCACCTTCCTGATGGGCCCTCTTTCTTTCCTCCAGCCTTGTCCCTTTCACACACACACACACACACACACACACAGAGAATATTCTGAGTTGGAAGGGGCCTACAAGGATCATCGAGTCCAACTCTTAAATGAATGTCCCATATGGGGACACAAGTGCAATCAGTCCATTCAAAGGTTTAGGTGGACTGAAAACATAACCCTTTTTCTCCTATCGGTTTTGTTTTGTTGCAATGATTAACCTGATCATCACAGGGATGTCTGAGTGCAAGTGCCTCACAGGGATGTGATAACGCAGTTATCAGGTGCTTATTGTAAGAATAAGTAGCATGAGCAAACAAATGCAAAGCATTATTCACTACTGCAGACAAGAAACTGTTTCCTCTAGACACACCAGAACAGGGAAAGTGTTTCCATCTGCAAATGTGTTAGCTAACTTGTTTTAACTAATGTGATTTTAAGCCTGACTTAACATTAAATGTGGACAAGCCACAGGCTTCCCCAGTGATCTAACCACAGCCAACCTACATGTTTTTAAATAAACCTTGCCCTCACTTGTATCCTACAGTCCTAGAGTTTTCCTGATTGACACATTTAAATTTAACTGATGGCTTGAGTATACAAACACAGTGATCATGTTAGGAGGATGTATACAGGATTCACTCGTGTGCAGCCACCATGGGACCCAGTTTTGCTGGTGGGCTCAGGCTGCAGAGCTGCAGAGCTGCAGAGCTGCTGCAGATATCATTGCATTGCAGGGGAAGAACACCCTGCAGTCTCAACAGAGGCTAAATGCAACACATTTAGCTCAAATGCCATCTTCCAAATGGTGCAGAAATCTAATATGGGCTTAATCCTGTGTGCCCAAAGAATGGTCTCTAGTGGGAGGTTTCCAAATACTTTGTGGATCCTAAACCATGTCTCACAGAGAGTAGAGACATAATTGTATGGGGACCATGACAGACTTTTTCAAACATCTGGAACTAGACATCTGGGAAGCTGGGGAAAATGTGTGCCTTTTTCATGTTCCTCAGTCTTCAGTGTTTCTTCCTGTTTTGATCCTCTCATGCAGTATCACTTCTAAAGGGGACAGGAGCCAAAT
Organism: Hylia prasina; assembly: GCA_013397195.1. Taxonomy (NCBI): domain Eukaryota; kingdom Metazoa; phylum Chordata; class Aves; order Passeriformes; family Sylviidae; genus Hylia; species Hylia prasina. The sequence continues at coordinate 231,218 of VYXD01005559.1, read as the reverse complement.
TACTGGAAGTTGTGTTCATATCCCCTGCGTTGACCGTAGCCTCCTAAATTTCTTCAGGAGTTCAAGCTGCCTCAGCACTCTGCCACAGTCATCACTTAGAGGCAGATCTCTCCACAGCTCCTCTTGCAAACCTTTCTTTTTTCCCCAAGAGAATGAAAGACCTCATTTCAAAATGTCAGCTGCTGAGCAAAGGCAAGATTTTATCTTGTTTTTGACATACTTTATTTTCTAAGCAAGGTAAAAATTGGTGAGTTTTTTCTTTACCAGGTGACCCTTCAGAACCTATTTCATCAGCCACTGGAGTTCCTGCAACCCTCTGGGGCATCCTAATGTACCCGCTGATATTTAGGTACACTTTGCCTTTGGCTTTGAGGGTTAAGATTTGAGCATTGGGGCTAAGACAGGGACACTTTTGCTGTACCAGGCCCTGAGTGACACCCCAAAACTTCTTGTCAGGCTGCCACCTGAGAATTGATACTCTGGGTTTAGTTAGTGAGGCACCTCCAAAGCCAGGGGAGCAAGAGATATCTGCCACAGGGCTGAGACCTCAGGTTGCTGCATTTCTTACACTGTTGCAGCAGGCAACATCTCTGGTAGTGTGAAAAAAAGGCAAGAAAGGCTAAAACTCGGGGTTCTGCACTCTGTGGCAGGCAGCTCCACACAAGGATTATGTATCAGGCAACACATCCCTATGTAGGAGACCTCAGCCCTGTTTCCCCACTGCCAGCAGGAAATCCATACCTAATTTCAGAAGTGTGGCCTGAGTGTTACCTCAGGCAGGCTGCAGACACAAAGGTCTGTCACCTAAGAGTAAGGAGACATGCCTTTTAATCTCCAGAATTTAAGCAGGTTTGTCTTTTTCTCAACAGACAAATGTTGCCTGACAAATCTCGTAATGAAACTTTCATAAATTCTAACATGTTCTTCTGTAAAGTACAGCTCTGAGAGGCTGCAGAGAAAGGCTAAATGAGCTCCAGTTCCCATTCATGCTGCATGATAACATTCTCTGTGAATAAAAAATGTCTTTATCACCCTTCGCCTCCTCCATGAAAATGAAACCTTGTGACCTACTACTCCAGCTGATTATAGCTTTACATTTCTAAGACAAAAATAAAAAGCAAGCCACCAAAATGAAACCTTGAAGATTATCAGCTGCATGTGCTTTAATTCCAAATAAAGCATTTGTATGCCTGTCTCCCACAGATGTGATATGGAGCCCAAAGACTAATACACCTACTAACCATTAATTTTAGCCACCGTCACATATGACTTAATTTGCACTCGATAGCAAGGTGTGACGTGAAATTTGCATCCACGTTTGAGAGATCTCAAATTTGAGATCTTTCTCACATTTGAGAGGTCCACAGGAGGACCAAGAGGCATACCAAGTCCAGAAGGCTTTGCTCAATGTATCTATCTTCCATGCTTTGCCATCCCTCCCCCCAGCTCAGACCTTGTCCATCAGTGGAGAGGAATTACTTGTGTACCTTGCTTTTTTTCTTGCTCCAGTTATGGGATGAATTCTAACTGCATTTTGATGCCACTTGTAAAGTCCAAGAACAATATGCATTGAGACTTGTAGCTGCTTTCTCTATTGTGCTTATTTTTAATACTGTAAAGCCAGAATTCCCAGGGTATTAAAGCAGCCAGAAGTGAAAACAACAATGCCAAAGCCAAAGGCTGCACTGCAATTTATCAGAAACCACAGAAGCTCATGCTTCATACTGAGGTTTACTCCTCAGTACACAGAATGATGTGGCAGACATATATATACAAAGGGATTCCTTCAAACTGTCCCCAAAACCAAGTAGAACATGTTGGATTTGGCACAGACACTCTTCTTGTGTAATCATTTTAACAAAGAGAAAAGGTGCTCCCATTACGTTAATACTATCTTGTACTCTCTATAGATTCTACTTCTTTAATTGCATTAGGTATTAAATCTGCCCTCTAACCATAACCTGAAGTTTCCACATAATTAAGTACTCCACCTATGCTATGAACAAATAAAATTTCCTCTTTCTGTATATGACTATGCATGTACAAACAGAACCAGCATCTATTATGTTAACAGTGCCTCTTCTCCCCCTCCTGAAAATATTCTTTGCTACTTACAAATTTTGTATGCATATGTTCTCCCAATCATTTTCTGTAAATGCTTCACAAAAAAGGTTGAAGCCTATCAGCAAAAAAAAAAACCTGAGAAGGATTCCCAAGGAAAAATCAACAGCAGCAAGGGCGTACTGCATCACTCTTCTTATCCCTTAGAGTCCCTTGCATGCTTTCTGTGACATTGAACACAGTGCCACTCCTCTGCACTGGAGTCCAAAGACAGTTCAAAGGTTAGAACATCCCATTTAACTCCCACACAAAGGCTTGAACATAAAACCCTACCCTGATTATTTATAGCATAAATCAAGACAATGTCCAAAAAGGGTTAGACACCCAAGCCTGCTTCAACCAGCCTTTTCAGTAGGTTGTTGTTTTGCCTTATGCCAGGTTTATATTTGCTGCAATAATCATGCAAATTGAGGGCAAGTCATGCATATATATTTGCAATTTATGTGCTCAGTGTTTACCCAGCCCCTTTCGTGAAACTGTGGTGGAAGAACTCTAGCAGAGCAGGACCAAATCAAAGGACATACACAGCAAAACTGCAGAAAAAGCTGTAAAGAAATACTCTCAGAAGCAGATTTTAAAAGTACTCAGTTATCAGTAAATGGATTAAGTTTTATGCAACATGCCCCATCATTTAAATTATTTATTTCACCCATTTTTGTAATTTAAGTCTTTTACAATGAGTTAAGGTATCTTACTCTACATTTTAACAGCAAGTCTATATTTTTATGAAGAAAGATACATATTTCTCATTTTTATTAGTGTCTGTAACAGACTATTCAGGTTTTAAAATATCTGAGGGAAGAACCTGGGGTTGTTAAAGGGCTGGCTGGACAACATGCAATGCTTAAGCTGTGCATAGTTTTTAACTGTAAGCTATTTATTGAAATAAAATGAAGACTCATCATCACATAAATATTTCATGAATTCGTATCAAATTTGCTGAATTGTTAGCTTCAGACAAAAGAAATCAGTGAAAAATGGAAATGCTTCATTTTGACATTTTGAAAATGAAAGGTTTTGATTTTCTCATTTGAAGTTACTTCCATATACAAATTTTCCTTATTTCATAGAATATTTGAATTCGTTTGAAACCAAAATAAAATCTTTCATTCCACGTCAAACAAAATGTTTTGCTCAAAGCATTTTGGAGTCTGTGGGATACAGTGGTTATTAGCTCTCAATTCACTGAAATTTTCATCTAATTCACTCTCACTCTGACATGAAACCATCCTTTTTTCCTCACAGGCACTGTGAAACAGAAATGCCTGTTGTTCTCTTGCCTCTGCTCAGTGGGCATTTTTCATGTTCAGCATCTGATATTCTACAAAATGTTTTTAATACAAGGAAGGCGTTCTCAGTACTTCAAATACTTTTTTACTGCTAAGTAAAAAAACCCAGTGTAATACCAACAGAAATACCCAGAAGTTGATTAATCATGTTTTCTTCCAATTTAGAAGAGCTTCTTTAGAAACCCCTACTCTAAGGCTTAGGAACTCAGCCTTTAGGTGTTAATTCATGAATGACAATGGGATTGAACGAGCCTTTAAAATCACCCAGCTTCACAGGTGTAGCATCTGTGGTATCATCACACAAGGTGACTTTTCAGCATAATACATATTCTGAAGGCCAGATGTATCTCATCCACCCTGAAAAGTAGGCATCTGGCTTTTCTGGCAGTAAAGGGGCTTCCACTCTAGGCAACAGAGAGAAACAGGCAGTTCAATTAAGTATTTCATCATATTCTGGGAGAGGCGTCTCACACGAGGAGAACATACCTCTGGAAGTTCTGCCACTAGCAAGTGACTATAAGGGAATGTTTGCAGACTGCATTTCAGGGTATATGTCTAGTTTTAAAATGTCTGGCCCTGGTAGCCAGCACGGACCAAAAACTCTCATAGCCCTTAACTGGGAAACACTGGCCATATCAGCAGTGTACTTGGCCAGCTCTGTGCATCATCCTCAAGTCCCCATGGAGAAGCAGCTCCCATTTCCAAGTGAGTATCACCATGGAAATGCTGGTTTGTTATAGCTCCTCACCCTTGTCTCCATCATGAACACCGAAGAACTCAGACAGGGAAAATTGCATTTACTTCTGTGTATCTGAGTCCAAATGCCTTGAACACAGTACCTGCTCCCAGTTGAAGCTCAGCAAAAGGAGCAGTTACCAACCTCTCTGTGCTTCACCTCCAGTTTTCTGCCTGAGGATCTCCTGCAGCTATGGCTTGTTTTTCCTAGTCACCTTTCACAGAGCATTTCAAGGCTGTGCAATGAACTCTGCTAGTCCATAAAAGAGAGTTTGCCTGCCCCACACCCTCCACATTCACGACATGTTCCTGCTGAACAGCCACCTTTCCTCCCCTCCCAAAACCTGAGCATAAAACCTCAATAAACCTCCTCACCACCACTGTCCTCAAGAAGCAGCAGAGCAGAAGGAACAGGAGAGAGGACACTTGTGTTCGCCTCTGAGCACACCCCTTCCAAGGGTGCTGGCCACTGCTGATGCCTGTGGGGACAAGCCTGCCTGCCCACTGCCCTGCCTGCGTGTGCCAAAATGCACCAAAAGGTCTTGCACCTGCCTACAGTCCTGATGGGTGCCCATGCTTTTCTTGGCAACCCACCTGAGTGCCTGCTGATGGTTAGAATCCCTTCCACTCCACCATCAAGCCCAGGGAAAAGAAACACCACCAGGGCCATCTGGAACCAGGCAAGGAGGTGCCATATTCCCAGATACTGACATGTTCTCCACTGTCGCCCTGAGGACAGTTTTCTTAATAAATTATTACTGCTGAGATTATTTTTCCCCTGTTGGCTTATCTTTAGACATTCCAGTGATTTAATCCTTGGCACAAGGCAGAATAGTATCATCCAGCCTGACTGCAGTACACTTTAGTAAAAAAAAAAATGCATATGTTACCTAGTGCTTTCTCACTGAGAGTGTGTCTGAGCACAGTTTCATTTACTAAAAGAAATATAGAGAAAATTGTTTTTCTAGAGCCAAAGATGAGTAACAAATATGTTCTTCTGTAAATAAAGATCATGCTAATACGTCACTTAGAAAAGAATCAGTCTGTGGAAAACTCAAATAAAAAGACCATTACTGTGAAGTAAAATATATTTGCTGTTTTTCTCTTGTTTTCAGTAGTGATACTGTGGATTACTTGTGTCTAATTGCTATTGCTTCTGTGTTTTTACTTTAACACAGAGCATAGTCAGAATTCTACATAGATTTGCACTGGATCCAGTGCTCTCCAAGGAAATTGTGTGGTCACCCAACCACTACAATGACTTCTCTGTCAGTTGAAGCAAGAAAAATAACTGAAATGAAGGCACTGAGAAAGAACTCATTTAAATCCTATCTTCTACTAGTAAATATATATTCTGTGTCATTTAAACATGGTGTATTCTAGAAGTTTTTTATGATGTTTGAATTTCCTTTTAGGAAAGTAAACTAAAATGCAGGGTTTTATTTTATTAAACAGATGTACAATTTGCTGAGAAAAGTCAAATCATTCTATGTTCTGCTCTTTACATGCATTCTGAGTAGTGTGTCAAAGAGGATGAGCTGCAGAAAACAGAATCGTCTCTTTTGGGACTAATTGTCAGGTAGCAGAATTCTGATGATTATTACAGAAACTATTCTGATTACTATGTGTCTAAGTAAGAATCACATCTAAAATGTTAGTTGCTAATTTAGTCTGAATCCCTCTTCTGTCTGCTGATGTTATGGGTGATTTACCAGATTTTTAGATATACTTGCCAGATAATTAATGCACTGGCAGAGCTTTAGTGCCTTTCTCAAGCTCTGTTAATTTTCTACATGTTTGTATCCCAGGCATAAAATCACCCTTTAGTGGAGTTCACAATATAATATGAAAGAATGAAAAAAAAAAACCAAACCCAGAAGATTTATAATTTGTGTCTAACTGTAAATGAATGGGCATGAAATTAGCAGGAGCACAAGTAGAGTCATTCTGATTTGTCAGTTGATATGTAATGCTTGTCTTACTTCAGATCACAGGTATTATTACCTTTGTGCTCATTTTCTCTGCAGATGCTGTACATTCTGCAAAGAAATGCCATGTGCCTATCCAGTTTCCTCAGAGTCATCCACAGCTGTCACACTGGCATTTCATGACTGCCCTCATTACTATCACCACATGAGGTGCAAATGAGAGAGCTCCACGTGGAAAGTCTATCAATTTCTGAGATCTTGAGACTCATCAAGGCTATATCCATTTTGAAGGGAAATAAAATGTTTTGAAAATGCATAAAAAGAAAACCCATATGGAGGGAAATTACTGAAATAACACGTCAATATGGGAAATAATCTTCCAGACCACCCATTCGTACAGTTTGAAAATTACTCATTCACTGATAAGATACACTCGATTGTGGAGACATAAAAAGTAGCAATCCTTTTCATAATTACTTCAGAAATACATATGTAAATGGTATTACAATTGAATCTTGCTCAGAAAATCCTTCTGTGTATTGGCAGAACATGGATTTATACAAGAAATGTCTACAAAAAGAAGAATGCAAAATAACAGAAAAGGAAGCCAAGTTAAGGGAAAAGCCCCAACAACTTAAGCTAACGTGTAGTTATAATGTGGGGTTTAAGGTTGATGAGAACTACCTGAAATAATCACCTTAACTGCCTCCTTTATATGTAATAAACAGCAGTTATAAATAAAGGATCATATAGATTAACTTTTAAAAGCTGTCACTGAATGACAGAGCTTCAGAACATGTTGTAATTGCACACTAATGCCTCCAAATAAGAAGACCAAAAAAACCTCAAATGGAAGACTTTACAACGAATCTTACCATGATAGTATCTTGACTCAAGAATTCACAAGTCAACTTGAGTTCCAAAGGGTGGGGTTAGCAAAAGCACAACCCCTGCAAGGCAGGTGTGCAATTTGCAGTGACCTTCTGGAATAAGGCTCTGCTGGAAACAGGTTCAGCAGCAAAAGCCATAATGTCTTGGTGGCTGCAAAGCCATATCAGAGAGAAGGAAGAGCTGGGGGGCCAATGTTGGCTCTTCATGGTTTGCTGCAGGATATGAAAAGACCCAGCAAAAGAGCAATTCTTCTAACATGGAACCCCCAGGAGGGTCACGAACTATAAGCATTGTTGCTGTTAATTTACCTGAGCCGTTAACAGGTTTTTAATTTTGTGCTGACATTATTTAATATGAAACACAACAAAGGCAGCTAAGTTTTTTGTGTCACTTTCAAAACCAGGAGAATTTTCCTTCATGCTATGATATCAGTAGCTCTGTGGTGAAGTTGATGAGATCTATCACATAAAGGGATTGTTGCCAGTGGTTTTCATCTCTGTTACCACTATTTCACCATCTTAAATGTTACCAAAACAAGACCATTGGTACTGATTAGGTTATGCAATATATCATATCCACTGTTGAAACCATTGTTCATATGAAAACCAATGGGTAAAAAAGACAAAAAGAGAGAACTTCCGATAATGGCATCTCAGAGTTTTATGTCATCTTATTCTTCACATAACTTCTCAGTATAATCTGGTTCCTTAGCTATTCTGTGGCCATGTGTACATCTCCCACACCCAGAGCAAAGCCCTTTCCCACCTCCACTCATATAACTCAACCAAGGTAAGGCTGTCAGAGGCTGTGCTTCTCCAGTCTGGTCCTCCCTCACAGCACGTTCACTCCCTCTGCTCTAACAGTGCATAAAGGACCCCTTCAGGAAGATACAACCACATAAGCATAAGAACTGAGTGTGGAGTCTGGAAGTCAGTCCTTTCCTAAATGTCTTGCAATCTAGTAACTATGACCTCCATCATCTAAAATATTGTTAATACTCTAAAACTCCACCCATATATGGAGATAAGTCATCTGTTCACTACCTTAATTTACATTGTTTTTTTGCATTAGGAGGCATTCCTAATGAATGGGCCAGTCCAGCAGGTCACAGTAATTGCTTTGTAAGTCTGCCCTAACCTAGAAGGCACATGATGTCCTTTTTTGTCACCACTGAGATGGAAAGTACTTTACCATCATCACCTGCTCCATACAAATAACATTTCCTTTTTCCAGAAAAAAATGTAGAATATTACTGTTTATTGATGATCTCTCTTTTCTGCATCATTAACAATTTTGTCATCTCCATCAAGTAATGCCTTATACTGTTGCTAGGATATATATTTTTTTCTAAAATACTTAAATAATCTTTACTGTCCCCAACTCTGCTAACCATTGATTTTTTTCCCTGATGTCTTTAGCTTCCCTCATCAATTATCTACACTTTGTAACTTCTCACTTATATTGACTACCATCTCCTAAGCTTTTTTTAATTATTATTTAGCTATAATATTGCTTCTTCATTTCTAATTACTGCCTCTTTCATAATCCTGAAACAGAATGGGCTTTTAGACAAAAAATGTGCCACTCTGTAGGAAAATCTATATCTCCTCATCCAATAAAATCCATTTTAAAAACTCTTTGCATTTTTATAACAAAAGATTTTCCCACAGTTTATTTTACTACTAGTTTTCTGCAGCTTTGTGTATTGATCCTTCTGAGAAGCAAAGCAGATATATTACTTGTTCTTTCATGCCAGGCACCTGTATGCCCATATTGAATGTAACCAGGTTGTGATCACAGGGTCCTCACCAGTCACTGAGGTAAAACTTTTTTATCCATTGTAAGAAAATTTTAGAAAGCAGTTGTTTCCTGAGGTAGGATATTCTCATCCATCTTTTATTCAAACTTTAATAAGGTGTTAGCATTGTCTTCAGGAGGCAGCATGTCTCCCACTGTGATGCCCTACATCCCTGCCATTCTTCCTTCCATCCATCACAGACAGAAATGTAAGCAGCACCTTACAGATTTTACCCTTTCTGTTAACCTTGTGAGTGATCTGAGGACAGCCACCACCACTGTTCACTGCAGCTCCCTGATTAATATTGACCCACATGCTTTCAAGATCCCAGTGTTATCCATATTCATACAACAGGCAGCACTGGCTTTATGCAGACTGTCCTGTAGATTCTTCCCATTCTCTCCCCACCCTTCTTCCCCTCTCTGTCTTTCATAAGCAAGAGAGAAAACAATGACCTTAATATTTCAGTGTTAGAAACCAACGTATTAGTTTCTAGAAAAGGCATTTGTACCATAATTGCATCTTTTCTTCAGGGATAATGTTTCATTCCTATAGCTTGTCTGAAGTATTAATTCAATTTCTAAGCACTAAGCTTATCTCTTTATCTGACATTCTACATCACATTGACTCATTTTGCTTTGCAAAAAAATTCCAAGTTTGAACTGCTCTCTCTTTTGTTTTATGTCTCCTTTGATGAATTATCTAGTTCCTTTTCCTTGCACTTTTTATGTATAGGACTCTATGATCTGGGTCAGATGTGATGCATAATTTTCCATAGAACCTTAACTTCCAGTTTCACCTCAGAAGGTGAAAGGGTCTATCCAAACCCTGTGTCTCCTAACTTCTGTATTTTTTCCCTCATTCACTTGACGTGATATCTAAGAAAATCAAACTGGCTTTTCTCCATGCCCTTGCCCAACGTCTTCTATAATTTGCATAATTCAACATTTACCCAAACAATTTCCTCTATTGTTAGTAACCATTGGTGGAAACTTGCCAATCTTACAGTTTCATTCAATTTTTTTCTATGCTAAGGAGACAGCTGACAGATTTCTTGCTAAATTCTCTATTCATTTGCCTAAACATAGCACTGCCTATGTTATTTGAACTTTAGGATGACTGAAGAACCTCATATCAGCAGACTAAATCCTCAATTTCAGAAGCTGGGACCCCTCAAGTATCTCTCCAGTGGCTCTTTCTTCTGCTCTACAAGAGGAAGTTTCTCCCGTAATTTTTTTTCAGTGGGTATCTGAAAAAGGGCTGGCATTTCTATCAGGCTGCATGTCTTCTGGTTTGCTTTCATCATCTCATCATATTTCTTAAATTTCTAATTTTTCCTTTTCTCCTTTTCACACATTCCTCCCTTTAGTATTTCCACAACATCTGGTGGTCCAGGCGTGTTTCTTTCAAATTTTGTTCATTGCCAGGACCCAGGTTTGTAAAATCATGTAGGTTCTCCTTCGCTGATGAGCTTGCACTCATATACCAGAAATCTCATTTTTTTTTTATCAAGAAAAGTCAGTCCAAAGTAACTCCAAACTCTGGAGAGCCGCTGAACCTGTCACTGCAAAAACATTCAGATGTCTTCAAGAGGCTCACAAGAATCTTGCTTTGCCAATCACAGAGAGAACAGCGAGCCCTGTCCAATAGGGACAACTGAACAAAGAATAGGAAAAAGCTGCAAAGGTAAATGCTTTGGCAAAACACCAGACAGACTTTTTCACCTCTTCACTCAGAAGCAGCCTGCAATTCCTGCCTTGCCCAGGTGAGCTCTCCTTAGCATAACCACTGCCACGTCCCTGTCTATATTTTACGTAATATTTGACCATTCTTCCTTTACAAACTCTATCACCCTGTGAGACCACAACTGGTTCATTTACGACTGCTGGAGAATAAATGATGAATGATTCATTTAGGTTATTATCTGAAGATTTATGCAGATTAGCACAGGTACATCATTGTAAACTATGTCTGGATTAAACCACAAGGGGTCTAGCTACAGTTATGCACATGGGCTTACAGTCATCCCTGCTGACTTCAGAAACCTACTTGAGGCTCCCAAACTGAAAGTGCAGTCACCTTTGCCTCCATATTTAGGCAATGAAGAATGATAGATGGATTGAGTTCCTCTTGCAAAGAGACAGAAATCAAACAGCCTTCCAGAAACTGATTATTCTTCTCCCCTCACTGTATGGACGGGGGCTCTGCAACAAGAGTTAGGTGCACTGGTCCCTCACAAAGGTCAACAGCTAGCAAATACCAGAGAAAATTGACAATATTTGCTTCCTTTGATTTGCAGTATTTTCCCAAAATACACTGGTCAGCTTCCTTCCAAAGAGCTATTTTAGCTGTGGATTTTTCTAACAGGCAGCTTTTGTGTTCCTGTTCAGACACAATCAGTGATTTGATGAGTTAATAACACCTCGGTACTAAGGTAATTTAAGATTACAAAATGTTGAGAATGTGTGGTGTTCCTGTCTTAATGTGCTTTTCCTGAGCAGTGGTGCAATGAGGCCAGTTTTTAAGTGTCATTATGACACACTCCTGGGCTTTCACTTTAACTTCTTTTCACATCTTGTTGAGCTTTCCAATGTCTGAAAAGGTCATTTTGATATGTGGAGGTCACATGTTAAAAACCTGAAAGCAAGGTCCCTTGCTAATGGTGAACTGAAAGCAATTGTTTGACAGATCATCACATAAATCGCTCTATACATTTTGGGGGATTGTAAAAGGAAAAATTGTACTTTGTCCTCTAAGGAGGGGATGTAAAGATTATGTCCAAGAGACATTGTTCAGCCACTGAGAGCTGGAATGGGGATTAGAATAAGTGGGTGGGGAGAGAAAGGACACTCTAAACAGTAAGCACCCACAAGAGTACTGGCAGGTAAGAGAAGGTAAGAGGGAAGTCTGGGGAGTTATAAATAACAGCAAGAAGAAATAATTCCTAAATGCAAGTATAGAGACAGACAAGCCTACAAAGCTGACATCTACAAGGCTAACATCAGCCTTTTGTTACACAGTCAAATTAGAATATCTAAATTTAATGCAGATTTTCATAACTTTCATTTAAAATTTGTGCTAATTCCTTTTTGGAAATGCATATTTTGTTTTGTTTTAAGGACAGTTTATTCCACTTTAGGTGGAACAAAGTGCTCAACAATTTTAATGAGGCAAAGTAATGTTAATTAAAACCAATGAAGGAGACCTCCCACAGCCTGCTTTGGCACTTGAGGCTCTCTGTCTTAAAGACATACTGAAAGTAAACAGATGCAATTTATCTTTCTGATCTGTCAGGCAAACATTTTCTTAAAGTTCCTCAGTATTGAGAACAATATATAAGGCTGGATGCCTTGGTGGATTGCAGGAAGGAAGAGCTTTGGTCATTACAAAAAAAGGAATCACATCAATGTATGAAATTCTGCCTCAAGTCCTTTTCTCCCCAAACTGAAACAGCACCTGGAGAAACAACCCACAGAAATTTCCTCCCTGTATGTACAGAGCCAGCATGCCACCAGTTCTTCCAGAAGAATACTCCTTTGGGACTCAGTGAGGGTGTGACAAGGTTTTTTCAAGTTCTGAATCAGAGCATCACACTCTTGCAGTAGGTTTGCATCTGCTAGCAGGACTCACCCCGCCAAAATGGGCTGGACTACTCAAGGAAGCAGCAACACAGGTGGGACCTAAGAGACTAGGATCTGAACCAGCTATTACTATTTGATCATAATAATATTGTCAGTACTTAACTATAGTGTAGTCCTGCTTTAGCACTCAGATATCAAGAACCATAAAAAATACAGCTACACATATGCCTAGCAACATGCTATACAAATACTGGCCAGCAAGACTGGAGGAAAAAATGATTACGTTAAACAAAAAGATATTCTGGGCTTCAAGAGCTCAGATGTGGTTGGAGCCTAAGAGGAAACCATGAAAAACGTAGCACCAAAATTTACAGGGAAAGCACAAACTGTTCCATTTATTTGTTTTTACGGTGATCATAGGCAAAATAGAAATGCTAGCAGCAGTAAGAGAGGATTTTTTGGAAACATTTGGGTTGTTCTGTTTTGTTTCTAGTTTTCCATCTCTATTTTATCTGCTAACATTGCAGACTCAGGCTTGCAGAAAGGCTAGGATGGAGAGAGACCAGATATTTTAATATATATGAACCTGACTTGGTAAAGGCTTGTTTACCATTGTCCAGTCAAGTATTGCCACTGACAGCAGAACCAGTTGTGAAAGAAATGGGAAGCACTGTGAAGCTTTTCCAAGACCAGCAATTTGATGTGCAAAATCTCAGTAATGTCATGACCTCTGACACTGGGTGTGCACTGTATTCTTCCCTGAATTAGCATCCCAGTAGAGTACAAGTGCCTCTAAATGATGGTATGAATTATTTTCATACACATGGCTATTGATACCATGCACCAATTGTAAAATATTTTAATACTCTGTGCAGTTGGAGATGATGTCAGACCTTCTGAAATATATACTAAACCTCTGGATCACAACTCAAAATGTATGTTCTGCCTGATCTGCTGAGGACATAATGGTACAAAACTAGGATGCCTTTAATGAATAAAACACTAGTCACTGATACCATGTGCATTATACATACTTTCCACTTCACTGGCAAAGCAGTTACAGCTTTCACTGCCTGGAGCCATCATCCTACATTGGACTGTGACTGTATCACATCTGAGAACATAAGCACATTGAGGCGGTGCAGTCTTTGAACAGGAAACATTGAAATGAAACCAAACGTGCTGCCCAAAATGTCCCTGGCACTTCTGCCTCTGAGTCAGCAGCAAACCCACACCCCAGCCTGTTCCTGGGGTCACCGTGCAGCTCTGCCCAGAGGACCAAACCACATGTTTGCCTCTGCTCAGAAGACCTGCTGCTCAGCTTCTGGTTGTTTGGCCAGATTTCAATGCAAACAGTAAGACCCTGTCAACTACCTCTACTTCTACAGCAGTTTCAACAGAGTATTGTAACTTCATTATTTTTCTGCCCTAAACTATCGTTTTATGTCCCTCCACACTGCTAAAATAACTACCATAATCCATGCCAAAATCATAAGGCAGCAATACTAAAAACCACATTAAGGCTTTAACCTAAGCTTGCATTCAGCAGGGTGAATTTAAAGTACTTCAGCACTAATTGCAGTAAAAGACCACAGCACCAGGATCCTACCTGACTGAACCTGGCAAAGAGTGTGCCTTTGCTAATCCAGAAATGCCAAAGAAATTCAAGCTGGAAATACATGAGAAACTTGTCCAAATCCTGTCACCGGTAACAGAATAATGCTTCATCAATACGTGCATTGATTTAACCATATTTATTCCAAATTAGTTTTAGGACAAATTTAATGCAATCTGGAAGTAGCTTATTTTTGTGCAATGTTATCAGAGACAGTGGTAGATAGTGTTTGGGTTTTCCTTCAGGACGCAGCTACACCAAAACAAATGGCTCCTGCAGGAAAATAGGAATGTTAATGGAAAGACCCCTGATGACCTAGATAAATCATTGTCTTAACCTGGCATTCAAGTCTCTCAGCTTCCTTCATGCATGACATCAACTCCCTTCTGATGGTGAGTGTCTACATGTCCAGCACATGGGACAATGTAATGGGCATTTGTCTGACCACATGAGCCAAGAGGAGCAGGGGTGCACTGAGTGATGGGGCTCTAGGGACAGCCTACACCCTGCCACTGTGTCCCTCTCCCCAGAACCTCTGTGCAAGGTGCACCTTGCCAGCAGATCACAGCTCCGACCAGTCAGCACAGGAGAGGATGGGAGCTGCAAAATGTCCATTTTCTGTGGAGTCTCCCAGTCCATTCACAAATAGCGCACAAGCTGTGCGGTGGATCTAGTGTAAATTCACTGAGCTTTTCTCAGTTCCACCCACTCTTATTCCAAACTGAGAAAGACCATAAACAACTTTTGCATAAGAGGAGGTTGATTAGGTTTGCTTTTTTGCTATTTTTGTCTAAGAGTGCTTGAAGTTTACTCCCACTGTACACTGATCAATATGGCAGTCACTCATGCATCCCCCCCCAGACCTGGTGGTGAGTGTATAAAAAGACAGAATATGAGTGGTTCAGCTGTCATTTGCATCTGTGCAAATTAGGCCTAACTTCATTAAACAAATATAATTGCAGCAATCAAAGCAAAAGTTTAAACACTTTATTTCAAATATATTTGACAGACTACAGTTAGTGCAATAAGATTTAAACAAATGAAAATTTTAACTGTTATGGAAGAAAAAAAAGAATATGTTGATTTCCTGTTTTCAGTTCAACATTTCTCTTTCTCATCACACCTTTCTAGCAGAGCAAATATTTTTCAATTAGGCCTAGTAACCAGTGTTTCCTAAGAGATCTAAGATGAAGACTATTTCCAAAGCATTCAGCTTTCCATTTCCTGATTCTGGCATTTCATTCACTTTAGTGTAAACTTATCCAGTCAAGAAAGGCCCACCTTTTTATTTTTTTTCCAGAGTCCTCATAATCCAGGTCCTTTTTGCCTAGACATAATGCATCCTACTTCACTTAATGTCTAAGGTAGATCTTCTACAAATTCAAAGCAGATTGCTTTTTCCTTTCCTGCTCTCCAGGCTATTCTTAGTTACCCATACAAGTCTCAATACACCCCGAAAAAAATGCTTTTTGCCTTTT
Source organism: Hylia prasina (assembly GCA_013397195.1). NCBI lineage: Eukaryota > Metazoa > Chordata > Aves > Passeriformes > Sylviidae > Hylia > Hylia prasina. Next base: position 215,782 of record VYXD01005559.1, on the reverse strand, counting down.
GGCTTTGAGAAGTGGGAATTATTTCTGAAGAAATTTATAAATATTTGCTCTGAATGCCTGAACAAATGAGTTATTTCCTGTGACTTGCCTCTTGATACCTTAAATCTGTTAACATTTTGGCATCAGATCCTCTGTTCCTTCAGTGTCTCAGATCACAGTGTGAATTGATGCCTTATGAAAAAAGAACAAAGTAATCTCTGGAAACACTGAGAATCAAGAAAAAATAATTAAATAAAAATAGAAAGGAAAACAGCTTAAGCTCATCTGGAAGCAGAGGCTGGACTGAGCAAACATTAGCAGTTTCTGGTGGCTCTATTATTCTGGTGGTTTTACTGTTGTCCCTCCTACATCTCCAAAGGGCAGATTTAAAAGGTTTCATGTCAATGGGTCCCTCATGGCCCTCAGGCTGGTGCTTGGGATTTATGAGAGACTCTGCAGAGACCTCAGAAAACACCCGGGAGGAGAACAAAGAATTTGGTGCATTTACAACCACTTCTCCACCCTCCAGCCAGGTTTTTGCTCCAGCTACACTCACCTCACTTCAGAGAAAGGTAAGGCCAGTCAGTGCCTGTTAGCCCACACTTCTAGTTTGATGGGAAAAATATTCTTATCAGACACTGGAAATTTGCTATAGGTGCATTTACTGCTCTCAGAAACTGGGCTTGGAGGATGCTGCCCAGTTCTGGGAGTGGGAAGCAAGTTCAAAGTATTATTTTCTAATGTCAGGGCAGGACTGGCCTTCAAAAACTGATCAACAGTTACCAGTAATTCAAGGAAAACTCCAATTGCAAATCGTAGGGGCTGGACAGACCTCAGACAACAGGATTACATGCAAATCCCAATTCCTGCATTCTCTGCTCTGAAACAAACCAACTGCCCAGAACAAGATCACTTATGGAGGGGGAATATATCTGCATCAGCTAGTTTTAGTCTTTCCCAAAATGACTACAATCCAGAAGCACTAACAAAGAAGCAGATGTAAGATTTTCTATGACTTATCTCCAAGGCAATTATTTATAAATCTCCTTGATTCATTATGTGCCAAGCCTAAATTAACCCCCTAGTTTAATAACAGAAAAGTATATGTAGTCTTGCACATTGCAACCAATTGTGCATGCTAGGCATTTTGCTTTATAGATTATTTTTGATAGCATGAAGCAATTTTGTCCCTTTTCAATATTTTAGGCAGAAAAATAACTTTTTCAAAGAAAAGACCTTGGCTAGGGTCAGTTGCTGTTGTGGAATATTTTATCTAGGCCCTTCTGGAGACTTCTGAAGAGTCAGGGAAAGCTAGCATTGTATTTGGTTGAGAACTGCACAAAAAATGCAGATACCCAGATGCTCACTTGCACATGCACACAAAGAGCTATGTAGAAAACTTCAAAATATGGTCTTCATCTCCTTCTTCCCATGAAAAAATAAAATTAAATGGCATGAGTCCCTAAAGACTAACATTCCCCAGGATTAGCTGTTTTGCTTATCCAACAGGGATCATACTCCTGGTGACCAGAGGCAGTGCAAACCAGGAAGGATGGGGCAGCTGGCATGCAAATGGTGTAGTTCTGTCTGTGCTGCAATCTCTGCAGCATCAGCTACAGATTTGAAGGGGCAATGCTGTTTATGCAGTGTAAAAAGCATTGCAAAGTCCATGTTTTGAGGCTGATTTTATTGTTTTTTATTCCTCTCCTCCACCCAAACACCAATTGTTGTTGCTTTTTAATGAAAGTCAGCAAAGCAAAGGATTTTAATTTAGGCTGTCAGTCAAAAATAATGGAAGAGCTAGAAGGCCTGACACTGCTTCTTTTCTGTGTGCTGACTGAAACTGTGACAGGGAGTATGTTTCAGCAGGGGTGAGGAAGGAAAGACCAGGGCCAGAATAATTAGCAACCAGGCCTTATCTAGGACAAATATTACAAGGGAATAAAGCCATTAAAAGCTGCATATTTGCTGATGTTAGAGCAGATACGGCTTCTTTTCACAGGAATAAAAAAATAATCAAAGCAGTAGAAATTGTGTTCTGTGTTGTTACAGTATCTGGCGGAAACGTCTCTTTCATCATGGGCAGGAAAGTTAAACTCAGAACGGGAGCTCCTAAATAAATGTCCACAACCACACACAGCATAGTGCTGGCTATGTCCAGGAGCCTGACCAGCTGGGTGAGGTGACGAAAACCTGTGGATATTTGTGACTGGAGGCTGGCATTCCAAAGCATCCCTGTGTCTGCAGAGAGGCTGTCACCCATGGCACTGAGCCCCCTGGGGCAGTAGGGACTCCCCGTTTGTGCTCCTCAGGGCTCACATCTCCAAACCATCTCTAGAACAGCCCACTGCAGTGGAGTAGACAGGTGAAAGTAAGCAAGGCAGATCCATACCTGTTTCCCTAGGGACACCCACTGAATATGGGGAGAGGGAGCTGCTGGCTCAGATTGAGGTGGCAGGTCCCAGGACTCTCGCCAGGTGCAAGGGCCCTAATGCAGAGGGGCTTATGTGTGCACAAAATGGAGGGGAAGCTTCCTCATGCCTCTTCTGTTCCTCATCACACTAATTTTCATAGAATCATTTGATTTGGAAAGGACCTTTCAGGTCATCAAGTCTAACCATTAACTTGTCACTGCCATGACAACACTAAACCATGTCCCCATGTCCATATATCTTTTGAATACCTCAAGGATGGTGACTCCACCATTTCTCTGGGCAGCTTGTCCAAATGCTTGACAATGGTTTCTGTGAAGAAATTTTTCTAATATTCAATCTAAACCTCCCCCAGTGCAACTTGAGACCATTTCCTCTTGCCCTATGTCCTGTCACCTGGGAGAAGAGACTGATACATGCCTGGGTGCAACGTCCTTTAAGATGGCTGTAAGAGAGTCCTAAAGTCTCCACTGAGCCTCCTTTTCTCCAGGCTAAACAACCCCAGCTCCCTCAGCCACTCTTCATCAGGCTTCTGCTCCAGACCCTTCCCCAGCTCTGTTGCCCTTCTCTGGACAGGCTCCAGCCCCTCAATGTCTTTCTTGCAGTGGGGGCCCAGAACTGAACACAGAACTTGAGGTGAGGTCTCAGCAGTGCCCAGTACAGGGGTCAATCCCTGCCCTGCTCCTGCTGGCCACACCACTGCTGATCCAGGCCAGGATGCCACTGGCCTCCCTGGGCACCTGGGCACAGCTGGCTCATGTTCAGCTGCTGCCACCAGCACCCCCAGGTCCTCTTCCACTGTGCAGCTTTCCAGACAATCAGCCCCCAGCCTGTAGCAATGCTTGGGGTTATTGTGATCTAAAGGCAGGACCCAGCACTTTGCCTTGATGAACCTCACAAGATTGGCTTTATCCCATTGATCCAGCCTGTCCAGATCCCTCTGCAGAGCCTTCCTGCCCTCCAGCAGATCAACACTCCTGTCCAGCCTGGTGTCATCTGACTGAGAGTGGGCTCAATCCCCTCATCCAAATCATTGATAAATATATTAATCCAGACTGGCCCCAGTACTGAGCCCTGGGCAACTCTACTAGTGACTGGCCACCAGCTGGATGCAACTGCATTCACCCCTGTTCCCTGGGCCTGGCTATCCAGCCAGTTTTTACCCAGTGCACAGTGTACCTGTCCAACCCATGTTGGACACTCTCTTGTGCTGAATGTTTTTTCTCCCTCCTGTCCCTCCTTTCATTATTTCAAGAGGAAGTGGTGTCTGGCTTTGTTAACTGCTTTGACATTAATTTCCTATATGGCATAGGAGGATAACATCTGTAAAAAGCTATCTATCTATCTATCTATCTATCTATCTATCTATCTATCTATCTATCTCTCTCTCAAAAATGAAGAAATAACTCAGCCTTAAATGAGAGGCAACTCCTGATTAAATTGCTACATTAGTTATATTTGACATGCTATAACATTGAATACTAAAAAACTGGGGAAAAAATGCTATATGAAAATAGAAGGATGATATTTATGTACCAGACAGAGTTAGCTATCAATCATGTTGGTTGAGATGGTCAGTTTTACTCCTTCAGTTGCTTTGTAAAAGGGCTACAAGTCCAACTCTCCTTTTACTTCCAGCATTCTGGGATTCATTATTTGCCATTCATGATGTTATTAATTCTGGCTGCCTGAACATTTTCATTATCAGAGAAAAAGGAGGTAACCAAAGATAACTTGGCAGGCATTATTCCCGTTTAGGTGCTCCTCTGAGATTTCCTTTTGACTGCAATGTATTTCATTAATTCGGAGGACATTCTGGCATGGATGTCTAATTAGATCTGCGTAATGGATTTCATGTCACAGAGGCATGTAAATCTTGCCACAAAAGACAAGGTTTGCATTGAGAGATAGTATCTTTTATTATGTTCCCAGGTAGAATTGGAAGGGCTGGACATAATTTTCACTTTTTAAAAAAATGTTTTGCTGTAGACTTTTTTACCTCCTTTCTTACCTCCTCAGACAGCCACAGCTACAAAGACCTGATCGAGGCAATCTCTTCATGGTTTATTTTAACAGTCACTTGCTTTTCAATAACTTTTTTCCACATCCGTATTTTTCTTATTTCTGCCAGAAATTTAGTCTTCTGACATTCATCTTTTTTACCACCCACTGCATGTTATATGCTATGAGTGTTTATTCAGTTTTACTTATTCAGAGGAGGATGGTATCCCAGATGGGGTTTCCTTGCAGGTTTCTATATCCAAACATCACCCACTCCCAGAGATTACAAAATGCTACTGGAGACATTACATTTTTTGTGTTACGGGTCACTTGACTTGAGTCAAGTGCATATTCATCAGTTGCATACATTTGTCAGTTTGAACACCCAAGACTACCCCTAAATAGCCATTCATACATCTTAAAATCTTTAGTGGAGTCCTGCAAGCTTTAGTGGGAGAGGAATTGCCGTGACAGACTTGGTGACTGTTCTCATGAGAGCAGGGTGGAAAGTGCACATGTGGGCCACTTTCATTCTTCAGCTTAAGCTTAAATTTTTGATGCTGGAGGTGTTTAATGTAACTGACAAAGCATATTCTGCCTAATATATTAGACACCACATAAGAATATGTACTTAATTTATGGTGGCTTTTTATGCCTGATCCTGGTATATTCTGCAAATCATGCAAAACAGATTACTATAACTTCAAAAACTTTAGAACTTTTAACTAGTTTGGTATTATATTCCTTGAGGTATTAGGATGCTGTTCAACAGGAACTTCATATCTGTTTTGGCAGATACTACAAATATTCTGGATTGATCTTGCTGGATTCCTTATAAACTTCCAATCCCCTTTATCATGTTGCTAAAGACATGGTTGCAATTATATCCCATGACAAATTGCATGGGCTTAGTCTTTGTGACACCAATCCTGTATCATAACCCACTGTATATGACATTACCTTCAAAACAGCCTGTACATATGTCTGTAAGTCACAAAAATTGCCACTTCTAAAAGCACAGTATTGTCTTATATTCTTGGAAAAAAAGTGGGCCTTCTGTTGTGAAAAAAAATCTCTTCCCTGTAGAAACTAGAAATTAATCAACTCACATACAGTTTTGGTTTGCAATGAATGTCAGGGGGGATGAACTGATTTTTAAAAACCTCAGTTTTAGGGTATCTCAATACTGATTTTCAAAGATTAGGCAACAAGAAACTTCTAGAGATCAGACCATTTAAGACTTCGTCATTTGGCACTTGAAAACAGAAGTTGTAGAAATGTTTTTCTAACAAACACATTCATTTCAGTTTTGATTAGTCAATGCTTATTAAAACATAAAATTAGGCACATCTCATATGTAATACAGTTGTACCTTAATATAATATTGCCTTTCTATTTTCCAAAATTACATCCTTCCCCAAGTCCAAACAAGGAAGTAAACTTCCCTAGTGTTGTGCCCTTTCCAATATTGGTAATAGCTATTCAAAATGATGTGTTTTCACAGTCTTCATAGAGCTAAGTGAGGGTAGGTTTTGGCAAACAGCAGCTCCACCAAGCAGGTTTGTAAAAAGCAAGCACTTGCTGATAGAGCAAAGTAAATTGAGTAACCTGGAAACTGGTTACCACACTTATCCATCATCCCCAGACACAACACCCATAAAGGGCTCAACTTCAGTCTGCATCAGTAACACAAAAAGCCATTAGCATAGGTAATTGCTGCTCAGCAGCCTTTAGGAAATGATTGCATGGTCTCAGTTCAGTTCACTCAGCACAGCTGGCCACATCACAGAAACCACTGAGTGCTGCATAGGCAGGAAGACCCAGCTGCCCCCTTCTCCTCAGAAGCTCCTTCCTCCTGAGCATATCTGGGCTGTACCTGGCAAGGGGAGAGACAGACATTTTCCACCATCAATTAGCTGCTTCTCTCAAACAGGAGGCTCACTTCTAGGAGGGAGGAAGAAAAAAGTTGAGCTTCATCATCTGCCTGGGGTATTAATAAAAGCAGTTTGATTTACAGGAAAAAGTAGAGTCTTTATCATCTGCAGTTCAATCAAAAACATGTGAAATCACAGGACTGGCTTCAACACTACATAAAACAAAACTCTTAAATAAAGACTGTTTGGGGAAGTAAATCTAAAAGATAAAGAAAGAAGGATATCCAAGACTGAAGGTCATACTAGGCATTTCTCCTACCCTGTAAAGCCCAAGGTACTCAATATAGTGTTGTGGTAACACAGGGCATAATAGCTGTCTAGAGATTTTCTTTAAGAACTTAGATGACGTGGGGGACAGGTCCAGGAGAGAATCTCAGATTTGCAGAAATGGAGGGAGTTATAAGCTTTTAAATTGTGTTTTATTTGCCTGCTGCTTTAGCCACTTTAATTTTTTCCTAAAACTTAAACCTCCTTCTAAGCTTCTGGTTTCTTCAAGGTGCAATTTATCACAGTCCTACTTCATTTTTAAATGCACTAAAGCATCAAGGTAAAAAGGGAAGATGAAGTCCATTTAATCCCTCTGTTGCACTGCACTAAGAGCAAACAAACAGGGAGTTATAAGTTTATGAGGAAGGCAGAAGAAGAAATAGGAATGGAGTAATCTCATTGCAACTGGGTTTGGAGATCCTTAAAAAAGCAGTAATATGCTTCCAGTGCTGAGCTATTTGATTGTAGAGCAGAAAAGCACTTTCAGCCTCAACTTGACATCATTTGGCATCTCCTTAACTAACAGGGCAAAGAACACACTGCTACTTTACATTGCTATGAAGTACATGCCACTAGAGATTTTAGCTGCAGTGAGGGCCAAGTACAGACATCAAAGGCTGGCATTTGGATGCAAAGAAGTGAGAAACACACTTTATTTCTCATAATGAGAAATGCGACTTACGCTTTATCAGCCCCGAACTTCTAATAGGAGTTACATAACACAAAGCTCTGCTCCTCTCTGCTGACTGCCAAACAGCCATCAAATATTAAAGAGATGAGCACAGGCTCTGAAAGGGGGCTGCATGATCACAGTGCAGCAGCCTTAATGTGCACGTGTGCATGCATGTGCCTCTCTGTACATGAGCAAGAGACTCTTCACAGCAGGGTGCATCCTGAAGGTCAGTAAATAAACCCATAAACCTCCTCTCTCTGAGTTACATTCCCACCATTCCCAGTTGCCCCAGGAGTAAGGAGTCCTAAGCAGGAGGGGAAAGAATTGGGTCAAGTGCTGTTTGCAACCACTCTGATGATTAAGTAACTGTCAGGGATGGGCTGTTGATCACAGAATTAAAGAATTATTTGGGTTTGGAAGGCATTTCAAAGCCCATCTAGTTCCAATGCTACAGGCAGGGACATCTGCCACCAATCCAGGTAGCTCAAAGCCACATCTGACCCAGACTTTAACACTTCTAGGGATGGGACATCCACAGCTTTTCTGAGCAACATTTTCCAGTGCATCACCACCCTCACAGTAAAGAATTTCTTCCTAATATCCAATCTAAATCTACCCTCTTTCAGTTTAAAGCCTCTCTCCCATCACTACAAGCCCTTGCAAAACCTCCCTCCCTATCTCTTCTCTAGGCCCCCTTTTGGTACTAAAAGGCCTCAGTGAGATCTCCCTGGAATTTTCTCCAGGCTGAACAATCCCAGCTCTCCCAGCCTGGCCTCATAGGAGAGATGTTCCATCCCTCTGGTCACCTTTATGACCCTCCTCTGGACTAGCTCCAGAAGGAGTCCAAGCCCCTAAGTCCCACAAGCAACATGACATGTTAGAGACAGCAGATAGAGTACCAGCCCTCACAGTTGTGGAGGCTTTTTTGAGATCCAGTGATGGAACAACATTAGTTGCTTGCTGACCCCTCTGAATTAAGTAAATCTTGTAGGTTTTTCTAGAGAGGAGGAAGGGAAATGGAAGCTGCCTCTTGGATTCACAAGACTTGAGGTTGGCAATACTAGGACAGTGACTAGAAGAAGCAAATCAAACATTGGGAAGAAGGTGAAATGTGGGGAAAACTCTGTTGGGCATTTTCAATACTAACCTTCAGTTTAAATATACTTTCTTGTAGTGCTGAGTATGCAGGGAGGTAAGCCCTCCTGACAGTGGATGAGGTTTTTCAAGTGGATCAAAGATCTGGAAGGCAAAGAGGAGTGGGATGTCTCCATTGGCTTCCAGGTGGTTTTCTAATAAGATGAAGTATAATTTGATTCCTTTTGTACTCTCTGCTGACATAGTCATTTTCACAGAGGGAATAAAAACAACTTCAGGACTTGTGGGGAGCAAGACAGAACTGCTGACTACTTGACTCCAAGTAGTTCACCAACCCTTAAAGCCTAGTCAAAAAGCATCCTGGACAGGTATATAAAGAAATGCACTAAAATCTAGTATACTTTTGAATTTTTGATCTAGAAGAAAAGGAAAATAAATAAGGGGGAGGAAGAAGAGGGGAAGTGAAGCTGATGAGTAGAAAAAATGTTACTCTGACCCAAATATTGTAAAAAAAAATTTGGAGAGTGTCCCAATCAATGAAAATTAAATTCAAATGCAAACTTGAACAAAGTCACTGTGAGGTAAGCTGAGATCTGAGTGTGCACCATGTTGCTATAGGCTCTATCTACAAGACACTTATCCCAGAATTCAGGATATTTTACGTCAGAGGTTACTGTTCTTTCAGTGGAATTAAGAAAAGCAGAGAGAATTTATCACAATTTTTTTTTTAAATTGTACCTGCTGTGACAAAATATAGACATATACTGAATAACCCAGGATGTGATACATGTTTTATAAAGGTTGATAACATTATTGTGGAAGTTTTGTTTTTTTTTTTAATGTATTTTGATGTATCCTGTGTGTGAAGTTTTTTAATTTGTCTGGAAGCCTTTGTGACAAGCAAATTTGCTAGTGAATTTCTGAAAGTTTGCCGAGTAAAAAGATTTTCCTTTATGAACAAAAGAATGTAAGAAATGAATCTCTCAGTGGTTAACATCACCAACAATTTAGTGGGGAGCACTTCATGAACAAGAAAAAGAAACTAGTCCCATATTCACTCTTTAAAGATAATTAAAAATCAGAAAAATTTTTTTCTAAAAGAGAAATACATAAGCCAGTGGGAAAAAGTATGTGCATGTGTCCTACTTTGGAAGGTAATTAATGAAAAAAACCAAAACCCAACGAATCAAAGACGGCAATGCTTCTGGTAACAGGTGAAATTATCCCATGAGAGTCTCCCCAACATGCTTAGCAATGTCTTTCACAGGTCTTTGCTATCCATTTAGGTTTTAACTACCTGGTTTTGCCCTATTGCCTAAAACCTAAGAGCAGGCACTGAAAATTGCCCATCCTATGGCCTGCCTTTGAAGCTACCAGGTCACAAAATATAGTGTCCTTCCCTAAAAATTAGTTTCTTCCTTTTTTTTTTTTTGCCACACCCATACAACATGACCTACCAAGAGGTACCTCAAGGCAGGCTCCTGGTACAAGGAGACCCAGCCCCACAGAGGACATGAAGCAGCATGGCCCAGGACCAAGCTATGCTAGACATGATGACATCCACAGCCTCCTCCCTGCAGGCCCACAGCTCACCCCAGACAACGCCCAGCACCCACTTGAGCAAACTAGACAGATCATGCAGCAGCATGTTCATTTATAAACTCATCTTCTCAGTGAATTAGTTAAACTTACATTAAATTGATGCTCCAAAGACAGAAGTTCAAGGATTAATGCCATGTAAACAATGACAAGCCTTCTGCAGTAAATGAAAGCCCACCAACCTACAGCTGAGTTTAAACTGGTAGTGCCTGCCATGAATTAATGCACTTTAATGCTAACTGCTGGCATCACAGCCACACTCACTTGGTTTTATGATTCAGCCGATGTTAGTCCTTTCATGAAACAGTTCAGTGTAGTAAAGCCTTTTTTTTCTCCCCCCAGAAAGATCATCTGTGCCTTTGGGATTTCTTTGGATTAATTTTCAGTACCAATATGTCATGCTATGAATGGGGTATTAAAGAACAGACTAGTGGCAGACTGAACTCTCCCTTTTAGGTTTATGGTCAACAGGCACCAATAAAAGGAGTACAAAGGAAAGTGGGGTTTTTTTAACTGCCACTTAAAAGTGCCAGCTATTCCCTGAAGCTCAGGTACTAGACTTAAATGAGTCAAATAAAAAGAAAACTAAAATGATAACAGTGTGCTGATTGACAGCAGGCAGCTCCACATCAAGCAACATACTGGGACCCTGATTTCTGCAAAGGTCTGCAGAGGATTCCAACATTGCTTTGCCCTTCTTGTGTTTGAGGGTGCCCTGCTCAACAGGAAGAGGCACTGTTGATGTGGTTTCCCATGCCTCCTGGAATATGATCAAAGACTCAACAAGTAATTTTTGTAGTCCCACACAGTAACAGTCTGAATATCAACTTTTCTTTCAAGCACTACTATTTATACTTGATTGTTTTCAACAGTACATTAAAAGCCAGCTGGAGCAAGAAAGAAGGATAGTGCAGAGGATATACATATTTTTTACTCCAGACACATTAAACCCACAGCCTTATTATGCTTCGTACTTCAGAGACATTTAAGCAAGCCTTTGACGAACATCTATCTTAAAAACTGTCAGTTATGCTCCATTTGTACTATCCTTCTTTAGTTCCATGTGGTATGGTATGTTTTTTACTGTAATAATGATACAAAAAATTAACAGATTCCCTAATTACTCAGCACGGCTGCAGGGCAGAGAGCACAGGTCAGGCTGCAGCATTGGCAGTCACCATCCAGTCACTCTCCTGACATCCATGCTCTCTCTTCAACTGTGCCCTTTCCTTCCCTCTCTTTTTTGCTTTATTTTTCTCCAGAACATATACTTTTTTCCTAACTCATTGCTTCTCTTTTACCCGCACACAGCTATTGTGTGAACTTGGGCTGATAACTGGGTTTAATTAACCATACTTGTATAATGTAGCAATACAATTTCAATATGACTGCTATGTTAGGAATGGTGGACTAATATAATGGTCTACTGAAGCGCAGTATTGTCCATTAAATTGGAGGTGCAGCTTCTTCTAAAAGCAAGCAGCAAGCAAAGCCACCCACATGCTTCACATACTATTAGAACACCCTTGTTCAAATTCACTATCAAATAGACTTCTGAGAAGAAAAACTGTATCTTGTAAAAACATAAAATGTCCTGAAACAAAATGCATATTGGTTTATGATGAAAAAATGCCCCTGTCACCAGCTGGAAACATCATTGACTCAGCACTGAAAATGTAATGGGAGAACAACCGCAACAAGGAAATCCGTGAGCTTGGTGTGGAAATCCATGTCATGAGCTTGGTGTGAGAAAGTTTGCAGCTCATGTACCTTTTGATCTTTATATGGTCACCTTTTGCTTGATGCCTCTGGATCCTTTCTAATTTTGTTTATTTTCATGCTCTCTAATGTTCTCTGCACTTACACACACACACTTATACCCACAAAAAAATCACTGCAGAGGTCTCAACTAGTCCATGCTGATCAACATGTTTCAGAACATTTCTCTGTCTCATCCCAGGACACAGGTAGCATTTTTGCTGCCACAGCCAAGAGAAAAGTCACACCACTAAAGCTGCATGTGTAGATGAAGTCAGGATGACAAAGAAGGGATTATGTTTAGGCAAATTTTGTTTACACATAGTTAGGGATGTGTCAGATCTTCAGGGATCTGAGCGCTGGAGCCAACTTGGAAGCAAATGGTCCCACCCTAGCCCACAGTAAGCTCAGCAGAGTGCTGTTGGGAAAATTCTGCCTCTTTAGGAAAGAAGGCAGCATCTACCTATTCCTCCATCCTATTTTAAAGCAGAACTGAGGGGCTTCGTGTTTTCCACAACTCAGTAATCAGGGTGTTAAATCAGAACAGGAACAGCCAGGTGTAGTTGCCTGCTCTGACTAATTCAGCCCAGGCATTTGAGTATCAGTCTCTCAGGCACGAGGGAAGGGTCCTAAACATAATCTCCTGCCAGCAATGTTCCAAACTGGTTCTTAACACAGACTCCTGTATGACATATTCTGTGACCAAGAGCCCACACTGGCAAGGTTGCCTAGTGGCACATCCTTTGTAAACATGGGACATCTTCCAGTGCAAGGGGGACATACAGCATCATCCATAAAGGACATGACAGCAGTGATGACACAGTACAGTCAACATAAAGCACTGGTTAATGCCTAAGCGCCATCTAAGTTCAGCCTGCTGCAGTTTCGTACCTAAAAGTCAACATTTAAAGGTAAAACTTCTTCCATCACAGGACTCCCCACGTTGCAAATTAACCTCCAAGCAGTTTCATTAGGGCAGCTTGCAGCCAGAGTGGGACTTGCCAAGCCACAAACTCTATAATTGGCACTGCAGCTTTATCTGTTTAGGAAATAGGCACCTTTGCTCAAAGAAGCTGCCAAAATATAATTGAGGAGCAAAATCCAGCGTGGAAGTGCCTCCGAACTACTTTAATTGGAAAACTGTGCCTGCAAATCAGTTTCCCTTTTTTTTTTTCCCCCCAGCACAGGTGCTGGGAAGGTTTCAGAAGGACATAAGAAAGACTTTTCTGATTTGAGGTTTTGTTTGTCAAGCTCTGTTCCTCTGTTCTATTTCTCCACAAGCTATTGCATAGTAACTTTTGTTGTAGATAAGAGGCTGGACCATGACTAGGGTTGAGTCCGTACAGATTGGATTAATTCTGCTCCAGCAAATGAAGTTTACCCGGATTTACAGCGATGCAGGAGAAGGGATTCTCATCTGTTTCTGCTCTTCCACTGAGGGAATTAGATAGGGAAGCATGACCATTTTGTGCCTGAGGAAAAAATATATGTTAGCGCCCTATTCAGAAATAATGATCATCATTGCAATAAAAGAGTAATTTGAATTGAATTTTGTATTTTGTGGACAATAAGACCCAGTTTTCACCTACTAATTTATGGTTTGTTTCAAGGTATTCAGTATTAGCTCTACAGCCAAGTTAAACATGATTTGTACTATTCTGGAAGCCCAGAAAGTAGACAACTGAGAATTCTTTTAACACCAGGAAATTCTCATTTGGCATAGAACCAAAATGGCCAGCTGTACACAGTGTATGGGATCTGTCAGGGACACTGCTGAGCACAAAAAGCAGAAGACTGCAAATTACAACAACCAAGTTGTTGTTTAACGTTCCTGCCTCCACCTCAAGTATCTTTGGGTGTTGCACTAGCCAGTGGAGGCGATGTCTAGTACAGCTGCCTTGAAAGGTGGTATGATCAAAGAGGCCAGAACAGCCTAGGATTTGATGTGATATATTAAATATGACAGATCATGGTCTCTGCAGTGCTGGATGGAAGGCTGGGTGTGGAATGCACTGTTCTCCCAAGCTAACAACCTTCTCCCCCAGATGTGGTTGGCACTGGGGCCAAGCTGCCTTAGTGCCAGACCAGCTTCCTCCAGCAGCAGGTTTGGCAGTGTTGCTGTGCCCTCTCCAGGAGCTCTGGCTGGCAAAGCCCTGCCAGCTACAAATTGTACCTTATCATGGCTCAGCTCAACGAAGTTATGCTGGCACAAAGTCCCAGGGTAGACTGGGCCAAGCCTTGTTAGGGAGTTGTGCTATTAGACTGTACATCTCGGGTGCTTAAAAGCACTAAAACTTGTAAATTGACTAGACTTTGCAGACTGAGAGCACCAAAACACACCTCACACCATCATTATCACCTGGTATTTAAAAGAAGTCCTGTCTTCAAAGGAAGTGTAATCCTGCACATCATAAGAGTTGTGCTACCTCTTGGGAAATATAGGCCTGCCAGGAATACAGCTCACCAAAGGGTTGGGAACATGAAGCACCCAAATTACCACTGCTCTGCAGCATTACAGGACAGCTTAGGAGCAACTGGCTCCAATTTTCAAGTTTTTCTCTCTTCATTTTCTTGTGAAAGCAGATGTTTTCCTCACAACGTCCATTGTTTTCATTAAAATTGTTCTGAAGGCACTTTGTCAGCCTTTTTCATTAAGTGCACACATTCACTTTGCAATGCAACATTAAATAATACCCCAACTGTCAACCATGTGATTATTTACATTTGAGGTCACTTTGACCAGAGATAAAAGTAGAAGAACTAGCCTCATTAGCGCAGCAATTTTGACCATGACAATGGTCAAAATAGAAGAAACCTAAATTAATCTGTCACACATTTACTCAAACCTTTCCACTACCTGAACATACAGATGTCAAGCATCCTCTGCTCCTTGCCCTCTCCTGCTTCCCTCTTTGTAGAGAGTAGAACTGCCATACATTTGCTTTGCTGTCATTCAGAAGAGCCTGGCTGTACTTTTAAAGAAAATCAGGCTAGGGAGTGAGGCCAAGAGCTGGCTCCTGATGGCTCACTCCCCTTTGCTGCCTGATGTTTTGGCCTCCTCAAGACAATCCCTGGATATAGTCCTGGGATATGTTGCTCCATCCCCTAAGGCTGACATGATGAAGCCTACTCCTCATTTGCCTGTGTCTTCCTTACAGCATCCCCCCTCTAACATTATATCAGCACATCATTGTGGTGTTCTCATGTGGGAGCTGCATGTGCTTTCCTCCCATGGTCCCAAGGTACTGAACACAGGTCCTCCATTTCATGTCAGTAAAGCACCATGCTGACACTTTCAGAAACCTGGAACTAAGTAAAACCACAACAAATAATAATTGTGTCTCAGGTCGACCACCGACTTTTTGGAGCTCACAGGAGATTTAGGGCTGAGGGCTATGTGTTGTGGATGTGGCCAATCTGCTCCTAAAGGACCCCTCAGGTTTGGGGGACAGAGGGAGCAAGCACTGTCTAAACTGAAGGAGTATGACTCATGCAGATGTTGCCATTGCTCCATGAAGCTGAGCGTCCCCATGCCACTGAGCCAGCACTGTCTGGCAGTATTTATGTGAAAGGAGATCGCTCCCCCACGAGCAGAGATGTCACAGTCCAAGAACACACTTTGACTTGTCCATAAATGCTTCTGAAAACCTACCCCTTCGTATCTTTTCCAAGCATGGATTTGTAAACATAGTAAAGAGTACCTTACTATTAAAAACTACACACAAAAGCAGCATGCAGTATCAACAAATAATTAATGTTCTAAAACTTTTATCAACTTTAATTCAAAAAGGTTCTGTAGATAATCATGTACTTTCAACAAACAACATTCAGAGAAACAAGACTGCATTAAGTAATTGGAGAAGAATTGCTCTACAGGAAATGTATACTTAGACTCTGCCATCTTCTAATTCTATTTTCAAAACACCCTTCTTTTCAAACAAATATGTTGAATCTTGATCTTTTGTTGTTAGTGTTGTCTGCTATTCCCATAGCAATAAAAAGCCGTTGCAACCAGTACATGTGTGTGTTAAAAATAACCAACTACTTCAGCAAGTTATTCTTGTTTTTAAAATGTCTCCATTAAGGTCCATTAAGATATCAACAAACTCAAAGAGTTTGACATGGTCAAGAAATGTTCTTAAAATTAAGTTTCTTATTGATCTCCAATTTAATTTTAAAAAGCTCTGTATTAATGTTTGACAGCTTGAAAGACTATTTAATACTCATATTTCTGTGTTTTTTGTGCATGACTGAGGAATAGAGGAGACAACAAAGAATCAATATTTTTCTCTTTGAAACTAAAAATAATCTGCATTAGATAATCTTAACATTTTGTCAAACTAGGAGATTCAACTATTCAAAACCAATAGTTAATCTAAAGGGTTGACAAAATACAGTTTTTTGAATGTAGATATTTTTAAGTTGATAGTTTCTTGAAGCATTTGATAGGAGTGGATTAAGAAACTTTAAGCAATCAAATAAATGTATTCTATTTGAAAAATCTATTATGGTAAATAAGCTTCAGTATGGACACTGGGACACATGAATTTTTGAAGACTTGAAATAAACTTAACATATTTACAGCATATCCAACTTCATGGTTTATTAGTGTGACCTCAGTTTTCATAAAGTGCGAAATTGGACCTCCAACATGAAATCTCTTTGGCATTTCAGCTGCAGTGCTATGGCCGAAAGCAGAATGTAAATTGGTTCCCTGCTTTCATTCTCCTAATGAAGTACTTATAGCTTATTATCAATACCCATTTGAACTAATGTTTTTAAATATGCATAAATACCAGAATGTATTACTGATTTTTTTTCTCCACCATGCAGAGGCTGGTTGAATTCGTCTGCTGAAACTCACATTCAAAATGCTTTCATGGAGGAGGATCCACACATAGACCATGTCTGAAGAAAACCCGTCCATCAGCCCTTACAGTTCCATGAAAGAAGTTAAATAAAATTACATCAGAAGAACAAATGTGAAGGTCCATAGTAGTGTTCTGGGAACCAAGTGCCAAAATCTTTTGGGGGAATGAGACTAGGAGCTGTGGATGTGCTTAAGAGGAGGCAATGAAGAGTGAAGGATCTGGGCTCCTGGCATGACTCAAAGCCAAGAGAACTTCACTGACTTCAGAGGGCTGCAAACCAGCTCCTCATGGGGAAGTAGGAAGGATGGGCAGGACAGTGTTAAAAGAAAGGCAATCTGTTGTTATGAAAGGCAACTGTCACTGAAAAAGGGTCTCATTCATCAGGCAGAGCTGTGCTAAGGCGTCACA
The DNA here is from genome assembly GCA_013397195.1 of Hylia prasina. Lineage (NCBI taxonomy): Eukaryota > Metazoa > Chordata > Aves > Passeriformes > Sylviidae > Hylia > Hylia prasina. The sequence goes on along the minus strand of VYXD01005559.1, from coordinate 198,765 downwards.
TGAAGCACACTGTGCTGTCCTCTCCTTCCTGGCAAAAAAAAGCGTCCACCCAAGTGAGTTTCAAGCACAAAGTCCCCCCAGAAAATAGTTTTAATTGTGTGCATTCAGATAAGCAATTATACTACAGGCTATTATGCCAGTTACCCCAAAACAATATAAATAGTCATCTCGCTGACAGATAAAACGCATGGTGTCAAACTCCTTATAACAACAGGACAGGCTATTAATTCCATTCAGCTTTGATGATATAATGCTAGAATATATTCACATTACTGACAATTAATGCAGCTTGCATGCTGAGAGGAAAAGCTTTGTGTTCAAGGGGAGTAAAATTTCCATGTAAATGTGGGACAAAGGTACCAAATGGATGGCAAGCCTGAAAAGGAAAGATTTACTACTCAATGTGCATTTTGGCAAAGAGATTTTTTTTTTAAATAGTAGTAATAGCAGAGAAATGTCCTGCCTGTTAACTAATAGGATTTGTGCAATTCAGGCGCACAAATTTATACTGAAATGGCTTGCCTGCCTTCCCTCTTTTCAGCCTGGCAGATGGACTAGGCAAAAATGTGAAATTCACTCAGTCATTGCTACTCATAGCCCACTTAATTCACAGGCCTTTGTCAAAACTTCTTTAGTTGAGATTAAAAGAGAGGGTACCATTTCTATCATAACCATCTGGACTGAAATCTGCCAATCTGGACCGATTGGACAGAAGCCTAAAGTGTACTAAAGAGCAAAACCCTGTTGGGGCTCAGTGGAAAGAATTCAAGCACAATGGAGAGGAGGTGGTCCAGGAGCTGAGCACACTGAACCCTGATCTCCACTCCTCAGCTCCTCTGCTGTTCATGCCACTAGAGATAGGTCAGTGAAAAATGCTAATCAAGGCATTAGCATTTTATATCTTTCTATTTTTTTTTTTTTTTGACAGTATTTATACAAAGTGGGAAGCAACTAAGAACATAGCCTGCATGCTTTACTTTGTAAAATGAGAAATTGATTAGGTGATGCGCTGTCAAAGCATCACACTTTTGGCTTAGAAAGCTCTTTCTAATGAAAACACAGTGCTGGTGGCTGAGCACAGTTAGTGTATTGACCATGTATTTAGGATTCATCACAGCTCCAAAGTGCTCAAACGACCTTTGGCACAGGATAGAGGAGCCAGTCTGAAGAGATGAAGTGCAGGACACCACTCTGGGTTGGCTGGTGGGTAGGTATAGCTCTGATTTCATCTGCTAATAACCAGGAGTCTCCATAGATCCCCAGATTCCTCAAAAAAAAACCGAGCAGCAACCATTCAGAGGGTATTTGTTCACATCTGTAATTGCAAAAAGCAGCTAAGGCTTTTTAAATCAACACCTACCACTCCATAGCTGTACCCAGCTTTTTAACCTCCATAGTGAACTACCATGGCCATCTCCACACTCCACAAAGCTGTTAGAACATTAATTTTTGGTTTGCTTTTTTTTTTTTNTTTTTTTTTTTTTTTTTTTTTTTTTAAGAGTGCTCTACCTGTAGCCAAGTATTGGGAAAAACAATAGAGCTTATCTCATTTGTTAGTGAGTGGAAATTCCTTCAGGTGTGACAGGTCCAAGTTTATCTCAGTGCCACCCTTCACTGCCAAGCCAAAAACTGCATGTAAAGGTCTTTGGCTGTGTAAGATACAGGCTCTCAAAAGTATGGGGGTGACAAAGCATAAGAGTAGGTATTACCACTTTGAAGGTTGCATTTATAAAAATCCACTCAACCAGTAAATAAATTTTATTACAAAACATTATTTGCACTGCACACACATTTCTAATATACATGCTTATGAAAATTTGGGCTGTATATCTTATCAGATATTCAGGGTCAAATCTGTAGGTGGCTCCATTGACTTAAATAAATCGACTTCACTTCAGTTTCCAAAGATCCTAAATCTGATTTTGATATATTTTATTTTAAATACAGCTGAGAGCAGAGTGACTCTATTACACAAAAATGTTTTTCTACACAGAGAACTGCTAATTACTTATTTTATGAGCTGGTGCATTGTTTACATTCATCTGACTTGATTCCAGTACCAAACTTATTTTAAAAGCATCATTGTGTATAGTATGGATTGCAGTAGACTAGATTTTTGCTTCTGTATCAGTTTTTTGATTCTATGAGTTCCAAAGGAAGAGAAAGAAGTTCTATGTGTAAACAATACTATTTGCCCCTTGCAAAATGCTTTGCAAGAATTTTTTTTTTAATATCACCAAGACAGCAATGATAAATCAAAGTATAGAACACCTGGAAGTATACGTAATACTGACAGTATTATAAGAAACAGAAACATCCCCATGATATTTGCATGTAAATAATGAATTTACATTATTTATACTAGCAAAACTGCTTATGAGCTTTGTTAATGCTTTCACTTTGTCTATAAATGACATTATCAGCCATTGTTATTTCCAAAGGGATTACAGGTTGTGTGTAAACACAAAGCTAAGAAACAATTCCCTGTGTTAAGTACTCAGAATAGAAAACACATTAAAAAATATTTTTACTGATGTAACATCTGGAACTCCAAAAGAGACATTGAGTTCCTCTTAGCTACAGAATCAGAGCAAGAAGCAAGATTAATATATGTCAAGAAAAGCAGGAGGCAAATGGACAGAGACGAGGATAATGATAAGGTGAGACAACGTACCCATATAGAATTGCAGTTCCTGGAGCCAGAAGTGACCACCTGTCCAGGGAGAGAAGCCTGCAGTAATAATTTGCAGGTCTCACTCCCTTAAAGGACTTACAAAGTAACAACATGCTATCTTTCACTGTTTTCTTTTTTCCCCAAGTAAAAGGGACGGTATAGATGGAAAGGGTTGTGTATTTATGGATAAAGCAGAGAAGAAGTTATTAAGAGCAGTGCAAAGGTAAGGTTAGACTTGGATGATATAACGTGCTGATAAAGCTGGGAGAGATGTTTCCTACCCAGAGTGTTTTAAAGCCCTTGACCACTGTTGCAATACTAACCAGTTAATTAGGGTTGGGACATGCAGCAATTTACTGAGAAGTGAAGTTTCAAGGTGCCTTATGTAAAATGACAAAAAAACCCACCCAGTGTTTTCACAGCACGGTTTCCAGAATGCTTTGATGTTCAGATACATTTAATAAAAACAAAGACAGCAAAGATACAGATTCCTGGAATGCCATGGGATAAGGCCAGAGAAGGAAATGCATTTTCTGTACAAGAGCTGGGTTTCTCAGCAGCAATGGCCAATTTTGTGCCTTTGAGCAGGTTTTGGTCAGGACTTTCCATCCCCCAGCTGAAGACCCTGTGGCCTGGCAGCACCAGCCTGTGCAGGGAGCAGACCTCAGCCTCCTCCATCTGCTGAGCCTGCTGCACGTCACCAAAGCACAGCTGGCCCTCTTGACAGGAAAGGGGTGGATACACGACCACTACTCTTGCAGCATCCTTTCACAATAATATGGTTGTGTGTTACAGAGCCCAAATTTTCTTGCATGGAATAGAGAAGTCTGTGGGCACAGGGAAGTGCATTACTCCCAGTCCCCAGAGTGGGACAGCTTTGGGGTCTGGGTGATGCTGCAGCCCCCGTGCAATAGTGGTGGCAGTTTGGCAGCAGCTGGTGAGCCAAGGACCATTGGCTCCCTGAGCACCTCTCTACATCCATCTCTGCTGCAAAGAGCTTGCTTTTTTCCTCATTTCATGAATATTTAAGTAAGCTGTGCAAGGTGGGAACACCATTGGCAAAGCAAAAAGGGTATCCTGGGATCAGCCACTCCCATTCACGTTTACAGGAACTGTTCCTGGAAATGGGTTCAAGTTCCCCCAGGCAGTAAAGGGAATTGAGCCTCTCAAGTCTTGGGTTAGTGGTATAATTATCTTCAACTGAGTAAAAAGGCAATGGGTTCACCCTTCCTCTTTGGTTTTCTAACCCAGGCTTTTATCTCATTTGCTTTTATTTCAGAGCTTGAAGATGAAATGTGACACAGAGAAAGAGAAAACACTGGAACAAGATGCATGAGTTTTTTTCTTTTTTTGGGGGGCAAGAAAGAATTTCTTTGTCTTGATTTAAACCGTTTTTTCCACAACCGATTGCTCTTTGTCAGAGAACGAAAGAATGAATAAATGTGCTATTATTCGCAGTTTAGGATTTTATATCAAGCTCTCCTTGGTTTTTTTTTTTACTACTAAACAAGCATTGCACACACACAAAAGTTTTAGTACATTAATAAATAAATGTCACATAAAATAATAAGGTTATATTAAAAGCACAAGTTAAAAATGCTAAATATCTTCTTTTTAATGACACTGTGATTAAAGGAGAAATCATTTATCAATATATCTATGCATCCACAGACCACAGTTAGTTCAAGCGGTGTTTAAGGGTATTACAATTCTTTGTGGAACAAATAAAGATGGTCTTTAAATTGTTTTTGAAAGTCCTTTAAGTTAAAGCACAAAGGGAAAAAAATCCCCAGAAAGAGGAATACCTGCTTTTCCTTGGGCACCTTTCTCTCTTGCAAATTAGTATTTAACAAATGTCACTAAAGAGAGTTAATGTGGCCTTATCTGTCTCAGCAAGACCTGGCAAACTTCATGAATGGAAAGTTGAAAGCACTGCTTCTAATTTGTCCTTGTATTCCAGTCACGTTGCTGGTCTTGGCGAGTTACACTGGACTATTAAAATAAAGTAGCAAATAGGAAAGAGGAGGGGAAAAAAAAAAGAAAGAGCAGAAGAAGAGAGCAGAGGACAGGGTCAAATGCAGCTACCACCTGACAGGCAAAAAGGGAATTAAGTGGCTGTACAGCCCCGCAACCACCTGCAAAAGTAAAATCACCATTCACTCTCCAGGAAATCTCTCCCTGAGAAAAAGAAGACTAAAACAACTGGCAGACAGAAAAATTGGCAACTGACAACATTTTTACTATGCAGTTGTCCAAACACTCTAATGGTAGGGTGGTGGTTAAGTGTGTTACAAATGAGCAGCTCTCTGGGGTATTTGACCCAAATTAACAGCCTCCATCTTCACAGATGTGAAGGTGAAACTGTGGTTATATCAGGAGAGCAACTGGAGGGTAAAGGTTTCTACAGACAGAGCCTGGGAAAACTGGGAAGGAGGAAGGTACCCTGCACATGGATGAAGTCTGATGACACACATATTAGTGTGTGGTCAGACTCCAGGTCTCACTACCTCTCCCGCAACCGATACGTGAATGAAAGATGTTCAGCAAGGTCTAATATAGATCTTTCCCCTAACTCCTTCACTCTGGGGGCTGACAACAACAGTATGCAAAAACATTGGCAGGAAAACACCTTTGCCTTGATGAGTAATAGCCATATCTTGCCTTTTTCTTATCAGGATTCCAAAACGTGTAAATGCACCAAACTTCTCATCTTGTTAATTAAATTTGTCATAGGAAAATGAAACTATGTCACAGGTCAGGCTATTGTCACTCTTCCTATAAAAGAACTGTTCCCATACAGCTGATGGCTGGAATGACACAGGAGGGACAGCATATACCAGACTACTTTGCACTGTGTGGATTTTGACTCCCTTGCCTGTCTCAGCATTATTTCCCCAAAAAACCATGGCTGTGATGTCTTCAAAACCACTATACAAAAACATCTGGGAATTTCTTTTTTAAACAGTGGTCATTTCACAGAGTGTTTATGTTTTGTGTGGTACACAAATCAGAAAATCATTCAGTCATTACAGCTGGAAAAGACATCTAAGATCCAAAAAGTCCAGTCATTAACCTAACACTGCCAGATCCAGAAGTACACCATGTCCTTAGTGCCACTAGTCCCATCTACATGCTTTTTGAACACTTCCAGGGATAGTGATTCCACCACTTCCCTGGGCAACCTGCTCCCTGTTTCCAATGCCTGATCACCCCTTGCACAACATCTCTGTAAAGGAAGCATTTAATGCATTCTGCAGAGGGGTGAATCTTGGAACAGAAATGCCCACATCAGACAGTAAGTCACTGGCAAAAATGCTTGATCTTTCTGTCCTAGCAGTTAACCATAAAGGCAAGGTACTGATGCTGTAGCACATTTCCACAAGTTCAAAGATTTTCTACTAACTCCTTTCATACACGCCCTGTTCAACATCCTAAACTCAAACTGTTGAGGTGACAGAGGAACTCCATCAGGAGACTCAGCAAGATATCTTGAAAGAGACTCTTTTTTTGTTGTTGTTATTATACAGTGCTAGCATTTAACTCCTTGTTGTCATGGAAATCCTCTCTTCCCTAAGATGTTTAAAGTAAACAACCATCTCTCTGCCTTTCTTCAGTTTTCATGAATGACAGCTTAACTAACACAGCTACCACTTATCCACAGGTGGTTTCGGCCATTTAGGAGGTATTTCTCATATTTTTTCACTTAAGTCTGGAATAGAGGTCAAGGCATTCCTCTCTAATCACTGACCTTTCTTCCCCTCAATTTCTTTTCTCTGCTAGCTGCCAGGGAAAAAACCACAGTGCTATCCACTCATTGATATCCATAGATGAAAAGGCATCAGTTTGAAATACCCCACCTTTTAAGACCATGTGAAAGTTTGTATTTAAAAAACACCCCGGAGGTACTACATATACTTCTTCTTCTGGTGAAGGGGAGATGAAGAAAGGAGAGTCATCTGTGCATAAATGAGTAATATCAGCTTCTTCCTTCATCAAGAATGCTATTAAAAACAACAACATTCTGCAAACAACATTTGCAGAAAACATGAAAAACACTGAACTCACCACGTTACTATGTGGGAGCAAGTATCCTTAACACAAAAAAGATCTTTTCAGGCTGTTCACTAAGACAGACAGCAATACAAATGACAGTGCAAGTCATCTCTTTGGGCATACCTCCCTGAGTGTTGTCCAGGACAAAATACCTTGAAATTCTGCCTCAATGGACTAGATATATTGTTTTAAGGGAATCATATTTTTTCTATGCTCTTAACATTTTAAAAAGGAGATATGCTCAGGAGGATCTTAGATTGACCCAAATCTACCTAATGTTCTCCTTTTAGAATGAGAGCAAAAAAATTAGAAACTAGTGTCACCATCTTTCTTTTGTAGTAGTAAAGAAGAAACTGGACAGGTAAACTAGTCAGCACTGCATGCTCAGATAAACCCTTTCCCACTTTCCTGTGCTATCTGTGCCTTGCCACCATACTGATAACCAAGGGTGTCCCTAAGGGACCACAAAATGCTTCCAGCAAGTATCAGCAGGGAGGAGGCTTCTGCAGGGCTTTTCAACAGGGCATGAAGCCACGTGCACAGCAAAACAAAACTAAAGCTCAGCAGGGGAAAGATGTGGAGCCAGCAGAAATACTTCTGTACTGCTGAAATGAGAGCTGCTCCCACTCATACCAGGGCTACACTTGCCACATCACAGGTCTCTTCCCCCTGTTTCAGGGTTGCATTAAGAAATGAGAGAGACAGCACAAATTTGCATGGAGACTGAGTCGCAGCAGCACTGGCTGTAGGAAAATGCTGGTGCCTTGCTGTTGCTTACATTCATCAGTTCTGGGACAAGCCATGCTGCCCAAATATGCCCTCCCCACCCCCCTGCCTTTAGCAGAACTTCAAAGGAAACTCAGTCAATACAAGCATATAGAACCCAAAAAATTAGCTTTGGTAGTTTTGCACTGCCAATGACCTTCCGATTTCTCTTCTCTCTGAAAACTAAATCACAGGGCTCATGTCCCAGACTGATGGAGTGTTTTGCTACTGTAAGTTTAACAAAAAAATGTACAACTTCAATTGCTTCAATATTGAGGCTCTTTACTGTCACCTGAATTTGAGCCATCTGAGACTTCTCTACTAAACATCACTGACTGACACTTCCAGTGTACTTGCGACTGTACAGTCCATTTCCCAAAACAGACTCTGTAAACTTAGGGAGAGAAGGGTGGTTGCTATTTCAGTGTGTCCATAGCTTTCTTTGTCAAGTCCTCTGTTCTTCAGATGCTGGGAACACAAGCTTGGAACACTTCAAATATAAAACTGTTCTTTTTGTTGTGTTTTGCTGTCAACCTAAGTCACAAAGCATACCACTCAATGAGTAAAACACCATTTCAGCCTGCAGCAGCATTCCTGATTTATTTTAGCTCAGAGAGTTATTCCTTCAGGTTGAGGTACATGCCATTAGACCGAATAAAGCACAGAAATATCAACTGTTTAAATATTTTCTGTGGTAAAAATATATATAAAGAATTATCTGACATGAGTGTGATGCAAGTTGTCTAATGACACAGGAGAGGTCTGTTCTCTCCAGCTCCTCTGTGCTAGGTCACAGACTTGGATAAATAAGGTAAAACCAAGGGTAATGAAGCACTTTCCTCTGCTGCTGAGTCCCATATCTATCCTATCTGTGCCTAATTTTCACTTGCGCTAGGATCAGGAAAATAAACGTTTCCTCCATCCATGAGGAATGTCAGCAAAGTTCTTCCAGATCAGTAAATGGAAAGTGCCACATCAATGCACTTTGTTTGCCTTTCAAATGGAAAATATCTTTGGGAATCATAAAACTAGCAAAGAAATAGAAACAATAAATGTCTCAATCAATAAAATAAAACAGTCTGGACCGGTATCAAATCCAGAGTTATCATCACCACATAAATATTGGTCTCATTCAAGGTTTAATATAGCATAAACAAGGTAACAAAAACAAAAATTGTGGGGAATGGAATGGCATCTTCAATTGCTTATGAATTATAACACTAACCAAAAAAGGGAAAAAGAGAAAAAACAAGCGTGTTGGAAAACAACTGTTGAGTTCACTATACATGAAACCCAATTTTACTCCTGAGTTCTCAGAATGGAGCGTTTCAATTTTCACACTCTGAAACAAACCATACAAGAGCTTTAAACGATCCAGATGGGATGCCTTTTGTTAAAGCTTTTGAAATCAGCACTATAGTTCTGTTTCATAGATGAATTTTGGTTGGTGTGTTATTGCAATCAGTAATGCTAAAACAGTCTGTCAAGCTCTCAAGTAGAGAGATGACAGAAGAGGGAACTAAGGGGAACAAACACACACAAACACCCTTTAAAAATCCATAATGTATCATGACCTTTTTTTTTTTTTTTGAGGACATGAATCGAGAAAGAAAGAAAAGGCAGACACTCAGGAATGGCCTGGCTGGTAAATCACAGCTCATCATTCCACACACTCCTGAATTTATGGATGAAATCTGGTGAGAAACAAATAAACCATATTTCCTATATATAATAAACTGCAGGCTGGACTCAGGACCTTAAGTATTTGCTAAAACAAATTGAAACATTACTTACAAGCACAGCAGTCCAAGTTATACACTTAATGAAAAGATGATAACGTAATTAATTAACCCTGATCACCATGGTTTCACAGGAAACAGGTCTAGTCAAGCAATCTTGCTGCTGTTTTCTGACAGAACAATGAGAAAAGTGATCTACAATCCCAGACTTCTGTGCATCACCCAGACACGTGCATAACTAGCAACCCTGACTGCTTTTAAAAGCACTTACACAAAATCAATGCAGCTGATGCCGAATCGATTAAAAAGCAGCTGACAATGAGTTCATACACATGAATGAAACCCCTCTAATCATAAATGGGCTTCATCATCTGAGAGTAGCTTTTTTAATGGGGCCTACAGGGATCTGGTTACAAAACTGCTTCATGTCTTCATGAATGATCTGAAAGAAAATACCAATCAATTTTCGGTAACAGCTGGAGAAGAGTCAAAATTCAAGGGGGCAGGGGGGGCAGATAAACACAACTGTGGATGTGCCAATTATTTAAGTCATCTTAAGTTGCCTGACAAGGAGGGTTCTTCTGAACAACAGTAAACCCCTGCAGCCCTATGAAAAATCACAGGTGTACTGGCAAGGATTAAGGAATAAAGGATGAGGATCTGCAGCAGCAGTGAAGTCCTTAGGCAAGTACTGTGCTCTGTCCCAACAGCTGCCCATCCATCAGGGGAAAACACTGACAGATTAGAAAGGGCTTGGATTCAGGAAAATGATACAAAATTTATCTGAGATTGAGGAAATGAAACAATACGAAATGACTTTCTTATTTGCCCAAGAGAGCTCAGAGGTGACTCGTTAACAACATTTAGGTTGTTACAGATGAAAGAGGTTACCAGTACAAAGTGTGCTTTAACCTAGGGAGAAAAAACATAGAAATATCTAATGGCAAATCTAGATTCAGACTAAAAGGCTGTATTTAACATATCAAGACCTTTTCCTAGGTAAAAGAATTTCTTATTTACGTTGCTGTTCTCAAAAAAAAAAAATGGAGGGGCTTCACCAATGCAGGGGGCACATATCTGTTAGACAAGAAAACAACTGACATTAAAATTAAAAATAAACCAAACCCCTTTCTACAGATATACAAAGTTCTTTGAGGTTTCACCGAAGAGATGATGCTGACTAAACCATCGCCCTGAAAGATGGATTTCATAAGAAAAGGCAGGCACCATATAATAAGGCCTTGAAGGGGTACAGCAGAGATAGACAAGGCATGCAGGAGGATGTCCCACAGCCCTCAGCTGCTGCTCCTGCAAAACCTCATCAGTTGTAACACAAGACTTGCAGGTAGATTAAGTGCTTATTATCTTTTTGAGTAGTAACACTTGTGTTGTAATCATGACCATCTAAGGATATGGGACAGGAAGACTGGTAGAGAGATGCACCTTTGGGAAAAAACTTTGCACATTTTGGGCACACACAACACCCTTTTACAGGTGCAAAGTAAGCTACAGAGCAGAACAGGACGAAAACCAGAGGAATACACATGAAAAAGGAGGTGGTGGTGGTGGTAGTGAAAAAGAGATGGATGCTGGGGAATAGTCCTCACTGGCCTTGGTACAGCTTACCCTTGCCCCACACTGGCCCCTGCAACCCCAGCACCAGCTGCCCCTGCCTCACTGCCTCCAGAGAACAGCACCAGGGCTGCAAGGCTCCCTGCCCTGTCAGCACTGTGCAGCTGCTTTAATAAGTAACTGCACTTAATTCATTAACTCCCCAAGATTAGCAGAAGTCGCATGCTGCAGCCAAGACCAACAGAGCCAAATAAATTCAGAGTTTTCACGCCAAGTCACAGCGTTATACCAAGCCAACAGAATTTTTTTTAAATGAGGAAAACATTCACTAAGTACTTTTCATTCTTCAGACCTTTGCAAAATCCTCTGTAGAATTTGCTTTACACAAGGCTTCTCCCAGAGCAAGTGCCAACAGAAAACATGATGAAGACTTTTTATTTTAATGACATTATTTTTAATTGCATAAAAGAGTAGATGCTCAGCAAAAAGTCAGTTTCAAATTCGCTGTTGACTAAAACTAGCAAAGAGCTGCCAGACCTGGTGAAAAACTGCCAGGGTGGATGTGGGTGGAAAGGAGACTCTTCAAGAAAATCCTCTGATACTGACTGCCCTGGTTTGAGGGACCAGCCCTGCCTGCACGGGGCATAGCATATACCCAAAAATGCCTCTCCACTGAGCACTTGCAACCCCTTTATGTCCATTAACATTATGGTCACTGCAAGAGGGTTCTGTTATACTGCAATTCCAAACAAATGCAGTCTTGTGTTAATGATTTCATGCTCGCTTAACTTCGCCGCCAGGCACCAGGCAGGTCAAGAGCCCTCTGCGTTCCCAAGCATGCACTTTGCAATAATGAACTGCTGGCCAGGAAATAATAAGTTAGAGAGTCTCAGTGAAACCAGCCTGGCTTTAAGATATGTATGTACACAAACCCATGAGGAGATACTACACACACAGATTGTAGGAGGACTTACAAAGAGACACCATCCATTAGAAGCAACGGGAGGTGGCCATCCCTTCTCCTGGGGGTCCTCCTTCCGCTCCAGCCCTGCCCACCAAGTTGCTACACAAGCTCATCCCAGCTCCCTGCCCCACTAGCCACTGCATAAACCCAGTTCAGTGGGATCTGGAACCTCAGAGAGCCCTCTGCTGTTCCCCATGGCCCCAGGGTGATCATTCACCAGTGCTGGGGCTGGCAACCATTCAAAACTGAAGAGTGCTCTGGGGCAGACCCCACATCTCGGAGTGCTGGGTCCAGCACACACACCAGGCACAGCACCTGTGCACATCCCTGGTGCTGAAACCAAACACCCTGCAATTTTGACAGGAATAAAAACAGCAAGCTAATCCCAATAACTCAATATTATAGCTGTTCCTTAAGAAACTCCTCCAAATCTGTGCTTTGCAAGTGGTAAATGTATTATTTACCTAAAGAAATCATATTACTATTACATATCCAATATACATTAACATAAGCTTTGTATGAAACTTGCATGAATTCATTCTTATACCAGAGCTTAGACATTAGGATGTTAGTTTTTTTCAAATAAAAAGGTGGAGGTATGAAGGCTGACAGCAAGCTCATCTTTTAAACACTCAAAAAGCCCCCAGGGAATTATAAAACTCAAGGACTACAGTGCATTATTTCACAAAAAAAGTAAGGAAAAAGTAGATTTTCTTATAAAAGGTGACACAGTAAAGTGTAATTCACACAGTATAAGAACATAAAACCATGAATAATAACCTAGTATTAAGTACATATAGAAGTTATTATTAGGGGAAATCGCAGATTTTCTTTTTATTATGGATTTGGAAAATTCTGAAAAGAACTTGAAAAGTGACAGGATCGTATTAAGAGAAGTTTCTCCCAAGTGCAGCTCCTTTTAAAAAGCCTTGAAGGTAAGAATTTATCTATATCTTGCATGCCTCAAAAAACCAGAAATCAATGAAAACTGGGAAGGAAGGTGATCATGGCAATCTTGGTGAGGTGAGCTAGGACAGTGCCAGCCTTCTGTGCGTGGCTGCAACCTCTGTGTCTTGGCTGTCCTAGTCCTCAGTGCAACATCCTGGTGACAAACTCCCCTCCTGAGCTAGTTCTGTCTAACATGCTGTGACAGAAGAGCACAAAGCCCCAGTGTAGTCCAGTGTTGCTGCTGGAGAGGATGCTCTGGCCTTCTTCACCACCTGCAGCTGCTCTTTTCTCTCCCATCTGCTCTTGCCCGCATGAATATTTGGATGCTGTGCAGTGAGCAGGGTCAGGGAACTAACCCATATGAAAATTAACCCAGGATGAAGTATAATTAATTTCCCTTTGGTTTTGCTCCCTCATGCAGCTGGGCAAACCCCAGCAGTGGCAGGAGAGGGAAAAGAGAGGGAGAAAAAGCACTGAGAGCAATAGATGGGATAAGGAGATCGGGACCCCCTGCCTAGAAGCAGTCTGGCAGGACAAGCACAAAAATGTTTAAGCCAGAGGCAAAAAAAGCTTCAGATCCTATGCCTCCAAATCTTTAGACAGAAACAAATCAGATGGGAAGTTTATATTTTACGTCACTGCCCCACACTCAGTGGAAGCAAATCTCTGAGAGGTGGCAGGGGAAGGGAGGCTGGTGGTGAGTGGGACTAGACCAGCCATCTCTGTGGATCCAAATAAATCCTGCTGGCACAGAAGACACAGCACCACACCACCACAGCACTTGGGAGAGTCAGTGGCATGTGTCATCACTTAGGGGGACCCCAGAAGTTCAACTGTTTGATCCCAAATGCTCAGCCCAAACCTGCTCCCCCTTGCTCGAGTGTTGCTGCATTCACTGCAAGACAACACAACCTGTAACGAGGACTGTCAAAAACATAATGCTACCACTGGATGGAAGTATCCCAGTATACTGCAGGTAATGCTTTTTTCTTTTCTCTCCTTTGCTTTTCAGTCACTTTCCATCACACGCTTTTTCAAACCATACCACTTATGTGACAACATGATGGTTTAGTTTGTCAGCTTTTTTTGACACTTTGGCACACAAGCCACTCCTGATAAACATGACTTCTCTGCAGACATTACAACTCTGCACCCAGTGCCATTTATGGCTGTCATATTACTCTGAGAGCAAACTTTGCAGCAAACATTGAAAATCAAATCCTTCCATTCACTAGCTTTTAGGACAATTATCCTATCTATCCATTTCTTTCTTTTCTTGCTCTAAACTATTATTCCTTTCTTCTTAAAACCTCTGCATAAAAACTCTCCAATGTTTGTAACCCATTATCCATAAAGAAAGGGTACATTTCAAAACACCAATACATTTGGGATAAAATTAGAGAGAAGTAGATTTTCATAGCCAACTTCCATATGGCAGAGAATTTAGCTCCCTGACTTTGTGTCTGCCATTGAGATATGCAAGCTGCTGTCAGGTGTGTAGACTGATGAGGATTACAGTATTGGAGTGGAGGCTCATTATAAACATACTAATTAGTACCATGAAGGTGGCAAATGCAGCACTTCTGACAATGTGAGTACTAGGTCACAAAAGACCTGCTACTTTAGAGTCCATAATTAATAACATTGCTTATGATGGCCAAACCGGTGAAGTAGAAAAAGGATTAAATTTTTTCACTGGATCACTGAACACCTGCCAGAAAGATGGCACTAAAATCCAGGCAGTTAAGTTTTCTAATTCATAGCCAAGAAGTTTGACCCTAGTTCATAAACCAATAAAATACCAGCATTATATCAAATAGGCTAATTCATATTCAAGAAGCCCTTTCAACAACAAGTATTTTCCAAAACTTTACTAACTTCTTTTCCCTCTTTCCACAAAAAGAATTTAGAATCATTAATTTAGAATCACTCTAATGAGAAAAAACTTGTGATTCAAAACAGAAAACTCTACGTCTTAAGAACTGGCCAAAAACCAGCGAGTACCTATATAAATCTGGAAATATTTTCTACTAACTCTAGCATGCAAAGAAGCCTTTTGTATTTTTGTTTATCCTACAGAGATGGCAAAAATGAAGAAATGAAAGAGCTGGACTACAGAGGGTAAAATTTTGTATGAGCTACTAAATAATCTCTCAGTTTGCAGACCATAAAATTGCACAAAAATCAGTCTTCATATTTTTAAGCTGCAGAGTTTACATAAAATTGAAAAATACTTCACATCAACATCAAAACATAAAATAAGATTATGTCTTCTGTTTGATAATGGACCTGCAAAGCAAGAAAATCACTCTTCTTTAATCTTTCAGTTCAGTCTACAATAAAATACAGAAAAAGAATGGTAACACTGTATGCATAGGCTGCTATGCAAATACAGAGCCAAAATCTCATCTGAACCCAAGGTGAAATTCACAGAATTGAGAATATTTTCTACTTTCAGCTACAACTAGCTGTTCTAACTTCACACTGACAGCTGTGGAGAATTTGACCTATATTTTCTAAGAGAAATTTCTGCTGTTAATAAAACATGTATTTTTAGATTTCATTCACTCTCTTTGAGCAGCTTAATAATTTTAAAATAAAAATACTGCAAAGGAACCCCCCCCCATACCCATATCAATGAACAGCCCTCAGGGAACGCCAGAGCATTAACCTGCCCAATAACTGCATTAACCTTTCCCTGAAGGACATTTTCTCTGAAACTGTGAAAATCTGCCAACGTGTGTCTTCCACCATGTCATCCCATGCCCTTCTGTTGTGAAAGGGCAGTAATTACTGTAAAACAACAGTTTAAGGCAGAGACAACTGCACTGATGATTTAATCAGGGAATTTCCTCATAGGCTCTCCCAGTAGGAAGGACTTATAAACACTGCTATCCAGAGTCTTTTCAAAGTCAGGAATAACAAATATTAATTATCTTCCATGGACTACCTTCACGGCTGTGTCTGTAAACTGACATTCAAGAACCGTGAGGATTAATTACAAGTAATGAAGCTCACTTCTGCATTGCACAGTTAAACACAACTCCCTGCAAATGAGTTTGACCTTTCCAGGACCACATGCTCTGGAATTCCTTGCTCAGAAGGGGATTACCTGCAGCCAGCATCTTCACATGGGAACCAGGATCACATCTGAGACAGGCTAGGAATCTGGCTCTATATTCAGGCTTTAAAAAAATCAAAATAGATATTTGACAAGAGGCCATCTTTTAGCAGATGACACCACGTGAGCCACTGACAATTTAACAGGCTTCCCATGGAAAATTCTTGATAACTTGTGCAGACTTGCACATAAATCTGAAAGGTGTATCTGCACTACACACAGCTCACTATGGAGAGGCCTGGGCTGTGAAGCTTGAAGTTACCCCAGCATCAGAATGGAACAAGATCACTGCAAGACTGAACTAAAGAGTGGATATATTATTGACAAACTACTCAGTCCTACTAGCACACTGAAAAACATTCCCATATACTCAAGTGATGCCATTAAACAAGTAACAGGATGAACTCTTATAATGCATTCCATGGTGGTATTTTGGAAAAGAAGCAAAACCATAGGATTATACAGCAATATTTTGCGAAATGAGCATGAAAAATCGTATCTAATATAGTTATTAGTTTAGAGACACATGATTTTTGTAAGTCATTCATGTCAAAACACACCTTCTGCATTTTTGCTTGTATCTGAGATGCTGCAGCCTGGAGTTTATGGACACACAGAATATAAAAGAAAGCATTCATCAAAAGATCTCATTGGCCTCAAACATAATATTTTGTGTCACCATTTGAAAAAAGAAATGGGTAATGAAAGTGGTATGAAACTAGAAAAAAATTAATGCTTTAAATTTTCTCCACAGACATGCTGATTCAAAAAATCATGTCTGAAAAGTCACATTTGACATCAGAATTTAATGACCCTGATAAACTTAATCCACACAAGCAGAGAGAGTCACTTCCTTGCCCTGGAGAATGTGGACTGCCTCCTCCTTTAATGTGCTCACTTCTAAGGCTGGGAACTGCCTGGTTGCTAACAAGTATTTGCAGGTCAGTTTGCATTTTCGTAGACTTTAGTTGCTGCCTTAAGTCATCGCTCCCAGCAGAGAAGAAACAGTTTTAAATGCCACAAAATTTACAATCTCCACTCTAGCAGAGGAAAGCCACTAAATCTGACATCACTTCTCATCACCTACGCTTTATAGGTCAGACGTGTCCAACTGCAAGTTAAGATTAAAAGTGGCTTGCTACTAATCTTAGCACAGACATTAGTGCTGCTCTAATACACTGTCTGTGCAGCAGGGTGGGAGATGAAATAATCAGCTATCTGGCTGGCCTCTGACCTTGGCTTGGAAGTGTGTGGAGGTGGGAGCAGCATTAAAAACATATTTAATGATCTCTGCCCTTTTGAGTCAAGTTTAGTAATAATTGCAACAAAAAATACAAGTAGTCTGACTTCAAGATGCTTCAGAAGATGCTGACAACTCTGAATTATGTCATTCTCAGTCAAATAAATACCTTTCATACAATATCTCTTGAAACTGGCATGTCTCCTGCTTTGTCTTGCAGCTGCTAGCATGACTTGGGATTCAATGCTCACAGCAGCTTTAAAAATTTTTAATGAATAATTACACCAGCCAGTTTTGCATATCACTTTAACTTCATCAGTGTTATTACCTTTGGAGATATTCATGTAGACATCCCAGTGGAGCATTTCAAGAAAGGCCAAGGATAACATATTTGGATCTATAAATTTAACATGGAACTGTTTCCGGTGATTTCCCTAAGGATCTGTTCCCTGGGTGCATTTTTTAAAAAAAACATAAACAGAGATCCCTCACAAATGAAGAAAGATTAAATCACCTTTTTCTTTCTGTGCATCTAAATTAATGCAGATGTCTGCAAATATTAAGATTTCTTGGAAAATCAGTGACCATAACAAAAACCTTTTGCACCACTTCATGAGCAAAAAAGCCATCACTGCGTTGTACACCAAATTTATAGAGCAGAAATACTTGTCGACTTCATTTGGGGGAAAAGGCTGAGGTGTAAGAAAATCCCAAACATAATGATTTGCATCATACGGAACCCCTCAGTCCCATTTTCTTTTAATTACCTTCATCACTATGGAGACAATGAGCTTTTTGTTTCATTCTTCCAACCTCTTGGACTGAGTCCTGATGCCCTATTAACCACAGTACTGGAAATAACAGTGAAGGGATAACTAGCCTTATTAAGAATTAGCTCATTTCACCATTTCTCTGCTCAAAGCATCAAATCTGAACCATCTTGCCAAACCACCCGCTGATAACAAACATGGGAAGACCGTGTTAGGGGTAAAAATAAAAGGTCTGACGTATCACCACCATCCCAAGCACCCACGGCAGAGCTGCTGGCCGCTCCTTGCTGCTGCTGAAAGGGGAAATGCTGCTGGGAGTCAGCTGAAGGTCGGCCTCTGCTGCTGCTGCTGCTGCTGCTCTTCTTAGAATGCAGAGCTAGTTTAAGCACAGATGTGATTCGAACAAACTACACAGATGGTTTTTGCCAGTGACTCTTCAATAAGTTACATTTATATTCACTTAAGCTTGGTGTAAAACAGCAACATTATCATTAAAATTAATGAATTCATGCTTTGGTTTCCTGTAATATTTATTTTGCTGTTGACTGACTTACCTACTTCCTTACTGTCTATTAGACAACAGAAGGCAAATTTTCACCATCCAGAATATCCTTAGTTATCTAAAGTTCTTCACTAAATAGGAAAGTTTATTACCATGAAGGCATTGTGGTTAAAATAAAACAAACACAGATTTCCTGGGAGAAAGATGGCCAAAGTCTGAAGTGCAAGTACAGACATAATCCTAATAAGGTTATGTTTGGTTCAAGCCAGTGACTCTAGCCTACACATGAACAAAACAGCCTAATCCTATGCTTGATGCCAACGCAGGCCTGGCAATATAAATAATTTAGATATTCAGCTTCAGGTAACTCAGAGCTCAGTTCAGCATGGAAACTGTGACTAGCTCCTGCCTTAAGTCATTCAGCTAAAGAAAAAGGTTAGTTTTCTAAAGTGAAGCACACTGAAGGTATCCACGTGCCATTTGTTTTCCATTTCCCCGAACTGCCAGGTGACAAAGAAATCAGTGTAGTCTTATGGGATTTTTCCTGGTCCCCAGGCCTGACTGGCTGGGAATACCACCTAGCACCCATCAGCACCCTGGTAAACTGGTTGGGAGATCTCAGCCCAGAATGCCTCATGAATCTCTTTCCCCTCCTCTGTTAAATCACACTGACAGATCATGAGAAGGGCCAGGGCAGCAGTCATGACTCCAAATAACACCAGCCACAATGCACACCCCTGCAGCTGCCCCTTGTCCTAATCTCACCCCGCTGCCTTACATTTGGACTATAACCATGCCCGAACATGTAACCTCTATGTAGCTAAGTTATCTAAGGATTTTTCCTTCAATATTTCTTGGATATTTTATTCCATGAACACCATTCACAGTAATTGAATAATCCAATAATTCTCAGCAGTGACACACAGCTTAGTTTCTTTCTAATTTGAGCATGATGATGCCTCATAAATGAACAGGGGCAAGCCAAAAAGTAAAGGCATTTCAGGCAGTAATGAAATCTCGCCTGCATCTATTTATTAATGTCACTGCAGAGCAAAAAAGCAATAGAGCATCAAAATGAAACATCTGCAGCTCGCCTATCGCCTATCACTTACACACACACGCACACAGCGTTAATTAAAGGCTGTAGTAAAGGTCTCTCTTTATTGAGCCTTTCTGCATTATTTCATGTATAACCCAGACTAAGATGCTCTGATAAAAGCTCAGTAGAAAAATGTCCGAGCAGCCTGCCAAGAACCACATAGACTTGGCCTGTGGACAAAGCACAAATCCACAACTGTAGAAAGGAAAACAAAAATGAGGACAGGGAGCCAACTACTCTTTCATTTTGTCACATGGAAAATAGAAGCATGTTTTTCAGCAGCTGATTGCTTACATGAAATGTTTAAAACTTGCAGCACAACCAATGGTTGTTCAGAATCAGAACCATGTTGGAGACCACTGGGGTCCTGACTGTGAACGTGACTTGAGCAGAGAAAGGTGTTACAGGACCTCTGAAACACCCCTCCTCCAAGAGTAACTACTAACCTTCAGGGAGCAAAACGTTTCCTAAGAGTTAAGTCTCCAAGAGATGGTCACAGACTTGGGCTACACCTGTTTAAGTTTCTATTATGAAAGAGCAGGAAGGTATTTTGACAGTGAGCCAGATTTTGGAGAGGAATGCATACGAAGTACCTCTCTGCACAGCAAAATATCATATCTCTGTATCTCAGGGTTAGCCATTTGTTAACAACTTTTTTCTGAAAACATTTGAATCAGACAGCTTCAGTCTAACATAGTGTACCTCCTCTAGTTTGCACAGTGATTAAGAACTTTTATGGTGTTTTATAGCAATCCACTGTTGCAGTACAATGTTTTCCAGGACTTCATATACATTTACTTATAGCTAGATTCATAGACAAAAATTTCATGTTGATCAGCTGACAGTACTAGACATGCAAAGCAACAGAATGCTTCAATTTTGACATTTGTATGATTTGAGAAATTTCAACTGAGAAAGAAAAGTCAGAAGACAGGCAGAAAGGATGAGATCATGAGCCCTTCTCTTAACAACAATGAACTACCAGTGTTGAGTAAGACTGATGGATCTGGGTACTACATTTGTAATACATTTGTGTACACTGGTGTTTCCAGGTAGAGAGGTAACCCAGCCTTCTCTTGAAAGGGAGAATATCTTGGGTGGAAGAGAAACCAAAACAGCTAAACAGAGCTTTATTGTCTTCTTCTTTTCTGGCTGAACCTTCCCCACACAAATAGGCAGGCAAACCAAACCAAACTAAAACAAACAAACAAAAACCCAACCAACCAGCCAAAAAAACCCCCTTCCATTCTATTCAAGTCCTTCATCTGAATAAAAAAATGGATTCAATTTACATTTTTTTTTATATTTTTACCTATTTGTGTCAGTTTATATCAACATAAACAATTTTGAAAACACTGAACCAATTCTGTAGCTTTGTTTTACCCCGAGCTGCAGCTTTTGGTAAATAATAAACTAAACCAATTTACTTTAGCTTGATTTCTAAATTGCTGGATGGTCATTGCAAACCAGACCCATTTCGAAAATGCCCCAGAATAAAAAGTCTTGCTGTCCACTCTCCTGGCATTTATTTCTCCTGTCTCCCTGAAAGGCATTTTTTCACCAACCCTCTTCTCTCTGGTATGTTGTTGCTGTGTCTTCTCAGAGAACACAGCAGCCTGAGGAGCTCTAATTCCATTTGTTCACAGACGTAATTCAGCTTCCTCTGTTTCCTAACTGAAGGTACAAAATCCAACACATAACAGGAGCACAAAATAATTACACCACACCTTCCTGCATACAGGGTTCATACACTTAATATCGCAATGACCCAAGAGGCATATATCCTATCATTGAAGTTCATTAAAATACACCACCTAAAGAGGCAATGAATAGCAAAAAATCTTGGTAATTTCAAATTAAATTACAGTAATTAACTTTCCTATGCTTTATTATGGTAAGACCTGACAGTGCCTATCAAAAGCCAGAAACCTCACGCAAGGAACCATTAGAAAATTCGACCTTTTATCGTTCACTATTAAAAAAATCCAAAAACCAAGCAAACAAACAAAACAAAAAACCAAACCAAAACAAAGAACATAAAACCCAAAACAACAAAAAACCAAAACAAAAAACCACAACAACAACAACAAAAAACCCACTCACCAAAAAAAAAAAAAAAAAACCACAAAAAAGTAGTTCTGTTATATGAAGACATGCCAGATGGATAAACCAGCTGTTTAGATAATTAGAAGGTATTTTACTAGTAGATCATCTTCTATTCCTGAACTGGAATTACAAAGGTGGCGGGTCACCTTTGGTTAGTCTACAAAGCCCTTGGAAAATGGTCAAATAGGAGGACAGAAACAACTTTGAAAATCACTGCCAGCCCAAAAGCTATCACTGGCCCATGATAAATGCAATAACAACCATTAAGGCATGTGTCCTGAAATTCACTTATCTGGAGTCAAAAGTTCAGAAACAGGACAAGCAAAGCACAAGCTTTCTTCACAACTGCGCGACACACAGAGGCTGGAGGACTGAACATCTCAATTTTAACAAAAGGTCTGAAGCAGGAGCTCAGAATTTATGGCTTTGTTTAATGGCAAAAAAAGTACACAAACTCTGTCAGTGCCATTCCTGTTTAAAAGACATACTGCCCAAAAGACAAGGTCCACTTTGCCCTTCTTCTTGTAATCAACAGGATTTAAAAAATACAGAGAACATTTTACAGCCAGAGCAGACCACCAGTTTCTCTACTGATGCTTGATGTAAAGGTTGTGCCTGTCATGCACAACACGTCATATGTCCCCCACGTGTGACAAACACAGGTCTGCTGACACGTACCTTCCAGAGACCCAGGAGAGAGGGAGGATTTTGCAACTTTCAAAGGCAAAATCATTAGGCTAATTCTTCCACCTCTCAGTCTTTTTTCTTTTCTTTCATATTATTTCCCTTACATGAATTGCCCCTGTTTTCTAAGCCTCATCCCACTTTTCCATATTACAGCCAAAATTAGGGTTCTTCTTTTTTTGTACACTTTTGTACCATTACTGGCGTATTTGTGATCGCCCTATTTAGTGCCTTGTTTCAGAGTAAGAATGTGTGGTCTGCTTTCAGATTGCTTCTATGCCTTACACAAAAATGTCACAGATATCAAACTTTGCTGGAATCCTAGTCTCTTCTCTTACAGCCTGTATGCTGCCATTTCTATTCACCATTTCAGCTGTTTTAGTAAATTTTCTACCCATGTAATAATGGTCATGCATCTCTGGTGCAAGTATCTTTTCATGCAAGATTTCAGGAAACATGATGTCAAACGCCCAGCCACTTAAGTAGCTGAAGTATCTGTTATTTGTAAAGGGTCATTCAGTAATAAAGTGAAAAAGAACCTCCAGCAATATAAATATATATGCAAAGTAACCAGGCATCTTTACTGCCACAGCTGCTGAGGAAACACAGGATTTCCTTGATTTTAAAAAACTGAAGTGATTCCATCTAATGGAAAACAATTTCTGAAAAAGCTCTATTTTGCTCTGTTGCACTGCATTAACCCTAACCAGGTGAACAGAATCAGGAAATTTTTTTCCTTTTTAATTTCTTTGAGTGTTGTAAATAAAAACCCAAGCCATTCCTCTTGGCCACAGTCATTTCATTCACCACAATTCTCCACTCCCATCCAAACAGCAAGAGGGTGATGGCATGCCTTAAGAAAACAGACCTTCAGCAGCATGCTGGCATCACTCCCATGAGCCTTGCCAGGCTCAGAAAAACTTGGGGAGCTACTGAGGCTAAGCATCCCAACCCTGCTGCTCACAAATCACCTTGAGGCTCTGAAAGCACCTCTGTCTTCTGTTAGAGCAAAAATCAGCACAGCTAAAGTACAGTAAATACAACACTCCAGGTGATTTATCAAAATGCAATCTACAGTCACCTAGCTGCTTGTAAACTCAGAGTTTTCCTTTTAATTTCCAGGTATTAGAATGAAAAAAAAAAAACAAAAAAGCCCCCAAAAAACCAAGAAACCAAACAAACCCCAAACCCCTTTTTTTCCCAGGACTCCTTTCCCGTGTTAGAGGGACATCTCTCAGGGATGTCTCAAATATTAACATGAAATCAGAAGAAGTAACAAGTGAAATTGTCACTTGGTACTCCCAGTGATGTCCTGTGATCCCACACGGAGTCCCATAAAATATTCCAATACTCCACACAGTATGCTCCTTCCCTGGCCAGTCCTGAGCCAGAATACTTGCCAGGAAAGACATTAGTCTAGTGCAGCTGAGGTTCACCTTGCAATGACTTCTTCCCGAGATATTCTGAAGGAGGAAAAATAAACTTGCATTATCTCATCCTACTGTATTTTATCCCTGGGTGGATTACCCACCCACTCCAGAACTGGGAAGTTAGACCAGTGTCATTGCCTATTTCCACCCTCAGACCTTCCTCATTGCTCATTCAAAGCTCAAGGCTTGTGAGTGCTTCAGAGAATCCCTTAAGCACAGTACAGCTTGCAGATTCTGCATTTTGTTTGTTTTCTGATACTACAAAAGGGAAACAAATCCCTTGAACTGTTTATGAGTTTGCAAGGACACAGAGATCTCCCTGCTGTGTGGCCACAGCTCAATATTCATGTTATTGTTTATTAGTGGTGTAATCTCTTTCACAGACAAATGATAAAGCAGCACCAACAACTCAAAGACACATGGTGAAAACTTGTTAAATTAAGCAAACAATGGATTCCAGGTAGAGAAACATTCAATACAGAGTAAGTTACCCATCAGTTTTTTTATCCAAGAGTGGTCTGGGTTGGAAGGCATCTTGAAGATCATCTAGTTCCATACCACCTTTTATAGCTATTGGCTTGGTCTGACTCATGATTTTGTATTTCACTGGCCACACAAAGAAAACTGAGGAAATGTTTCAGAAACTATTTTTACAGTATCATTTATTATCCTTCTTAACTCGCTGTTTCAAACTGCACGTACATGGATAAACCTGCTTCTTCTAACTTGACTTAAAAATGCAATCTAAGCATCACACAATTCAAAATAATTGCTTGGTTTCATTAATTTCTATGTGGTGACTCAGAGTTTACTGCGCTTCCAAGCAATGACAGGACACAGTGGAATGAGAAAAGGCCTGAGAAGGATAAGGACAGGCTGGGGCTTGGAAAGCCTTCCACACAAGAAGACATATAACAGACTCAGCCTGGGCAGCATGAGTATTCACAATTTCTTACTGCACAAAAATTGTTCAGTGAAAAATTATCAGTCAGCAGGCCTGAAATAAATTAGAGGATTATCTTTTTACTGAAAGCATAATTATAACTGAATCTGAATGCTACAGGATGTGGTAATAGCCAAAATTGTATGTGAAAAGTGAAAAAAAAAAAAAAAAGAGACAAGAAATAAAAGGTTTGTCAGAGCATTTCAGAGAGAAATCCATTACTGACCTGCAAACTACACATGACACTCAGCTTGGGAAACTCCCAAGCTGCTGGTTGCCAGCAGCAGGCAGAATATACCAGAGAAAGATTGCTTTAAAAACATCCTCCATTTTAGACTCATTCCCTGAGCACCCCACACAGGTCACTGCTAGAAACACGCTACTCAGTGAAATGTATTTCTGTAGGAAAACCCCTCTTGGTTTTGCATTACACTCAAAAACTGAACTTCTCTCAAGGCAATGGTGCCAGAAGAAAAGCAGCAGCAGTGCCTGGTGTATACATGTATAACACATTTGCATTTTAAAAGCAGTATGTTTGCCACAGCTGAAATATTCTTACTTCCCCCAAGTAATTCAGCATTGCCTTTGAGAAAAAGTGGCAGGCAAAGAAGTGGAAGAAAAAACATCCCAATTGATTTAACATATGGGTATCTTGGTAAGGTCTAGGTGGCAGAGGCTTCCTTCCTACCCTCTCCTGACAATGCAAAATCAGTAATGTTCAGGCAATTGGCCAGAATTTGTACTCCTCCAGCTCCTACACTGAGCATCTGCATGGAGGACATGGCCTTTAGGCACTGAGAGAGATCCACTTCCACCCCACTCTTCCCTCGGAAACACCAGCTGTTCCTTCCCTCCACCCCCCATCCGACCAGTCAGTTCAGGTACCCTCCAGGAAGGATAACGTTTCCACTGAGGAAAACATCTTTTCCTTTCTTATCTGCAAAATACAATGTGGGGAGAAGAGTTACACCTGCTTCCCTCCAGACTGGGAAAAACCATGCCCAGATCATCCTGTTTAAGGGCAGCTCTGTGGGTGCTACTGGCACCTTTAGTTACAATAAAGTGACAATCCTGAGCAGGGAAACACCAACTTTGCTCCTGCCAGGGAGAGCGTAGGTGTCAGTGCCAAATCCACAAGTTAATTAAAAACTGTATTTTCTATGGGAAAACAACATGGCCAGCATAATAGAGCTATAATTATAGCCAGGTTTCCACTGGCAACTTGTTAATTGATTCTTACCCTGTTCTTAAAGGAGAGCAGGGCTGCTGTCACGCCCTCTTTCGTTCCCGCTGCTGTAATTTCTCCAGCAATATTCCCAGCAAAATGTCAATACATTTGTGTCTCTGCTCTAAAAGGGGATCAGCATGGTGTTGCATGATATGCAGTGTCCTAAAAAGAAGTTGCTCTGCCGCATGGCAAATCAGTATATGTGTAATTACCTACATAATTTTACACAGAGCATCAAAAAAGAAAATATAAGTCTCATCTCTCCTCAGCCCTGCTCTGTTGTCATGGCAACTGGACACTTTCTCTTTCCCCCCCATCCTTTTTCCCAAGGGACAAAGAAAACCACCGGAGACTTCACAAATCAGCATACATTAAGCACAAATAGTTTGCCAAATGCATTTGTTCACTGACATCTCTTACTTCAGTAATTGTGTGCATTGTGTTCACTAAAGTGAGCTGCTGCAAACGTGGCTGCCTGCTTTCTGCCCAGCACCATCCCTGCAAAACAGCCCCCCTATCCTCTCCTCCATCTCCACTTCCCTACACATGCTCAGGCAAACTGTCAAGCCAAGCTGGGTGTTTTTTTGGTTCAACTTAGCCATTATTTTCCTGTTTACACATGCACAGATGAATGGAGGTGAGTTCAGTTTGAGTCCACCTGTACTGCTGAGTCCTAAATTTCTCTGCTGAGCAACAGGTTGAAGTAAATACCTATGTCCTGTAGACAGCCTTTCACATGTGGCACACTACAGGGAAGAGAAGCAAGGTCTGGGGTTCATGACCCAGGTAAGTGGAAACTTTCACAGCAGTGCTGCTTGTCTTGCAAGCATCACCTCAGCTGCAGGAGGTTTGTGGACTGGGTCTGGCACAAGTCCTTCCCAGGAAAAGCAGCCAGGTGCTGCCTCCCCGCTGGCCTTCAGCTGCTTAGTGCTTTGCCAAACTTAAACTGACAGGCTTTCAGAGTCCCTGCCAGGTGTTTGGCTTATACCAAGGCAGCACTTTGCTTTGGTTTTGTTGGATGCGCCTGTTAAAATGATTTTTCCATTCCTGAAAACGAGGCTCGGGAAAATACAATTTTTGTGGGTACTAACTCCAAGATCTTCATAATTTTTGTTCAGAGTTGAAAACAGGAGGAGAGGGTGTGTATGAGGGAGATGCTTCTCTTTCTGTTCCTGTGAACTTTCCACTGAGTTTGAGTATTCAAATCCCTCCAAGCCTCACCACCCACATGGAATGAAGACCATCACCCACACTGGTGGATGCTATCACCTCCACCACGTCTGTGACACTGGAATGAAGACCCAGGGAAAGGAGTCCCACCAACCCACTGCACACACCCCTATCAATGCCAGACACTCCCTGGCCTCGTGCCCACACCTCCCTGCTGCAGAGAGCTAGGGAGCCGCTGGCCACAAGCATGGAAAACAAGACCCTGGTCCCACAGGCAGTGCATGGCCGACAACCAGCCACCCGTGAAAATGCCCTCCTCAAAAATAACGAGGGTTCTCAGTGCTTTCAATACAAACGAAGACAAAGTGCTGCAAAGGCGATGATGACCTCCTGTGCCAGCTGTCAGGAGGCAATGTGGGACGTGACATTGAGGATAAAGACTTGCTGGCACCCTGCACACCCTGCACCAGCTACGTCCACTTGCGCCAGCAGTCACCAGGCATTGTTCTCGCAGATGTACCAGGCGCGCTCCCATTTCGGGTCATAATGAGCTGCAGATGTGACAGGCATTTCAGATTCTGAATCTGCAGCATTAAGCACTCCACATAGATGCTTCTGCCTCATTTTTACTTGCTAATTTTTAATAATGACAATTTAACTTCATTGTGCGTGTCATGTACTGTAACGGCCAATTCAGAAATCATCCAAAAGGGTTCTGATTGCTTAAGAAATCTTGCAAATAGCTCTCCAAAAATTTTTTTTATATAAAATGCGTATTCCAAAAATTCAGAATTTCAGATTTTCAGAATATCGCTTTGATAGTTCTCTAGAGGGAAGTAATAAATAATTAGGAGGCACAATACTTTGGAGATCCAGAGCCAATGCTTCAATTAGAGGCATCCCCATCTCACTTTTAAAGGACTTCAAAATCAGCATGAAAAAAAGCTGATGTTATACAGAATATATTTACACACATCAAAGAGTAAGTCACAAGTGAAAGCTTAATTAAACTGAAATTTGGGTTGATCAATTAATTCATGCATTTCAGAAGGGAAAACACCTTATATAACTCCAAGAAACTATGATAAATGTTGGAAAGGCTAGACTTTCCACATTGAGGCAAAAATCAACTCCCTTCAAAGTTTCAGGTTTTACTCCATCTCAAACCTCCATGCTTGTCCTGTAACCCTTTCACATGATGATGCAATTAGCTCCAAATTTCTGGTTACTTTTGACACAGAGCTAAAGCCATGTACATGATCCAGTGGTACAAGCTCCCTCTGTGGTTAAGGGTACAGCAAATGCTATATTAGAAACAACTTGAAATTTCCTACAGAGTTATAACTCCTCCATATCAAACTCCAGAGCTCACTCTAAAAGCTGCTTTCCAGCACTGTTTATTTAACATTAACCATGGCAATGTTAAATGTCTCCTCATTTCAGGGAGGGGCTGCAATAATATAAGCTTTGCAGATGCCTGCAATACACAGAGCAAGATTCTTGCAAGTTCTGTCTGGATATCACTGCCTCTCAGCACTCATGAAGACAGATTATTTTCCAAAGCATGTGTTAAAATGCTGCAGAGGAACACTTTTTTGTTTGCAAATCCAGGAAGTTCAATTAAATGACACTGACTTCTATCATTTCTGCTCTAACTAACTGCAACCCAGTTTTACTCAGTTTTACCTATTTGTTTATGAGTTAAAGTAATAACCCCAAGGAAAGGACTTCATGTAAAAAAGGTAACAGATCTTTAATACAGATGCACATCATATTCACAAAGGAAACATGCATACACTCATTTTGGTTGTGTTCTTGTACTTCACATGTCAAATACAGATCAACTCAATGCAAATTTGGCAAGTGTATGGAAATGGTTTTGCTTACTAGAACTATCTGGGGGCAAGATTTATGGATTTCTAAAAAATGTGAATCTGTACTCTATTAAAAAAAATTACACAAATGTTCCTGAAAAAGTCTTTTTCACTTATTTAAGCACTTCTTCCCATTCTATGTGATTTGCCCACTTGTTACAGAAAAGAATTAATTAGGTATTATGAAAGGTTGTGGTGTGTAAAGTCTCAACTCAATTAGTTAATTTTGGTGTCTTTAAAAAGAGAGAAGGGTAAATACTGAGAAAACACACTCAGTGCAGAAAATGGATTTTGATTTCAGATTTGGAAGGACAAGCATTCCTCCGTAGCTCAGATCATCGCAGCAGGTTTCCAGGAATAAGTAAAACAAACCCAAACCAAAGGGAGGGGGAGTAAATCCTAAAATCTAGGTCAGAGGAAGAAACCAGAGAAATACAAAGCACCATTTTTCAGGAGCCTCACAGCTGATTGTGTGAAGGTCTCATGTCCTGCCACACTGGTGCATATGTGACACTAATTGTGTAGAGGAGCCACAGCAGTGTTCCACAAGGGGCTCAAGTGGCATCTTTGGTGAAGCACAGGAGATCCCATGGGGGTAATAACATACCTGGCCATAACGAAGAAAGGTCATCTCAGGCAGAATTTGCCCACAGTGCAGCCTGTAAAAAACTTAGTTTTCTCTATAGGAAAAAGGGCAAAGGAGCAAAAGGGAATCCAGAGGAATTCTGTTCTCAAGGTAAAGCCTACAAATATAGAAACTCTTTAATGCATTTTTTCATAAACAGACCAGGCATACAAGTGGTTCTTACACCCCAAATTTTTTTTATTCTCTATTTGCGACCTTCATTCTGCTGCTCAGCCACCTGGTTTTACATTTACAGATGGCTTTGAGATCACAGTTTGTTATCTTATTCAAACATAATTAACAAACACATTTCATCCTCTTGCATCAACAGGGATCTGACTTTTCATGATAGAACAACAAAATAGAAAACTTCAGCAAATGTAGCCAGTTATTGCTTTTTGTCATGCACTTAAGAGACATTTTTAATACCTCCTTCTATTCTTGCTGTCTTCCAAATAAGCCCTTTCCTATTGTAACAGGGATACAACTCCTACTTTAAGTCACTATAATTTTTCTTGTCTTTGAATAGAAAAGCCAATTAACTGATGAATGCATCTGTTATTTTCTTATCTTTTGTGTTCAATTAACCACTACCATTCTGAGTGACAAAAACTGTCTCTTACCATCTGCCCACTAGAAATCTGCTTTAAAGCTGTTNTTTTTTTTTTTTTTTACTTCTTAAGGTAGTGGATTTGCTTTCTTTCTGGCTTTTGCTTTTCTGTTAGCTCTCCCATGAACCTCACAGCACTGTATGTGAAGCATATAAGAAAGAAAATTGTTGGACATTGTACCTTATTGCATCATTGGACATTGTACCTTCCCATTGCATTGCAACCATACCAAACCAGGGCAAGTATAAATTTAAGAGCTGCATAGGAATGCACAAATAACTAGCATTCCATTAGAAATTTTATTTCTAGTATCTTGCAATCTCTTAATCCTCAAAGCCTGATTTAGGCACTATGAAGCAGGCAGAGAGGCCAGTTGGCTGTGTTGGCCCCATGACCATTTGCCTGCCTAGAGCAGGGGTGTTTTCCAAGTTGTTGGGGAAGCAGCCCACAGGGATAATTCATGTTGGGCACCCAACAGCCATTTCTAGCCATTCCCTTTCCCAAAGCAGGTGTAAATGCAGGCCAAGGCTGAGACTGGGTGGCAAAGGCAAGTCTTGGTGGACTGGGCTGATTCTGCCTCCCACTGGCACCCCCAGGGTGCCCCCCTTGCACCCACTGCTGCCTGTCCAAGGCTCATGTGCTCACGTGTTTGCATGTACTCAGCCCTGGGGTGATGGCAGCCCCAATCCTTCCCTGCAAAACTAGCTGGGACTTGGCTCTGAGGCTCGAGGCTGGGGCTGGTGTGGCACTGGTCACCCCTAGTTCATATCAGATGCTTCCAGACCAGCACTTGAGTGATCCCAACCTCTTCTGATGAGAAGCATTTCTTTAGCCCATCTGTGAACACATAAGCAAATTAACTGATGAAAACAGCTGTTCTTTCCTGATCATGTATGTTTAGCTATTTACAATCTATTCCCCCCTTTTCTGGCTAAACTTAGAGTAAAGTCAGTCATGAGAGCCTTGATCACCCCCAGTACTTACTTTTTTGCTCTGTCTGGTTCTGGCTTTGTTTGCTCCAGTCAGCTCTTCCTGGGCCAGTGCCTCAGCACCCTCCTGGGAATAACTCACTCTGGGGAGTGCTCCCCCAAAGGGTATGTCTGTCTATGCTCCATGCAGCTTTGTAATGTTATCCCAACAGGTTTTGTGTGTTCAGTTTGGGTCTCACAGCCTCATGCCATGCCCCAAGTCATGCAACATGCATCTTCAGCTTCATGAAATAAAACCGTCCCTCCAACATAAAAGGAAAAACAACAAATAGAGAAGAAAAACATAAAACCCACCATGCTTATACCTCAGGGCTATTAGAACACCACATGGGGCCCCAAGGAGATTCATGGTTAAGTTCTAAGTGGGCTGAATGCACCAGGTGAGCTCACCTGAAGCAATACGGGTGCAAACCAATCTGTTACTTGGCCTCAGGGCTAAAGGTTAGTCCCTGACTTTCTTCTATGTCTCAGTGGGTCTGAGATATAAAAGACTCCTTCATTCAGTCTGCCAACAAGACAGACATTCAGTATTTCAAAGCACATTGTCCAGCCAGTAACTCCTAGCATCCTTTTTCATACTTCTTGGAAAGTGTTCCTTGATGCTTATCAGAAGTCCTATAACAACTCCAGACTGCATTGCCTTTCTTATCTGACCTCTTCTAGTACTTCTTTGTCACTAACACTGAACTTTTAACAAAACCAACCCTTACAAAGCAATTGTAAAATCCTTTTCTCTGTGGAGAATGCACTGGTTGGCACAGCAGGCCAACTTTCAGGTTTTGTAAAAGCCTGTCTGTGCCTCAGTTCACTTAGGTACGACAGTGAAAAAAAAACAAAACTAAACAATTATTTTCTTAATATACTCCATTACTCACAAAGATTTTGAGGATGAAAACATCTGCATCCCTTCTCTTTTTATACATTATGATGAGAACACATTTGGCACTTGTATCAAAACTGGATACATCTTCATGACCCTGACTTCCTACACCCCTAGAACCGTCACCATGTAATCCAATGACAACGTATCTCCATTCTTCAGTCCTTCCAGCTGCAAAGTGGATAAGACCACAACAGTGAGAGAAGAATTACAGTTGGTAAAAGAGCTCAGCAGCACTGAATGAGAATGAGAAGTTTGTGCCACAGCAGTGAAAAACCATTAGTAACATTGTTACTTCTTTCAATGATGTCTTCACTGGCCTGTGGCATTCCCCTAGCCTCTGCAGGATTTTTCTTTAAATTATGTAGGAAAACAGTTCTTCACTATTTCTACAGAAAATAAACCTCCTTTAATTTTTTTTCTCAGTTATTTTCATTAGTTGGTACCAGAATAATTAAAAACCTTTAATGTCCATGATTTGTCTGTATTTTTTGTTTTCAAATAAGCTCTTCTTATCTGTGAAGAGACTTTGTCATCTAGTTTCTCAAACTGCAAGAGATTTACAGTAGCTAAGGATTACAGTAAGTTTGGGTTGTTCTTCATTTCTTTTTAACAATCTCAGTGTCTTTTGCAGAATCCTTAAATCTTGTCCTTCTGTAGATGAAAATTATCAACTATTGTTGCTGATTATCACTTTTCCTGTTTTATTTGTCCCATGCATCCTGTTTCATTCCTTTTATAAAAATCTATAAAAGGATAAAACATGTGGAAGAGAGATAACTATATAATGCATTCCAGAGAAGATTTATCTATAATTTACTAAGTTCATTTCAAAATCCCAACATTTGTATCAGTTTTGTTTCCATCTTCTATAGCACCCCCCATCAAAATATTACTTCCTTCTTGTAAGGGAAAGCTGTTACCATGGTATTCTAATTATTCCTAACACAGAGACTGAGGGAAAATTTGTTAAGCTCCTTAGAAAATTTTCTTAATTCCAATACAAAGGTTTGCTGGGTGGTTGCAAGAGAACTTGTACCTATTTTGCAGGCTGAGGGCAAAGGGAGACAGGTCGGTGCTGGCAGCAGTGGCTGGAGAGACTCCTGCACTCAGTACAGGTCCCATTTGTTTCCTTGAGCTATGATTGTTTGGGCAAACACCACAAAAATTTCAATGTTGTGTGGCATAAAAAAAGCTTTTCCATATCATGCCTGCTTGTATATGAATTTCAAATGCTCCCACTACTCAAAAATGGAAATTTTTGAGTGAGAACAGCTACCTTTCTTGACTCCTTTTTGTGCTGTGGCCTGGCTGAAACCACTATGGAAAAGCATGGAGAAGCATCTGCAGAAAGAGTGATACTAGGGAAAGATGGTGGGCTTCTAAACATGTGATTAATGGACATGATCACATCTGCAGAGAGTGATCCTGCTGCCTGGGAAAGGCAGGAGTACTCAGGGACAGGGCTTGGGAGGCTGGTGGGTTTGTTTCCAACTTTGAATGCTGCAGCAGCAGTAGGGCTACAATAAGATACAGGAAAAAAAGCTGCAAAATGCTGGAAGATGCCTTCAGGTGCAGCTCCCTGCTGCCCAGTCTGGCTCCAGGGAGAGAAGGGTGCTTCTACATCAGAACTTCTCTTGAGAGCACCTTTTGTGGTGGAGCCTCTTCAAACCTTTTCCTCTTGAGCACCTGGGTGACACCACCAATACACAGGCTTGCCCAGGTTGTCTGGGCACTCTCAACACTTATGTTTCCTCAAGAAACTGGAAGGTCCCTTTGAATAAATATGCTGGCTGAAAACACAAGCTCTGGTCCAGCTACTGGCTTGGGGTTTATTTGACCCTTCCCCAGGGCCCACAAATGACACCTGCCCTACCTGTCCACACTGATAAGGAGCAGTTATGGCAACAGCAGCATCATCACACCAGGGAGGGATATGCTGCCATCAGATGTCCCACGGAGACAATAATAACCCTTCAGATTCCCCAGCCAGGGACCAAGGATGGGTATTTTCCAGGTACAGAAATTTATCGGGGGGGGGGTTGACTTTGCTTCAGTTTAAACTCACATTAATTCAATTGGAATGGCATTTTCAAAATAAGAATTTAATTTGATCTTGTTTTGAAAATGTCAAAAGGAAATGTTTCAACGAATGCAAAATTATTACTGTTGTTTTAAATTTAGCCAAAATGGTTCAGCAAGCAGATTCAGATGCCCTAAGACTGTACCTCTGGAGAGTAACAAGCTGGTAGG
The DNA here is from genome assembly GCA_013397195.1 of Hylia prasina. Taxonomy (NCBI): domain Eukaryota; kingdom Metazoa; phylum Chordata; class Aves; order Passeriformes; family Sylviidae; genus Hylia; species Hylia prasina. The sequence goes on along the minus strand of VYXD01005559.1, from coordinate 164,525 downwards.
ACAGCAAATTTTTGCAGAGCACTAACCTGGATTTGGTTTTGTGCATGTCTGTCCTTGCTGCAGACTTAACTTGAGCTATCTTCACTTCTCCTCCCCTCTCAAACCAAGCTGCCACTTTAGAAAATGGCAGAGTGCAAGCATCAGGATTAGTGAGTGGGATGATTTTGTTAGCAGTGCAAACATACTACAGTGCTAACAAGATGGTCAAGTGAGGTTTTTGGATGAAGGGTTTATGTGTCAAACACATAGTTTCAGAATCATTAGAAGGATTCACAACTTCCACTTGAATTTAAAAAATAATCTGGTAAATATTTGATATGTGTTACATTGCAAAATATTTTAGAGAACTCCAACTGTTCTGTTTCACCACTTTTTAAAAGAATAAAAACCCAAAGTCTTCTCATCTTTCATTTTGATACACCCTTCACAAGTGGCACTTAGCTCTTGCCAAATGTCTCAAAATATCATTTTGCATCAATATTGACAAAATCACCATCCACTGCCTGTTCCATTGGACAGCCAGAACAAGTGTCACAGTTATCTGGTGCTGGCTATGGGATACAAGCATGACCTCCTGCTTGATGGGTGGCATCCCTGGTGTCACAGCCCTCCCTGTGGTGGCAAGGGATTGGTGGCTGTTGTCCTTAAGCCAGTTTTTCTCTTCCTGACCTGGAGGGTAACTGAGCAGCCTCAGCACTTCTGGGGGTAGAAAAAAATAGATGTATCTGGCACAGCTCCACCATGAGCCACTTGCTCACTAGCTAGTGAAGCAGACGTTTTGTTTTCTGGCTCTCCCCAGTCTAACTCACCTCTGAAGGCTGCAGCAGCAGATGAGACAAATGTGTGACAACAAACTGTTACTGGTAATTTTGAAGCCTGGAAGTATTTGTGTGTCAGAGAAAGCTGGCTGAGCTGCTGGCTGCTGCTAAGGCAGCAAGGAGAGGCAACCCCAAGGGATGGCTGACCTGATGCTGGTCCCCAGCAGCCTCTTCTTGCCACAGGCAGCAGTACCACCACCATGGACAGTGACCTGTGAATTCCTCTGCAATATCTCCTGTAAGTCACATTTCAGTGAATGACCACTGCAATCCCCTTCTGTACTAGATATTCAACATCTACTCCAAAATAATGTTAAAAATAACTCATTGACTTCCAAAAGCAGATGGCTCCTAGATCCTTCCCAATTTTTCTGCACTCCTTAAAACTTGGGCTTTTTTCTTCAATATATATACTCTGTGATAGTAAGACATTAGAAGTATTGAAAATACAGCAGTTAAAAACCTGATGTAATAAAATATACCCTCTGAAGAAAAGCTCTAAGTAGTTGCTGAAACTGCCAGAGCTGTTAGTCCAATATCAATGTCCCAGCATGGTGCAGAAATTAAACAGGTGAGTAAAACCTTTCAGGCTCCTTCTGCACAGAAAGTACTCAGATAGATAAGCTTTTGGGGGACACAGCTGACTGGATGCTGCATCTCATCCTCCCAACTCCAGCTCCTGCACAGGAGGCTCCAAAGTCACCATAATGTCCACTCTTCCTCTGCTGTATTTACCAGGAAAGTGAGCAAGGCTCAGCCTGGACCTGGGCTCCTGGCAGAGCTGCAGGGAAAGATGATGGCATAGCACAGACAGGAGGAAGCCAGACCCCATGTGTACAGCTGCCAGCAGGCAACAGCCTTGGGGGCCTGCACCCAGGCCATGCTTAAACTCTTTTCTCAAAGGAAGCCAGCTGGGTCAGTCAGGCAGCTTGGAAGAACAGTACATATGGAGCAGCCACTATCTGTCTAGAGACAGAACCCAGAAATAGTCCAGGGAGATAAGCTGTGAGACAGTGCAGGTTCACCTTTTTGCTCTATGGACCTAATAAATTGTGCTTTTCTTGTGGGAAAAATCACCAACCCCCAGCTTATTTATATATGGATCTGTGTCTCCAAGAGCTTTTCAAACATCTTTAGGCATTAACCAGTATTGAGAAATCCCTGAGAACAACCTTATTTGTTCAGATTGGGCTGTGCATTTGCTCTGTGAGTTTCTAAACACTTGCTAAGGAAAACAGGGGGCAAATGCCCATCTTCAGTTGGATCCTGAATTGATAGCTTGCAGCCCATCACCTGGCTAAATGGTCAGGACACCAGATTGCTGCTTGCCCACACAGCATCATGTCCAGGCTCTCACACAGGTCTCTCACCATCAGGAAAGAAGCACAAAGTTCCTTGAAATCAATGGGAGACTCTGTTTATAAAGCTGACTGTGTGACAGTGCCCTTCCTCTTTGCTTCAGCACCAAGGACATCAAGGTCTTTAAGCCATGTACAAGGCAAGCATGCCTGCCCCCAGTCCCTTGCAGGCTGAGAAACTAATGGTGAATTCAGATATATCATCCTAAGTGACAATTAATTGACCTCAAAGTTGCAGCAGCTCCAGAGGCATCGTCACTGGCTCTATTGTTCTTTAATATGTCATTCAGAGAAGGTCAGCAGGCTCCTGCAAGAGACATTTGAAGGACTTGCTGAAGCAGATTGCTATCTCAAGAGAAGATTAAATTATGATTCCTTAGACTCCAGTTTTATCTTTGGGTGGGTGATTTGTGTGCAGGGTACAAAAGAAAGGAACAGACCTCTCAACATTTCTCAAAAGCTTTTAGTTTCCAAGGGACTTACAACAGACATCATAAACTGTGCAATATGAGAGCAGTGGGTACAAAGATAGCGTCTCACCCTTGCCAGATAGCTTTGTTACACCCTTTGTTGATGTATTAATGTCACTGAAAAAACCAGTTGTAAATCAGAAATGCAGGTCTTGTAGCGTAACCAAACACTGTTAAAGACCTGCTGGGCTTGGAAATGAGAAGTCCTACCCTAATAAAAAATTAAAGAACTTCACTCTAAAAATGGAGGTAAAAAAAAGCAAGGAGATGCCCTTTCCCTGTATACAAATCTTCAAACTCACTTCTAGAGTGCCTTAAGAAAACACACTACTTGTTTTGTTCACAGCATTAAAACCCACAGCCACCCTGTGCTGGTTTTTGGTGGGGATAGAGTTAATTTTTTTGATTTGTGCTGGAAATGATGTCAACAACTCGGGGGTGTTTTAGCTATTGATGAGCAGAGCTTATGCAGAGTCAAGACCTGTTCTGCCTCTCACCCCACCCCACCAGTGAGGGGCCTGGGGGTGCACAAGGAGTTGGGGTGAGACACAGCCAGGACAGCTGATCAGAGGGATATTCCAGACCATATGAAGCAGGGAGGAAGAAAGAGGAAGGGAAAAGTGGGGGGCTTCTTTTTTTCATTTTTTTCCTAGACATTTTAGCAGCCTTGAAACCTAAACCTGGGGTAGAGGGTTGTGCCAGTGTGCAGTGTAGGTCATCACTCCAGCTCCAGTGCCCCTGCAAGCACAGCTGCCCCAGAGACAGCTGCTGGTGGGAACTGGAATGGACATCAGCTCCAGGCGCACATAGACTGCCCAGGTTACTTTCTTTGAACATTTTGCAAATCTGCTTCATGACTTTTAAGCAATTATCTTCTTAATTCATTTATGGCAGTGGTGGAAACTTAAGGATCCTATCCCCTTCCAAAGTAATCTCTTAGGCTTTAACAGTTTCTTTTAGGTTTAGCAGTGTAAGTTCCTACGTCCCTTTTTCCACACACATAATACATCTGTAAATGAGAGGCTGAGAGCTACATGAACACAGAAAAGGTGTTTCAAGAAAAGCAATGACAGAAGAGGAAAAACAGCAATTTCACTTAATGAGGGATGCTACATAGTTTGATGCAGAAGAAATGGGGCTTGACATTTTTCTCTGATTTCTGTGCACACTAATGTGTGGCTGTGGGTATAAACCCCATTTTTTTAATCAAATGATACAACACACCAGTCTAGGGTAGTCAAAGTACATTGGTGACTATGCAGTCAAGACAAATAAGAACTTTGAATTGCATTTAACAAAACAGAATTTCTGAGTAACTTCCATAAAGATGGAAAATAGCTTAGCTGATCAGATATTATGTTAAAATGGAAATTATTAAACATCTATTAAACATCTTTTTCTTTGGTTATGCAGGCTTCCAGGCTTCCTCAAAAAGCAAGTATTNATGCAGGCTTCCTCAAAAAGCTATTATTAGCTTTTTTTTTTTTTTTTTTTCCCCCAGGGGACATAAAGGGGATATTTCAGAAAACTTAAATTCAAATTCAAACTATCACCCAAATGTTCAGACATAGGCAAGTAGATGTGATTTTCACACTCATGCCTGTTTCTGAGAGAGGACAAGGCTTTCTAGTACACTTTGGGTAACATGAAGAATAATGAGAAAATTCCTGATACTTTCAGAGAACAAGATGGTAGCTCTAAAGCATTTGTAAAACTGAATAGTGGAGCTGGAATCTGAAGTACAATCATTGACATGACAGAAACAAAACCCATTGACTTACGTGGTCCTTTATAATAAGGGCTTTGCTATCCCACGCATTATATATATGTGAGCTTCAAATGTGCATAAGACACTCAGTTAAGGCACTGAAACCACCCAGGGCAGGAAGAAAGTGCCTTAAGGGGTCTGACTCACTCTTTTATATAGTCCTGCTCCTTTTGCTGTCCCTGGGCTCACTCTTACCTCCAAGGCAGCACTGAGGGGGTCCTGCCCAGAGGATGGGCAGGGAGGGTCCCTCACTTGCCCAGTACAGTCTGCTCCAAGCCAGACACTTTGTTAATTTTGATGTAAATGTATCTTTAAAAAGTGATGTAATTTTCTGTACTTGGGCACAAAAACCAAAATGAAAAAGGCAGTATAGGAGTCTGTATATTAGCTAGTTTGATGAATACATAAAGGGAAAACTATTTCAGAAATACAAAACCTTATTAGAAAACAATGACGAAAACACATTTACTACAACTGATTAAAAAAAAAGAAATCAAGCTCCTTGGCTAGTACACCAGATCATTGTTTGTTTTGGTTTATTAATAAATCGTGATAATTATCTTCCATTGCTTTGCTTGTAAGAACTGAGCAACAATATTGTATTTGTTTCCATTAAAATAGTGATTTATAGGCTATCTCTTACACTAAAACCATTACAGAAAGATCAATTTATCAGTAAACTTTAATGGACAAATAAACTGGAGACAACATGTTCAGTTCAAATCAGATTTAGCCTATTATTGGGTTTCAGGCTAAGGACACAGAGAATTGAACCTTTGTATATTAAACAATAATGTAAGTAAATGCAGTTTGCATCTCTGTTAGCTGGACTTCCAAAAGCAACCATAGCCTTCTTCACTGTTAACCCTTTATTTTCTGTTCAGTTTGAAGCTGAAATACAGGAATATGATGTCACAGGGCTATTTTTGCACCATTTCCATCTCATCCACAGGAAAAGGAATCCAGCACTATTCTGCTATGAGTTAACAAAAGTTGACCACTCCAGGCGATCTGCCCAAGCATCCCTGAGGCTGCAGGCAGGACAGTAGGGAGGTTTCCAAGGAAGGACAGAAGGAAGGTCAGCCTGTACCTAGTGACTGGCTCCAGGGTGGGCACCACCATTTTGTGGATCTAAGTCAAAGCAAGTGCTGTCCTCCCTGGGATGGACTCTGGGAAGGATGCTGGGATGACAAGAGGTTCAGCCCCAGGTGAGTTGACCCAGTTCCTCACAGGGAAGAGGACAGCGCCCCAGGTTACTCCTGTATTGGCCTCACAGAAAGGCCATTGGACACTCAGTTCATTCAATGGATAAGAATGGGAATTCCCTCTCAAATCCTTTGTGATGTACAAGTGGTGCTCATATGTCAGAAGCCGCCAGACCAACCATGCAGCAAACCTGGTCTGCAGCAAGGAGATTTGATCACTGGCAGCAAGTGCAACCATGCAGCTCCTCTGCACTATGCTCCTCATGTTCTATCAAGAGCAGTGTTAACTGTGGGAAGTACCTGTGTATGTTTATGCAAATCTGTACATACTATGCCTTTAAATGCATTTATTTTCCTTTTTCCTAAATGTGTTTAAGGGCGAACAGCACTGCCTGTCGAATTCTTGGCTTTTCTTTTTATTTTTTTGCAGGCATCACACATATATTTGCAGGGAACTAATTTACTAATTTGGTCTGAGAGATTATTACATGTCCTTTATGGAATAACTACTGAAAAATTGCACCATAAATACACAGGTACAGTATCTGGTTAGATGAGAAGCTTTGGTTCTCACTGAAGATACTTTGTGTTTTCCCATATGCTGATATATGATCCCCATGTTAGTAACAATGACACATCACTGGGGCAGCTAACCGAGTGTTTTGTCACACAAAGTAAGCACATGTGAAAAGCATTTAATCAGTTATAGCCATGCAATGTCTATTTGTGCATCAAAATTATTAATTATTAAACAATGCATTACTAACATCAATGTTTGTAAAAATTCACTTACCCTCACTGCAATGGAGTTCAAGCAATTTACTCTTTTACTGCTTATTTCTAACTGGCCTAAATAGGACACTGGCAATAATGAACCAATTTCAGTCCAAAGCAATTGAGACATCTGCCGTGGCCCTGGGGCTGGAAGCTTGCATCCTGCCCAGAATGTGCTCCATACTGACAAAGTTGTACATCCAAACGAACACTCCCTCAGGCAAGGCATAGCGCTGATCACCACAGCACACTGCTGACAGGCATGATGGCTAAGCAAAATCTGGACAACTGCAGAAATTATTTTTTAAAAATTAAAATAGCCAAAAAAAAAAAAAAGAGAGAAAAGACAAAAATGGAGTGAGTAATTTGGTATCTCTGCAAGTGGTACACTTAAAGGAAAAGTGTGATCAAGAAATTTAACTACAAAGTAGGCTTTTGTGGCTATTTTAGATATGAACGCTTACACACCTACAAGAAAAATCTATCCTAAAGAGACCAAGGAAGACTTAGGTGATAGCTGGTCTGTGTTCAACCATAAATTCAAAATCATGTCAATGTCCTTGGTATTCTGTGTGTCTGATCCACACATGAACAACAGCTCTGCCATACATTGCACATGTCAGATTTATCATGTGGGTCAGGAGCAATTCATCCTGCAGATGCAGAGCATGATGTGTCTGGAGCCTCTCAGATTGGCAGCCAGCTGCTGTTGGCTCTGGGTTGTTGGATTTCCACTTTTCTAGTCTGAGCTACTGCTAACCCTACTTACTGGGCATCCAGAAATGTGTCAAATAACAAAAAAAAAACAAATCAAGACAAAAATAACAACAAAAAGGCACAGCAATGTGTAAAGCAATAGTCTATCAAGAGTACAAGAAGCAGTAGAGCTGGTAGACGTGTTTTGCCTACACCTTTTTACTAGGCAGATGCAATTGAAATAAAAACTGTGACATGAAAAATACCAAAAAGCAAGAAAGAAGAAACTGGTCAAATTCTATTAACATGAGTGCAAATTAAATGCCTAGCTGCTGTACATTCCTTTGAAAATATCTAACCTAAATTGGGAGAGAAATATCCTTTGCAGAACACACAGAATGCCAAATACAGATTTTGGATTCATCTATGAAAATGAAACAGATTATGTTACTATCAGAGAGAGTACAGTGAAGTATCAGCCCTCCCTTAAACCTAGTTACATACATACATACATAAATAAATCCCTGACCTGCCAAATTTCCTCAACCGATGCAAACTGTTTTTAAAGATATTTCTATTACATGAATAAACATCACTTCCTATATTTTTGTCAACTGAGTGTAAGGATTTAAAGAAGACAGATCAAGTTTATTTTAGATTCCCTGAGGAAAAACAAACCCATCTGTCCTCACTCTTTCCCCGCTGTTTTACAGTGTTCACTATTAGTTATTTCCGTAACACACCTACATTTATCCTTACCTGCAGGAGGAACATTTATCTCAGAAATATTCCTGTCAAATGGTTCTAAAGTGCCAGTAGTTAAAACAAAAAAAGTGAATCCCCATAGAAATGAGATTTATAACACAGGAAAGGAGCTAAGGTGAGCTAACCTGGTGAGTCTAAAGCTGGTGCTGTGACATCTCACACAGTGTGACATGGGGACAGAAGAAGTTGAGAAACAAGTATATTGGGCAAAAGAGAAGTGTGATGCATGCTTTACTACATAATGGTGGGCTTGTTATCATAACAGTCCTTCTTTAATAGCTTTCTGGTTGAAGACATCACTGTTACTTGCTCTTTTCTTTCCCTCCTCACAGGCGGCATATGTAAAAGGTGAAGCCTAGCACTACCTGCAACAGAGGTGCAGTCCCAGCACAGAAAATCCCTCCCTAGCACTGAAAGATTTGTCTTTATCATCACCAGCGCACCACAAGATCACAGTCCACGTTCCTTTTTGCAAGAAAATGCTCCTCTAAATTTGGAGACATCTTAAAATAGTATATTATAAAATCACAATTACTTAAGCCAGCAGAACTGATGGAAAGCCATGTTTACTGACCTTCAAAATACACCTGTAGGGGATGATGCTCTGCAGAGTTCAATGGCAGCAAGACTTCAGCTTTCTACAACTGTCATGCAGGTCAGAAGAATACATGTGCACATGGAAGCTCCTTCCTATTTAAGCAGGGACTCAACCCAGCATTTACAAATGATCCTGTATCACAAACTTCTACTGACAAAGTAATATAGTGCATTGTCATAACAATGGCTTTACACAGTTATTTCCAGGACAACAGCAGTTTACAACACAATTTCTGTTGTGCTTTTGCTTTCCGTGTTGGGACTTCAGTTTCACTCCCTCTCATCTCCACTGGCAGTGCTGCTGTTCCCATCCATGGTGGGGTGTGAGCGTGGTCTGTTGCCATCCTGGTAAGCAAGTTAGGACTGCAGCAACTGAGCTGGAAAATTTATTTCTCAAAAGCTGCTTACTGCATGTCTCACCTCTGCAAGCCTCTGAGGCACGTCTCTCTTAACACACATTTCCACATCAGTGGATTTGGTGAGTATCTCAAGACAGTTTTGTTTATTGTAGCTCTGAGCTGTGCTGTTTCATTAGTCTCAATGGCAACATCTCACCTGAGTTGCAGGTTTATGTTTCTCTGCGCTGACAGCTTGAACACAATTTAGCTTGTGCTCCACATAATCACAAATCCCATCTGTCTTTGCTCTAAGAAAGACAGAGATCCTTCTGGGGACTATCCTGTACTGTTCTGTCTGCTAAAACTCAAGTCTTGTGGTACCCATTTAAGATGGATGGAATACAAGGAGGCAGCTGGAGCAGGCAAGGAGCCCCACACTGGCTACATCACCCACAGTGTTCCCACCAGTGCCCTTCCATGGAACAGCAACATCGATAAGAGACAAGGCTGGCACTGGGCCCCTTGCCATGGCTGCTCACACACAGCAGTGCAGACACAACTGCAGACCTCAAGCTGTTCCCCATGCTTTTCTGGTAAATAATCTGTCTGGTTGAGGCAGTTTCGGCATGACAGAGCTGGGAGGTTGTCAGTGGAGATCCCTACAAGAATGGTGTGAATGTGTTGGCACAGTGTGTGCTGGGGAGAGAAACCCCCAGCACAGGAGTCAAGGGCAGTGGAGAGAAGAAAAGCATCCTATCCTGTAATGGATATCAAAACATAAATACTATGTAGGAAAAGCCAAGCCTTTTTAAATAGCCTGAAGGAGACCAAGCTGTTTGCAAGAACTATTCTCACTACTTCTAACAGCCTGCCTCCAAGAGATATTGGACAGATGAGGTATGTTTAGACTCTGTTTCTGTGATTTTTATTTTTTTTTAATTCTATGTGAAGAAAAAGCATTTCAATAAGGTTTGACTGTATCATAAATTTCATAAGTACTCTTTCTGTACTCCTACTGTAGTTGGAAAAGACAAGTTTAACTGAAGGTGAATGTACATTTGCTTTCTATGTGGTTTTGTTCTAAAATCACAGTAGTCTTTGTATAACCAGTTCCAAGCACAAAGACATAAACAGTTTACTTACTTTTCTCTTTTATTTGCTTTGATTTATTTAAAACCAAAAACATTCTCACCATAAGCAAACACAAACAGCTTGCCTCAAAAGTCCTATTTAAAGCACACCACAAGACTAATTTCTAGTCCTGGCAGCACAGTGATACTGATAACCACATTATGCTACAGAGCCAAACTGTGGCTTCCAGAGAAAACAGAACAGATGAGAAAAAGTGCATCTACTTCTAAACAGAGGTATTCCCACCATTCCTCAGGCTTATTTAACAAGGATCACAGTACATGGGGTAGTGAATGTTCATGGTGTTGGCATCAACATTATCCTTTCTATAGAAATTCCATCTTTACCTCTGGAAAGATGAATGGTACAACACTTCACCTTACACTAAAAATGCCTTCTACACCAAACACACAAGAATATATCAAATTTCATTTGCTTTACTTCTTTCTTCCATAATTCTTGCAGCATTCAAGACCACAAGACAATTTTACCTAACCCTTAAAGTATTTTCCACCATCATGTAACATTACAAGGTAATGAGTAACCTTTGAGCAATCTTCTACAATTTAATCCAGTCTGCAGAGCACAAAAGCCTGGCCAGCCTGTTCTATAAGTCAGCCATGCAAATTTCCACGACCAAAAGGAACATTTGCTCCCACTGACATAGCAATCACTCAGACATGTCATTCCCAGTCTGTAATTGTTGAAGTGGTTTGAGTGAACCATTCATCAGGGATCTTTCTTCTTCAGGTTTCAAGGGCGTGGTTTGAAATGGAAGGTACCTCAATGTACCCTTGCAAGGCTTGAGGTCCCCAGCAGCAGCAGACCAGATGGTCAACATAAAATTTAACAGCTGAGTGACTTCCACATATGGTAGCACAGTGGTTACAATTCCCAATGACAACATGAAAAACCCTCCTGCACTTTTGACCTGGAATTAAAATCGTGGCTTATTAACCTTGATCACTAAAATGAGTGGTCACATAGAAGTGTTCAACACCAGGCTGGATGAGTCTCTGAGAAACCTGGTCTAATGGAAGGTGTCTCTGTTACCCATGACAGGGAAGTTGGAACTAGATGATCTTTAAGGCTCCTTCCAAGGTCCCCACCAAACCATCCTGTGACTGTATGAGCTCTCTGCTGATACACCACCTCAGTGTTTAAAGCATATTTAAAAAATCTGTTTTTATATATGCTTTTTTGTTGAAACTGCACCTCAGGATTAACAAAGGCCATGACACAAAACAAAAACCACGGTCCTTACCATGGTTTGCTGCAGAACAGAAAACAAAACTCATGTCTTCTAACACTGCAAAGTAGCAGTTTCTAGTATGTGGCTCAAGTGCTTTTGTCACTGCCCAGATAGGAGGGACAGATTGTTGACTCATACAATCATTAAGACAGGAAAAGATCTTTAAGGTCATCAAGTCCAATTATCAGCCTAGCACCACCACCATGTTCACTATTAACTTGTGTCCTCAAGTGCCACATCCACACATTTTTTGAACACTTTCAGGAAGGGTGACTCCACCACTTCCCTGGTTACAATCCCTGGCAACCCTTTCAGTGAGGAAGTTTTTCCTGATATCTAAAATAAACCTTCCCTGGCACAACTTGAGGCAGTTTCCTCTCATTCTATCACTTGTTACTTGGGAGAAAAGACCAACGTTCACACCACTACACCTCCTTTCAAGCAGTTGTAGAGACTGACAGATCTCCCCTGAGCCTCCTTTTCTCCAGGCTAAACAATCCCAGCTCCCTCATCTCCTCAGCAGATTCATGCTCCAGACCCTTCACCAGCTCTGTTGCCCTTCTCTGGAGACATTCCAGCACCTCAGTGTCTTCCCTGTAGTGAAGGGCCCTAAACTGAACCCAGTATTTGAGGTGTGGCCTCATCAGTGCAGAGTACAGGGGACCAGCCACTTCTGTTGTCCTGCTGGCCAAACTACATCTGACACAAGCCAGGAGGCCACTGGCCTTCTTGGCTACCTGAGAATTTGGTACCCAGGAACTATAAGCCAGGTCCTAGGGACCTGAAGACCTTTTCCTGCCTGTCTCTAATCATGGCATGCCCACTCCCACCCTAGGAGGTTGTGGGAATGCTGGACCCAAGCAGAGGTATGTTGAAGTCAGGTCACACCCCCAAAGGCTGTGGCACCCCAGAACTTAACAGTGCACCTTTCTGTGGTGACACACATGGAAACCTGTTGATTCTGACCACAGCCTGCAAGTGAACTGAGCACTGAGCTCCCCTGTACAGCTAATTTAAACACACCATGTTCCTTGAGTGTTAGCAACATCATATGTTGTCCATAGGTGACAAAGGGATTTACCTCGAGGTAACTGCAGCATACCCACAAATCCCTAAAGAGCAGTGTTCCCGTGATTAAATTGCTGAGCATTTACAGTAGAGAGTAAAAAAGCTATTCACCTTTAAACCTCTCATTCAAGCTCCACCACTTCCCAGATTCATAGGTACCAGAAATTAAGAGCTGTGTTAAAGTATCATAGAAAATGATGAAGGCTAGAGAACAAGCAGGAAAACAACTGTAGGACCTGGAACTATTCAGTACACTTGCACTTGTCATATCCTTTTTAAGATCTTAAGAACTCAACAGTATGTCATGGCTGGAACAATAAAATCTCATCTCATAAACCTAAGAATAAGAATTTGAAATACCATGTTTTCTATCTACTGATGTAATCCTGTTGATGTATCCTTGCAAAACACCTTATTCCTTAACCCCCCACATACCCAAAGCACGTGTTTGTTCATGCAAGAGTGATTCCATTAGCCTTACCCAAAGTGTCATTAGTTAGCTGCAAAACTCTGGCTGCTGAAGTGCTCTGTACACTGCAAGCAGAGCAGGCAGGCCTGCTCCCTGGAGACTGTGTGAACACCCATCTGCATAGTTTCAACAATACACCTAACTTCACACCTGAATTTGTAACTATTCCTAAGGAATCCTATGAGCCTGTAGAAAATAAACATGGCAAAAGAGTGAGGATCTGAAGTCTTTACTGCTTCCTAAAAATATCCTATGACAGGTTTCTGGAAAGCAGTGGTTACATAAATAAAAGGGGAAAAAAAAATCATCCCCCTGTCTGCTTTTTAAGCCAATTTCTGAACAGCAGAATTTACCTAGAGAAAAAACCTCACACCACTAAAAAACCCAACAAACAAACAAAAACCAACCAAACAAACAAAAAGCAAACCACCCTGAAACACCATTGCAGGAGAAGCTCATTTAAAACCATAAGCCCACTTTTTTTTTACAGGCTTCTCAAAAAAACCAATCCACAAGGAGCAAGACCATAGAAAAGTGTTATACAGAACACTACAAACTTGAAGGAATCTTCAGAGTTTCTCCTCTTGATAAGAAAGTAAAGTAACATTAACTTCGCAGCCCGAGAAACTGAGCTAAGGGGAGGTGCCCTGTATGACCTGGCAGCACTGAAAAACAGCACGACTGCTCTACAACTTGTTGTTGTTACTAGTAATACTTTGTTGCAGCCTTCTAACAGGGGAATTTGCACGCTAAATCAGGAACCTGGCTTTCAGGAGCTTATGGTCTAAGTTGCAAGAAGAAATGGTATGTGTCCTGTAAACACTGGAAAGGCGATGAGCAGAGCCCTCAGTACAGCCAGCAAAGGACACACTTGTGTTCTGGTCCTGGAGAACCATCACTAGGTACATTTCTTAATCATTCCAATGGACCAGTTTTAACCTTTTTCTCAGAAATACAGTTCACGTAATTGAAATGTTCCTCATTTGAGTTTTTTGCAAGAGCCCAAATAAGGCAGCTAAAGTGAACTTTTAGAAACAGCACAGAAGACATGAAGATTTTGAGTGAGGATGCATTTCCCTTACTACTGTCCAAAGATGTTCAGAGAAAACAGAAGATATGAGAGGATCTATAATTAATAAACATTCAGGTAGGGTTCTCAAAGCTGAAGTAAGGCTATTGATCTCTCATTTTCCCCAGCCTAACCAGAAATTGTAGAAGGGAAACAACAGAAGGTTATTGCACCCGGTGGCTTTAGGGTCTTTTCTCACTCCTCCCTTTCCTCCAGACATCTTGCTCAATTCCTGCATTAAATTCTGCCTCTGTCTGAAGTTGTAGGCATCCACTTTCAACTCACATTCTGAAGTGGAGAGAAGCAAACAGAGAAGGCAGGGGTCCCAGGAACAGGTATGGCCACAGGCCCATGTGATGGACAGCACAGTCTCACCTCGCATCCTCACCCACCCACCGAGACCATCCAGCCCTAAGCAATGACGAGAGACAGCCATTTGCCACACAGCTTCCCATGTTTTCTTTTGTCTGTTGGGTGCATATAAACCTACATGTGAAACATGAAAGTAAATTCATAAAAGAACTGTTAATAAAACCCATTATTCGAATCCAATGACCTCTCTGGCTTTATAGGATGAAAATTAGTACAGAAGCTAACTGAAAGTTTCTGTAAATACCGCAGACAGATCAGTGTGAGCACATTTTCATTAAGTTTTGTTAAACTAACTGATGCACTCTTATCTTATGCCTGCATAAATAAAGAATGAAACTTTATGCCAATAAAAAATACAGGTACATGTATTTGGAAATAAAATTATTCAGTCAGTGCTTCTTTTGGACTCTCAGGCTAGTAAGATCTGGTATAGTGTTAGTTAAACATGCAAATTAAAAAAAAATGTTAAGAGGCTTTCACCTTCATTTAATTCTACAGATCTAGGGTCCACTATGAGCCTAATTAAAGAGCCTACCACAAAATACTGGAGGAGGTTACTTAGCATTTTTAAAATACTTCAAAAAGGTTGGTCACTGTTTTAAGTCAAACAGAAATTTGTAAAGAAATGGTTTGTAAGGTACTTACAATGGAGTTCCATGGTCTGCATCCATCTTGTTAATGTGAACTGTATGACAAATAAGAATGCATTTCTTTTCTGAACATTAATATAATGAACATCAGCTTTGTAGTACTTACCATATTCACCATTCTTCCTCTAATACTGATTTAAGACTACATTCTGAACTGAATTAAATCTAGAGCTTTTATACAAATGAATTTGAAACCCAAGAATGGAATTGGCTTTTGCTACCCATTAGCATGTTTCTGTTACATATGGAAAATACTCTCCAAATATCCATTAAGGAACCTGAGAATTTATGCTCCATGCAGGGACTGAAATGTAGCACACCTATAACTGTGGACAAGTGGAAGCCCATTATTAGCAGTTACTGTCATCATCCATGAGATCAGCTGTGGGGAGATCATAAGAGAGCAGGGAGAAAAAGCCACACAAAGGAGAAAAATGTAATCATTTGTACAATATTCCTTTTATGTCATACTATGCCCACTAAATAATTAATTACAAATACATCAGTCAGAGTTAAAAGGGAAAAAAAACCAAAACAACAACAACAACAAAAAAAACCCACAACAACAACAAGGAGGGGGGTGGAAATCAATGAAAAACTTCCAAATGTAGCTTATAAAAAAGGTACAAGAAGCATTGGTGTTCCAAACTGCCCAGGTTAAATGCTGAAGAAAGCACTGCCAGCAGCAATAGCCTGCAGGCATCCCGCACGTGATTAGTGACTTGATGCCACAGAAACTGCTCTGTTGAAGAAACCCTCTGACCTGAGGATCTTAACACCAAGAGCTAAATGCAAACCGTGTAATCACCTGTTCCAGATGGCTCTGAAAGTGTAAAGCCACACTGCTTGTGCCCAGTTTTCCACAGCAAGAGCAACACAGAGGTCAGGAGCCTGTGTTAATTACTCCCCATTGTTGGCATAACCTAAAATTCCTATTCATTTCTGAATTCTATCTATAAATAAAAATTTCCATTAAAATGTCTCAGAGGAAACACATTCCCATGAGTTAAAGATGTGAATCACAGATAAATACCCAGCCTGTTACCATGATTTTATGTGAATACAAAATGAGGCTTTCAAAAACTACAGCACATAAAGCATGAATGTCTTTATTCTGGGAGTAAAAATCATTGCTGTAGAAGAGTCTCTCCCCTTCACCCCCTCCCTGGCTATAGCAGAGACAGACAATACATGTTTTTGAGATTTGATTTTGCCACAGATTCATTTCTTTCACATTGCAGGCGAGACAGCTGATAACTTGCTACCTGAAAGGCAACCGTATGGGTAGAAAACCAGCCAAAAAAGGGAAACAGCTCAGACAAGAGAGTTCACAGTGGTTAACCTCCTGGAACACATTAGCTACACCAACTCCCAGTTGCCCAGACTAAACAACCCTGAAAACCTCTTGATTTTATTCACTAACAGGAAATGATTCAGATACAGTTCTGCAAAGGGAGTCAACAAGAAGAGGTAAATTACGCACGCTTGCTGTACTACATTTTACTGTGAAACAATCGAGTATAAAAATTATTCAGCCCTGATGTAATTTTTTCTTCCTTCCTTCTTTTTAATGTTTTTCCCCTTGGTTGACACATCTAAAATGTAGCACGTGATGCTTTTACTGTACAACTTCAATAACTTTAATTTTTTAAAACACACATATCCCATAGACTCCTGACAGCATAATGTGTCACCAGGTGTGAGAGAAACTGGGATCTCTTACAAAGAATGGTGCCTGCAGATGAATAATAATAAAAACCAAAGTGCTGTCAGGTCTGAGGCTGCAAACAGAGAGACTTTCTTCCTCCTTTAAGCTTGCTTTTCATAAGAGAGATTTACTCTACCAGCATAAATGTTAAACACTCACCACTGAACAAGCATATAGAAGGATCACAATCTTTTCTGGCTCCACAACTCATCCCAACTTCTCTATGAAGCACAGCTATGGTTGCAAAACTAAAGGCCCTTTATCCCTTGTAAACTATCTGGTACCATCAACAGCAGAGCACCCCATTTACCTGAAAATAGCATCACCCTCCCTCCTCTTAAATGTATCTGTACAAATAAAGCCTGACTCCAGGGTGAACTTTCATGGTAAGTCAGAGAATTCATACCTTTTAAAAAGACTTTTAACTATATTGTCCCTATATATGCACATATATACTTAAAGCCACATAAAGCAGGCAGAAGAATGATATTTGGGATAAACCACCAGCATTCCTTCACACTTTGCTGATCAGACAACACCTAATATGATGACTGCTCCATTACCAGATGCCTGGAGCAATGCTGAGATCAAGGACAAATTAGAGATCCGGCAGCTTGTCCCTATCATCTGTTCCAGACTTTGTTGATGCAGACTACTGGCAATTATTTCCTACTGTCCTTGTTGTTTAAAAAAAAAAAAAAATCCCAAGAGGCCTAGTAAAAACCCCTTATGGTCCATCATCATTCAGGCTTTAATTAAGAGCTGTAACCAAGTGCCTACATCCCATGCAGCCAGGCAGGACCCATGCTCAGGATTGCTCTTTTCCTGAGACCACTTCTGCAGCCCTTCATGCCAGCAAGGACTTACCTAAAATGAGGCCTGTGGGAGGTGCAGGAGGAAGTGTCTGTTTGAGCAATTTGACCTCATACAGAACTCCAAGGGCTGTAAATGGGTAGGAAAGCAGCAATTTGCCTAGTCACATGCTGAGCCTTGCTGGGAATCAGCTGCTCTTCCAAGTCATGGGAGGAGGCAGGTCTCAAAATGCCAGCTTGTGACAATTTTAAAATACGGGTTTTGCAGTGTCCAGATTTCCACAGCTGAAGCAATGGTGCTGGGCAGGGCACAGCTCAGCACACCCTGGTACTAAAACCCCTCACATGTTGGGCTGACATACTCTGTTCCCATGCTCAGGTCAAACTGAGTCCCAGCTGGGGGACATGCTTTCCTGGATATCTGGGTATATCGTACTGGATTTTTCCATTCTATCCTAGGGATCTAGAAACACTAGCAGGACTCATCCTGCTCCTACAGTTTCCTTCGAGTTTTGATCTTACATTTAATAAAATAATGCTGGTAAGTGACTTGTAGCCTCTGCTGAATCAGGCCATCAGGAGACAAGTGGTTTGTGGATCTTTCCAGAATGACTTTTTTGTTGCAGTTTTCTCCCATAAGAGAAGGCTGATGGCAATGGCCACGTGGTTCCATTCACAAATATAGTGTTGGTAAGCATAGACCAAGAGTGCTTTACTGCCTTACCTCACTTTTAGGAGGGACATGTGAATTAGTAGGAGGCACCAAAAGAGATCAGGGTCCTGCTGGGTCATCCCTGAGGAAGGAGTGGTCTCTAAGCCCATCCAAAGCATCACGTGCACCAAGGTACTTGCTGGTAAGACAACAGCAGCCACTAGATAGAATTAGTAAACACTGGGCATCCTGCAAGTAAATTTCCAACTAAGTCATCTGGTTAAAGCAAGGCTTAAGTTTGGAATCTTTTCCTGCAAATGACCATGAATTGGGTTGAAATACTATTCAAAATGGCCAAATGAGGCTTGGTATGATTGCAGCTAAATGTGTCTGTGAACAAGGGCACCTGTAGTGAACAACAGAACTGAGCAGACAGGGAGGAAGCACTGCAGGGTCACATATAGCTGAGCCAGTGCCAGGGACAGAGAAACACAGTAGCAACCGGCAGAGACAGCAGGGGACAGGGCAGCAGTGGCTCAAGCAAATTCCCTGCTTGCATAAGGGATGAGAAATGAAATTCAGTGAAAGGCACTCCCCAGAGATGGGGGGACTAGGATGACACTGCAGTTGTTTGGTTCACCCTTCCTCCCCTTCCAGCACAGATGTGTGACCAGCAGAGTGAGGGGCTGGGGGTGGGACACGTGCTGAGCTGGTGGCAGTCTTGAGTGTGCAGAAATGACTGATGACTGCCTGTAAGGGGCCACACTTAAATGAGTTATGTCATTAAAAGAGCAGCACCTCGAAGTCCCATAATCTGCATCTTGACATCCAGAACACACTCCTTCTGCTCATCCTCCTCCACCTGTTGCCAGCTGTAAAAGTTTAGTGTTCCTATTTCTAACACAATCCTAATGTAAGCACAGGCAGTAAAAAAACAAGTGCTAAAACCAGTTCTTCTGTTTCTACATTTGTTTCAGACTGGAATTTGCACAACTTGCTAACCATATGGTTTATGGGGCTCACCAGTCCTGCAGGGCTCACAGGACTCATCAAATCTAAACCTGAAAAGTATATTTGCTACTGAATTCTGCAATGCTTATGTTGTCCTATAAATCACTGTCTTCTCTCCCTGGCTCCTCATCAGGAGCCAGGATTTTTTCACACTTGAAGTGCCTAGGGCTTTCAGACACATCTACACCAATCATTATTGTGGGATGGCAAGAAAGACACAGGTGAAAGAAGATGCATGGGTGAAAGAACAGCTTTGACACTTTTTTCCTGTAAACACAGCAATTCAGTTATTTTGCTAGATGGAGAACCTGGTAGGGGAAATCACCTTGATACATAAGAATAACCTTTATACCTTCCAACCAGAACTGTCACATCATATCTTCATTTCTTATGAATATTTCAGGAAGTAGGACATATATAATTAAAGATGCCTATGACACTTGTAATGCTTATTGTCCCTGCAATAGCTGACTAAGAGCAATAACCCCAAAACTACATTTTATAGTCCTGCTTTTAGCATAGCTCCTTCAGATCCTCTCTTAAGAATTAATCAAGTGGAAGATTTCAGCTGTTTTCTTAAACAATTTCTGATAGGAGGATGTAAGTCACCGCCTTGTCTTGTGCTAAATAGATGCAGACAGGTACAGCCTGAACAGCGTTCAGTAGCTACTTAGAGGAAATTATCTCTAACCTCAAGTCAGCCCTTTCTTTCTGCAAAGGACACATCAGAAATGTTTAATTGAGAACACACTACTGGAGTTAACCACAGGCAAAACTGTAGTAACAGAGATTAACACAAGCATGCTTTTAAAGCCTCTGTTGAACTAGGGCCTTAAGTGAATACCTCACTTGGGAATGGGGAATTATCGCCAGAATACCTGCATCTCTAACAGGCCAGTGAGAACTCCTTTCAAAATTGCTTCTGAAATACTCTTGTTTTCAACATACTATTATCAGCTCTACTTGGGAAGAAATGGAATTAATTTAGAGAAATGCTTCAGAAAAACAGATGGGTTGCATGTCATGTCTGGGCTCCTTCAAAACCTGTTTCCTTCCTGTATTTTCAGAAAACTCACCAATACCAAAGGGAACGGTAGCTATGAACGTATATGCTTTGAATACATAAAATACCTATATTCTAGTCCTAGTTTGGTAAGCCCTCCTATTTCTTAGGGAAAGTAGGCTGTAAAACTTGGTGACCTCTTTGTTTATAATATTCATCCACTCAATACTACTGACAAAGTGACTGCTTGCTTTGATGGCTTATGATGAGCCTTGCCAAGTTAAACAAAGGACTCCCTGCTATTAATCTGCTCTGCTGATTTCTCTCATTAGGCTGAACCTGCTTGTCAAACAACTATAATAGCTATAAATACTTCAGATTAGTTCACAGTAGCCACCAAAGCAAAGACAAGCTATAAATTTTCAGGACAGATGACAATTTCCAAAGTCTGAAGGAAAGAAAGACTCTCACATTTAAGTGGTTGAAGTGGCTGCATCTTCCAGCTCTGTTTCCAATTGTTGATAGCACAGATATGAACATTAAACACACACCCAATCAAGAAACTAGCCAAAAGCATCCTCTAAAGATTAACAAAGAGGAAGCCTAACAATGCAAGAAGAAGTTTACAGTTTTAAGGACTGCTAACTTCTAAATCTACTATCTTCACTGCCACTACCTGGCACCGTCTCTACAGTCTCATGTGCTGTTCAGTACCTCTGTTCATGTTCCTTTCCAACTGGTGGTGGGGGAGATGGGGAGTAGGATTAGATTCTCTCCAGAGGTCCCTGCCAAACACTCCATGACTCTGTGATCTACCAGCAATGTGCAGGGACACACTCCTCACATTCAGACCCAGACTATTCTACATAGCCCGTGAGACAGGTCAGCCCTTCACAGGTACCTGCTAAGGACTCTTTGGGCTGTTTTCATCCTACCAGGTGTGCTTCTTCCTCAGTGCCCCCCAGAGTCCTGGTCCCCTGGCCCACAACGTGGGCCAAAAACCCAGGACATGTTGCCTCCACCTGGTAAGAAGTATTGAATGTGGATAACCCTAACATTTATTCTGAACTAATTTAGAAGGCTTTAGCACATTAAATAAGTTCATAGTAGAAGATAATTTTAGAAATTTTATTAATATGCATTGCAGCTTAGCAGAGGTATGTGTGGAAGTTACAGTCTGTGTATGCCCAAATCGACTTTACTCACTTCAGTAGGAAATGAGACAATCAAAATATGATTCACTAGAAAGAAGTGAGCCAGGGCCTTTCCACTGGCAAACAGCAGAAAAACAGATTGATCACAAACACCCAAGAGAAAGATGTGTGTGCACTGTGCAATAGTGTTCCTACTAGCTACAGATGAATGTTTGTCTCAGCAGACCATTTTCTATCAGTAACATTTGTTATTTTAAAGGTAAAAATAGCAACATTTATATTGAAATAAAATAACACAACAAAGGTTCACTGAGGCAGTGAGTTAAAGTGGGACCTAAGTCTCCTTCCTAATAGACTGACCCCTTGCTATCAACCTTCAAAGTAAAATACAACTCCTGAATCAAAACATTTATATTCTTCTTTATTTGCTTTTCTTGTTACAGGAGCTGCTTTGCCAGATGCAGGTTAGCAGATGAGCAGTTTCCAGTGATGTGGTTCCTCTGACCTGTATTGCTGATGTACATGATATTTAAGGGCTAGTGGTTCAGCAAATAACATCTCAGTGGCAAATCCTAAGTCTTTCAGAAGGACAGGTGACAATCCTATCAAGAGCACTACCAAAGGAAACTTGTGACAGCTGCAGCAGCAGAGGCATTTATTCCCTACGGACTTCTCTGGGAGAATTTCAACAGGAGAGGGCGGTGCAGGCACAAGTGAACTTCCAGTGAATGATTACAGCCTCTGGATCATAGGTCTCAAGGAGAGAAGCTACCCTGGTGTCCCTTCTGCGTTCTCTGGACGGCTGTTGTACTCCATGGCTGGAGTTTGCTCTGGAGAAGTACTAATTTACAGCAGTTGTATCTTTATTAGAGCTGTCTTATAAACAACATCTGTTAAGAGGAAAGTAGTGGATTTTTTTTTTTTTAGTGTTTCTCTTTTTCTATTCAAATTCATAGAAGTTTTCAGAAGAACTTGTAGGAACCTACAAGAAATAGACAGCTTTGACACAAACTCTTACCTTGCCTTTCCCCACCCCACCTCCCTCTGCCCCAGTCAATTCTCTAACGGTGGCAACAATCTCCTGCACCATGGCTAAATTACCAACTGATTAATGCTTTGCAAACTTACTGAACACATCCTATTTTCCGATGGAATATGTACGTAAGAGCATCAGTTTCCCAGTGTCCAGAGGTACAGACAAACATTCGGAGAACTTCCCATATTTTATCTGTTGCAGTAGACACCAAAAATGAGGATCACATTTCAATTTCTCAGACATTTCTCAGAAAAACAGAGTTGTTTCTATTTCAGGCCTTTCAGGAGGTCTGAGAGAGAAAGAGTTAAAAATAAAATTATATTAAGGTCAGCAGAGGCAGCGTCATGATTTCCATGTTTTCCATCTTCTCCAGATATGGAATGATTTCTTCTAACAATACAGAACAAAATACTATTTAGCAAGAGAAGTAAATTGAGGCTGTGTTTCATCTTTTTCCTTTGCCAGCACAATGGTGCTGTCAGCAATATAACCTTGAATGTCTTCATTTTCATATATTAACCCTTTCAGCCCTGTAAATTTAAGCAGTCTTTTTGACTCACAGAGGAGAAAGTACATTTTAAACTCCTTAAACAATAGAGAACATAAATTTTAATTAAAGTTCTCCTTGTACACATGCACATATAATCCTCCCTTTAGCAGTGAAAAACCCTTTTAAAATTAAAGTTATCATGCTGAAATAATTAACATAACTCTTGGGGAAAATGCATAATCTTTGCATACTAAATGCCAAAATGTCTAAATTAACTGTGTTTAATAAATATTACATTTCTCTTTGAGTACATACACTCAGTTAATCATGCATTGATAGGCAGAAAATATCTTTAAAGCTTTAGGTATTGTGACTGCTCCTCCCTTCTGGGGCAGGGGTGCCAGTGCTAGTGGGCATCCAGGCTGGCTCTAAGTTCATGCCTCAGGAGTCCCACCAAACTAATTATTTGGAACTTGTTTTGTCCCCAGAGCTTGGCACGAGGCTGATACCTTATTTCAGAGTATCAACATTTTGGTGCGCAGAGAATGAATTTACAGGAGGAAATATTGGAAGAGATAGATCCTATCTCTGTACTTTTGAGGCACCCCTTTTCAAGCCTGTCCATTTATAATGCTCACTTATAATCAAATTTTAGTCTCTCTCAATACCCAAAAGGGTGCAGTAAAAAAATAATGTCCTTATTTGTTTTGTGCGCTTAGCAAGATTTAAATGTGACAAAAAAAACTCCTGACCTGGACTACAAAGTTACATGGGTGTATTGATTCTTCCTAGGTTACGAGAAGCGCCAAATATAAGAGCAACAGAATTTCATTCAGTCTCCTGTATTTATCACCACTCCTCCACCCTGGAATCGACTACATGCAGCCCTTGGTTTATAATATACATAAGCACAGCCAGAGGATGATTCAGTCCTGTTAAGGGATATGTTGATCCACATCTACTCATTCTTAGCCTCTCCTTCCAAAATCCAAGGTGCACCTGCATCCCAGCTGCAATGGTCCTCAGCCATAACTGTAGCCCCTCTACGAGGTCTTTTAAATTGAGAGACCAGTCCTGACCTAGCCAACTGCTTTAATACACATATGTAATCTTTAGAATCATAAGAACAAAAGCAAGTTATGAGCATTGTTGTACCATTCAACAGCTAAGTACATAGCAGCTGTGCTTAAAAGTAGCCACTATCAGCCAGTGAAAGCAAATTAATTATTTAGATATATTTATCGGATTTATAGGTCAACTGAAGCTAAAGCTAGTTAATTGAAATCCTGATAACAGATTGAAGCCTGTGTTAGATCCTATACTGTGAAATGCAAAGTCTTTATTAAATAAAGCCATTAAGAAGGATGATAATCCCTGTGGCCTTAAATATGAATAAGGTGCAATGTAAATAATAAAAGGCAAAAATCCAATTTTCATGCAGTGAACTTTCAAATACTCTGCTGTTTCCATTAAATTACCTTTTATTCAACATATTGTAATGGCACTGAGGGCACATCAGGCTTCCTTGTAATAGTTATTGTTCAGCATAAAAACTAGTTTTTAACTTGAAACAGAAAAGTGAAATATTTTATTTGGCTTCTCTCATATGTCAAATGACATGAAAATTGAGAACAAAAGCTTCACAGATGCAGTAGAAGAGAAAATAAAGGAAAAATAAACATATGCAAACAAACAAACAAAAAATCCCCAGAATGTGAAGAAAAAGAAAGAAACAGGGTCCATAATAGTAGTTTTCCAGTTAATTTTACAGCAATTTAATGCTAGGAAATAGAACAGGAAAACTATTTCAGCAACTGAAGTAACTAAACTTGGCTATAAGCCAAACAGAGCTGTAGCAAAGGAGGTGGAACTTGTGTGAAATGTCTGTCACACTCCTTCCAAACATGAGGATGGTGACAAGAGCTTGAGTGCATCAAGTGCCACAACAGCACAGTGCTCAGGTCTGGAGGCGTGTGATCACTCCCTGGCTCTGCCATGCTGATAGTGGGTCCCTTTGGTCGTGCTTTAACTTCTCATCTACAAATGAAGCACTGATATTTACTGTTTTCTAGTAAGGATTCTATGGAGTTAAGAAACATTAACTAAAGATTACTGTACTTATTGAAGAACTGGAAACTGTAACATAAGGTCAAGAATTTACTATTATTGTTCAGAAAAAGAACACCCATTGCAAAATATAAACAATCGGTTAAAGATGAGACTATATTTGTTATGAATGTCAAATGATTTTTCCACTATAAATCTTTCTGCAAATCAAAGGCATTCCTCCAGCAAAGCTATGATGGAATAAAGATAAGAGAATGACTCCATTTTTATTCAGTTCTGTATTCAATTTTGGAATCATTACACCCAAAGAAACCTTTCAGCACAAAAATACAATTTTCCTTGTAGCACCTTCATACTGCATCAAGATGTTTAAAGAATCAATGGTAGAGATGTGAACTACTGTAACCTCATGAAACACATACACATGCATTTTACAATATTCACTTTTCACTGTCTGTAGCTGTTTCTGCCACATTCTATTTTCTGTGCTCATTCTCTGGTCATGGAGTCACAGAATCACAGGATGGTTTGGGATGGAAAAGACCTTAAAGATCGTCTAGTTCCAACCCCCCTACCAGAGGCAGGGACACCTTCTACTGACCAGATTGCTCCAGACCCCATCCAACCTGGCCTTGAACACTGGGATGGGGCACCCACAACTTCTCAGGGAAACCCGTTCCAGCACCTCATCAGCCCTCACAGCAAAGAATTTGTTCCTTATATCTAATCTAAATCTACCCTCTTCCACTTAAAAGCTGTTACCCCTTGTCCTGTAACTACAGGCCCCGGTGAAAAAAATCTCTATACATCTTTCTTATAAGCCCCTTCCAGGTACTGGAGGGCTGTAATAAGGTCTCCCTGGAGTGTTCTCTCATCCAGGCTGAACAAACTCAAGTCTCTCAGCCTGTCTTGATAAGAGAAGTGCTCCAGCCTTCCTCTGGACCCACTCTAACAGGTCCACATCTGTCTTCTATGGGGCACCCCAGAGCAGGAGTACTTAAGGTGGGGTCTCATGAGAGTGAAGTAGGGTAGAATGACCTCCCTCAATCTGCTGGCCATGCTGCTTTGGGTGCAGGCCAGGACATGTCTGAACTTTCAGGCTGTGTCATACATGGGCAGCTCATGCCTAGCTTTCCATGCACCAGTATCCTGAAGTCCTTCCAGGCACAGTGGTTCTCAGTCCATTTGTAACCTGGTCTGTAGTGATAGTGGTGTTTGCCAGAGGTGCAGAACCTTGCACCTGGCCTGGCTGGACTTCATGAGGTTCACATGGACCCACTCCTCAAACCTGTCGTGGTTCCTGTGGATGGCATACCTTCTCCCAGGCATACCCATGGCACCACTTGACGTGTGTCATCAGCACATTTGCTGAGGGAGCACTCAATCCCACTAAGTTATTAATAGAGGTACTGAACAGTACTGGTCCCAGTAAAGAACCTAAGGAACATGGTGTCCACATCTCCAATGACCTCAGCCATTCATTTGGTCCATCTCTGCTTCAGTGTTGCTCACATGCAAAATGAATAGGGAGTGTCAAAGCCCAGGAACAGCTCTGCTCCCCAGGCAGTCTGCTGCCCCACACAGAGAGGATCCTGGGACAAAGGGAGGATGGCAATGGGGACATTGAGCTGCTGCTGCCCAGGCAGCTGTAAGCAGCAAGGGGCACCAGCAGCACAGGACACCACAGAGGGGGCCATGGGGGCTTCCTGAGCTGTCACCTCCCATCAAGCCTGAGTGAAAACACAATGCATCCTCCCACACCCCAACAGGAGCAAACCCCTCCACGACCTGAACCCATGGGGAACATGGTGATGAGGACACAGCCTCCATGTGAGACCTTTATTCCTGGCAAAATTGTTTCCTTTTGCTTCTTGCAAGTGCAAAGAAAGCAAATATATGAAATAAGAGGGAAAAAGCAAATCTATTAATGGCATGCAGAGTAGAAAATAGTAACACCTGACAGACCTAGAGTGAAGTAATACAGCAACTCCATCTGTGCAAACCATTATCTTGAATAATATTTTCACCAGGTCAATGAAGCAAAGCTATTTGAATGACGTTTCCCAAGATTTTCTTCCCAGGAAGGACACTATTGCCTTCCAGCAACACTCACCAAAATGGTTCTGCTGAGGTGCTACGATATTGCTGCTTACTACAGTAGTGATTTCTCACACCTCCCACCAAACAGAGTCAGAGTACTAAAGAGCAGATCTGCCAAGTAGCAGATTACTCACATTCCTTCATTAATTACTGAAGAAAAAGACAAAAATCAGAAGAGTGTATATTTGAAGCTCACTCAGACAAAGCTACTACTAAACAGCTAAGATACTGAACATTACATGGATCAGGATCTCTGCATACTATTACTTTCTTGGATCTGCAGCTACACGACACCAAAAAATGAAATATTTCTATAGAAGCATCTTTTAATGTTCTTTTAAACTCTTCAGGGGAAGGAAAAAATCCACCAAAAAAACCCCAAAGTAACCTTTGCTGTTTTATCTGAGATTCATATCTCGTCTTTATTGGCTCGCTGCCAATTGCTCTGAGTTTACACACTAATGAGACAACTTCAGGCTGACCACAGTCTGTGCCCAGTGTTTAGCTTCTATTTATTTCACCAGCACTGAACAGGAATTACTGACATGGGGAATTGGCATCACTATCCAAAACTCATGAGTTCATTCAATCAAAGAAGCACATATTCATCCAAAGCATCAGACCAGCTGAGCAACCTCAAATCTAGCCTATTTCCTACTATCTCTTATTTCAACTGTGACCTCAGACTCTTTTCACCCCAGCCCTTGCATCAATAAAAACCCTCCCCAAAGATACCTACAGAGAGTATTAAAGGAAATACACTTCTCCTGCATCCAAGATCCTAAAAAAACACCCCTCTTTCACCACAATTTCCATACCCAGCTGAATTAATTCTCAAACGATCAACTTAAAATAGGAAAAGCCCTCTCTGGCAGGGCAGCATCCTAGTGTAGAAACTACTTACTACATGAGGGGTATTGCTGAGGGAACCACAGAATCATCACAGCTAGATGAGACCTTCACGATCATCCACCCAGAACCACATTAATCACCCCTAACCCATACCCCCACATGACATACTAAGATGCCTCTTGAACACTTCCAGAGATGGTGACTCCATTCACTCCAATGCCTAACCATTCTTTCAGTGTATTTTTTTTTTTCTAATATCTAATCTGAACCTCTCCCAGTGCAACTTAAGGTCATTTCCTTTCATCTCTTCACTTGAGACTGGAAGAATTTAAACTTCTATTTTGTATAAAATCTAACTAACAAAAAGCCAAAAGGAGGCTGGAACAAATGGAATACGTCCTGGAATTTTTAAGCCTCATTTGATGAATAACAAAGAATTAAAAAGAACTGAAAAACATCAGCCATTGGGAACATCCCCTCTTCTCCTCAGTATTTTGCCCCTTTTATTGTCATCTCTGTGCACCCTGAATTCTCCTCCCATGTTCACTAGCTGGAGACAGCTGCCCCTGCCTCTGTTTCTTAAGTCGTTGGTGGCCTATGTGAGGAACAGTCAAAGCAGGCTGAGTCTAGGGAGTGTTAATTCGATGACAAATATGCCATGGCACAAGCCCACCAACTCCTTCCTTGCTGTAGCAATGAGGAAGATGCTCATCAGCAACAGCTGATCATGTCCCTGGTGCAGCAGAGGTTTCTGAGCCTACAGGATGGGGTACAAAGACTTAGAAAGTTCCATGTGGTTTCCATATTAGCATCATTATTGGCTGCAGTTGACTACCAACCTACAATGCTGTTAGAGCAAATTCTCCCTAAATACTTCCCTCATATTTTTAAGATTAGGCTATCACACAAGCTCTACTCCCACAGGAAACCAAACATCCAAAATGATCGTCTCTCATTTTCTGCCCGGCCCTGTGCTGCCTTTCAGTATGACTCTACATGGTACAGTCATCCTGTCATTACCTACTGCCAAGCATCCCCATCTCCCAGGGTCCCTGACCACCAGCAACACCAGTGATTCATGAAGCACTTAATCATCCATGTGGAAGAAGCTCATCTTCTGGGTCCTTCTCTGAGCTCATCACACAGAAAAAAAGGTGACAATGAACATCCTGAAAGCTGCATTCTGCAATATAGGCTAGAGAGGATGTGCTAATTTGAGAGGTTAAAAATTCAACAAGCAGGAGTGAAGGCGCAGGCAGGTGCCCTAGCCTACTGAAAAGTGAGGATTCATGTGGAGAGAGAAAGAGGACAGGAGAACCAGAGCCTAGACCCTGGACAGCCTGTTCCTGCCCACTCCTGACTGATGGATATCTTCAAATGGTGATGAAGCACTCCAGGAAGGACACAATGACACAGATCCTCTGCTGGATCTTCTGTTACCACTACCAACAAAGCACTTTGCTTCTGTTATTCCTATTTTTTGTATCTTTTTAAAGGGGGTGAAATAGTTGGGAGAGGAGATGCATTAAACAGCACAACTCCCCTAAGTCCCCAGACAACCACAGTGATTTGAGGCACCAAACCTATTTCCTGCTCTCCTTTGTGGGGTAGACAGGGCTTGTCTCTCAGTTCTACATACTGCACAAGGCAGCAAATTCAATGCTGAATCTTGTTGGTCTGGGTTTTTTTAATACAACAGGCAAAACCAATTCTTGGCAACAGCGATTTCAACATTATAAAATTCATACAAAACGAACATCAAAAGTGGAGAAACTGGAAAGCAAATGTGGCTCTTGAACACCTTGTGGCTTTGAACACTGCTGTACTTCTTGCAGTGTGCTGCTGACAAGACAAAGGGAGGAAGACACCAACCTTCCCTTTAGCTACTTGCTTCCTGGCTTTAGAAGCCAGGGATGAAGGGGAGATGGCCATTCAACCCTGGCCATTGAGTTCTTGTTTATTAGGAAACACAAAATTACCTCTCCCTGTCTGAACAATATCATTACAGATTATGAAACCTGCATAGTCCCTTCTTAAAAATGTGCTAAATTATTTTTAACAGTAGCAGCGACCATCATGGAAGTTTACACTCAGAAGTGAGACTAACTGCACATAAAAGGAACTCCTGTGTTTATCAAAAGAACAGATAAAACTCTAACTAGGAAAAACTGAATTTTCCCTTCTGCAATATAGATCAAAGGTAACATGCTTTCCTTTTACAAAAAATGCACTAATTGTTAAAAAGCTGTAATTGGTTCAGATTTTACATTGCTGCATGACTGTGAAATATAATCAGATGTCTCCCACTAAGATCTAACACCATAAATTACCTACACTGCAGAAGAGAATAAGCAAAAAATTTCATCTCATGGTTGTCAACTACTATTTCACTGTATTTTATGACGTGTGTGTATGACTCTGTTCTCCCATGGGGGGTTATGATTTGTTTTAGAAAGAGCAAAAGAATGAGGCTCTCCACACAAAAACTCTTGGCTGAAATGCAAGATGCTCTGGATTGAACACAAAGACGTCCTCGCCTGCCTCTTCCACAGCACTGCCCCCTCCCTGCACAGCAGCAGCCCCAGCACTGATGCATCGTGCCCACTCAACATGCTTCAGATCACACTTCTGCCAGGAAACTCTCTGCTATTTCTGTGTCTCATCTCGTGACATTTTAGGAAGAAATCAGAAGGAGGCTCAGCAAGCAGCATCAGAAGAGCCCGTCACGACATGTCCCAGCATCCGCGAGGAACAGGCGCCTTGCAGCACAACAGGACCCATTCCCCCGCCTCCTCCCCAGCCAACCCCTTGCTGGACATCCCTTCTCCCTCCCCCAAAAGCACAGGTCTGTGTTTTTGGGGTGCAAGAGGAGGCTGTGTGTGTGCACTCCTATGATCCCTCGAGGATACGTGCTCTGCAACAGGGGTTCCCCATGGGCACGCCTCCAGAGATGAGGCAGGACCAGCCTCTGTGATGTGACACAACACACACCCATGTCTGACAATAATGTACAGTTTACTGGATTGGATATGGACATGAGAATGCATGGAACACGCCCATCTGACAAAAAATATACATTCAGGGAGATATCTAGATATATATAGATATATAGTATACATACCTATATTTGTGTGTATTGTGTTTACAGACTACTAAATGTAAGCTGAAGTTAATCAAAACACAATCAAAACAAAATCTTCCTTCTACTTCCTTCTAATTCCTTCTCCTTCACTGCATTAAAATAATTACAAATTCATTAATTATTACTGTTATTTGAAATGAAAACATATTGATTTGCTTATAAGGATGGCAATATTGTAAACCTGGTAAAAGCTGAAATAAAAGCATTTCAAAACATATATGATGGCAGCCAGTAAAGAGGCAGCCTGCTAAAAGCTGTTAAAGCTGTTTCAAAATTAATTTAGAAATTAAAAAGTAAATTTATAAAATCATGTCTTTTTATAGTAAGTCAGAGAGGAGTTTTTTATTGGAATTGGCCTGAAAGTAATCCACAAATAAACACATTCAATAATATTTACTGAAATGATCATTTAGGAAAGTAAATACGATAGTGCCTGCGTTTGGCTGACTTCTTGGCTGTTGCAGGGAAGGCAATCAGCAGGCAGCAAATCAAACACAGCAGGGTCCCCTTCGTTTGGTTAGGGCCATAATATCTTAACCCAAAGGTCCATCCACTACTGCACAGTCAACATTTTAGATCTCTCTTTCCCTCTACTCATCTTGCACCTAAACCCACTTTAATGATACATCAACTGCAGCAACTAATGAACCTTTGTCCAGAAGGGGAAAGACTGTAACCACTTAATGAGACAGTAATACATATTAAAATCAATTTTATTCAGATTATGTATCTATTCTAGTCCTCCCTCTGAAAATAACTGAGACTGTAGGAGAAATGATCATTAGCATTTTGATAACAATCTTGCCAGCCTTCTGTTAAAACACTTTCTCTTTAAAGTAAAACTGGGATTTGTTATCTTATACAAGCAGACCACTCTAAAATTAGCAATGGCAAATTCATATTGGTTTGCATCAGATTTTAGAAAAACTTGTAAAAAAATTAATGCTAACTTGCCTGAATAATCACTCTTGTGCTTGTTGCTGTAGCAGTGGAAAGACACTCTAAGCATTGACTAAGAAGCAACCTCTTCTCATAAATACCATTTTTGTGCACAGAAAAGCACTCCTTAACCATATACAGCATTAGTTTCACTCGTCTGATAAATCATATTCCTGTTGACAGCCAACATGAAGGACAAATTTCTCCCTACCACAAATCCTTAAGGTATCTTCAAAAAAAACCCAAAAAACCCCCAGAAACAAAAAGAGGCTGAATGCTGCAAAGCAGGAAAGGGTTTTGCACATTTGTCCTATTGCCACTGCAAGCGGACAAAAATTCCTCAGCATTCCTGAGTCAAATTATATTATGCAAACACCACGGTGAAAGAAGACAGTTCCATCTCTCCCTTTTTTTAATTAGGGAATCCCCCAGCCTTCCTTCTCCTCCTGTCACCCAGTGCTGTGAATCAGACAGCTAAGTCCTCCTGTTTCCAAAACGGGACAATATGGAGACCTGCTGTAGAAACAGCTTTAAAGTGTTCACGAGGATCTGTGTCCTGCAGAAACCCCTGCCCTCGGTCAACCACATGCAAACAGACCAGTCACACCAAAAATTCCAACCACTCCGACAGGACAAGAAGCCAAACTTCAGCAGGGGCCAGACCATGTTTGAAAGTGCCAGAAACCAGTTATAAGACAAACCCAAGCAAGGTTTTCAATATTTAACCCCTCAAGAGCTTGGCCACAGATGTGAAAGTCTAAGCCCAGTGCCACGTGACAAGTCCTTCTGCTGACCCCCTGAAGAGCTCCATCAGCTCCTTTGGGCAGATATTCAACTGCCCATCACCTGAGTTTACAGGTCACCCCAGCTAACAGCAGCCAGGGAGCAGCAAGTTCTGTGGAACCAATGGAAGTTATGCTCAAAAGACTGGGCAGAAAGTATTTTTGATTCCAGATGTTTTACATTTTTCTCTCTGCTTTTGAAAACAAAATGTCTTTTTAATACCAAAAGTAATACTCTCTCCGTCTGTTCTTCCCCTATGAGCCATCTCATGTACATGTATCATTAAATTAATGTTTGTTCTTTCTAACGGAATAAAAACGTTCAAATTACATACAAAGACAATTAGATTAAATTATTAGGCACATACTCTGGGTTTTTCTTTTTAAAGCTATTCAAACAATCTTAAAGGTTTTTCAGCAATCCTCTAGCAACATAAGCAAAACTTCCCACAAAGAGGAGGTAACAAGTTTAACATTACTGCTGAGGGAGACAGTAATGGAGCCAAGTGAGTAAAACTAGCACATCAGCAACCCCCCTGCCACCACATGCAGTCAGGGAAAGGCATGGCTCAAGCTGTCAGAGGAATCCAAACCAGCAAAAGAAAGAGGCTATGGGGCTGGTATATGGGGAGAACTTATTCCCAGGCCCATCTGCATCATGCACTAGAAAGAAATTTTTCTCATTGTTTAATTTTATTTTTATTTTTCCATAATGGTCAGATCAGTAACTTTCCAGCCAAAGTACCAGGATGGTCCAAGCAAGAGGCTTCTGTCATTAGGAGCAGTTTGGTTTGCTGCAAGACTAGGGATAAATAGGTAGCTTTCAGCTGCCACTGTATTTCCCTGTCACTCCCTCCCCAGCTGCAGAAGCACAGCTGCTGTGGGAGCTGGGCAATGCCAGGGTCATGCAACTTTCTCAAAACCTGTAGTTTATCTTTGTCCAGGCACTCATGTCCTATTAGAGCTAATCTTGGGCTCTTCCCATGACAGCTCATGGCAGATTGGGAAAACCTGTTGTAAAACATCAGATTTTAACAGGACTGCATTGAACATGCTTGCAAAAATTTAGCTTGATATGTGACGAGTGAATGAAGGAAAGTTCAAACCCTGTCTACTCCCAGTAGTTTTGGTCTGTAGAAGTCACAAAGTCCCTGAACAATGAATGAATCCAGGGCTCTAGAGGTCATCAATTACAATGTTGCAATGCTTAAAGACATGAAACAGAGTGAAATATTAGTTACAATGCCTTCTGAAGCTTAAGGGAAGGCTTCTAAGAAAGAATGATCTACAACTTTGAAAACAAGTATCATCTCAGAGTTGAAGATATTTCAGGTGGGTCACTAAGGTGCAAGAGTAAACTATGGTTTCTATCTGAAATTTAAGCACTGTTTCTTAAGAGAAAGAGCATGAAATACTGAACAGAAGAGTCAAATTAAAGGGGACAGTATAAAGACAACAGTGCAAAACTCAAGAATTACCCAGATTTCAAGTTGAAATTGTAATGGGATTATTAAACTGAAATTATGAGACAGCAGACAAAAATAACTCTACAGCATAAGAAAATACCTTCTCAGAGAAAAAAATCTTCCTCAGAGAAAGAAATAAATAAAATATTGTTGTAGAACTTTATGTGGCAGCTTATTGATCATAAAGACACAGCTTCATCTAGAAAGAGCATGCGTAGCCTGCCCCTGACCTGCAAGTACAGGCAGCCAGCATTACCAGCCAGTGCCTGCAGCCTGTCTGACCTGTTGGGCACCCAGCCAGAACCAAGAGTCTGCCTGAACATGAACTGATAAGATTAGAAACAAGGAATACAGTGTACTATTACAGGCCATGCACAGCATACATTGCTGCATCCCTGTGCCGACGCTCCCTGCAAACAAAGTGCAACATCTCTGCCAAACCCCACACAACGACAGAAAACAACCATTGTAGCTTCACTGTACACAGCCAGCACTTTTCAATTTTCCCAAAACCCAGATTCTCTAGTAATAATTCTGTGTTTGTAGGGCAGTTTCCTTCGGAAGACTGAGAAGCACTCAAAGGTGGGCTAGTGCTGCTGGGGCAGGTTTTCAGCTGGGAAATGTGAAGCCCAGAAAGTTCATGCAGCTCACTAGACATCAATGACCATGTTCTGCATGTGCCTTGAAACCACAGCAGAGCTTTAGGGCAGCTGGGCAAAAACTGCCAGGCTGGAAACGTGCATGAGCTCTTTAGGGCTGAGTTGAGCAAGCCTATCCATCTGTCTTTGAGTAACCAGATACCGAACATGGAACCCTGTCATATGCTAAACGTTACCAGCGTTCATCATGAATCATTCAGAAGGGTGACGTGCAGGGATTAAACTCAGCATTCACACTTGACATCAGGAGTCATCCTACAGAGGCATGTCACACTGACACAAACTAATACAGAGGGTTTGGGGCTAATGGCACAAAGCCTTCTCCACTGTCCCACAACTTGTTTAGGTGTGACTGAGCCACTGCTGGCCACCCCAGTGCAGAAGAAAAAGTCCAATGTCAGCACTAGCACCCTTTGGTCACATCAGGTCCATCAGACATTTTTCTAGCTTGCAAGTAAAATAACATCATCACACAGAAAAAATCACATGTAAAAATACTTCATTTCTGGAAAGCATAATGGACATGAAGATGACACCTGCAAATGGCACATTTCCTGGAAAGTCTAAATGCTCAGTGAATTATGAATTTCTTCTGACACAGCCCCTCAGCAATCCCCTCTCCTATGCTCACTCAGTTCTGTGAAGACAGCTACAGCTGCTGGGGTTTTAAATACTTCTGCCTATATTTTTCACAATACCCTTTAGTATGGTGGTTAATCTCCTGTGTCAAAACACAGTTTTAGCCATCTGCCAGACAAAAAGAAAATCCTCAAGATCAGAGCCTTTGACATGTGGAACATCACTCCTTTTTGGATGGCTTTATGACAAAGTTCAAGTGCTGATCAGTGGAACTACAGCATCAGAAGCAAATAAATCAAAGAGAATGAACAAAAGTAAGGTAAGTCCCTGGGTTTATGTACATGACATACTGCTGAACAGCACTCCAGTCTGTTCAAGTCTGACCATTAAAAAGGCAAGCTGAAGACTACCCTCTGCCCAGGACAAAGCGTGTCCCCTACACAATCCTCCCCTGCTGTAATATATATAAACCTGGCATATGAACGCCAGACTCTATCAGCTTCCTCTGGTGTAAGTAACCCCGGGTGGAATCTTCACCTGATAGACAATGTAACCAAAAAGGAAAGAAACAGGGGAGCAGAGAAATACTGTGTGGTCTACTCCTTTAATCCACTGTACCCAGTCTAGGATTAGGCAGGCCTCTTAAAGAAAGCGACAGAATGCCTCTTTTGGAGAATTTCTACAGAGTACCTGAAAAGCTTATATAGCATATTAACGCTGTACCCTCTGCTTGCAAAACTTGTGTGAAGCTAGCAAATGGCAGCCTTCCTCCCGAAACAGTGAAACAGCTCTGCAAAGCTGAAACACGAGATGCATCCCATCCGTCACTTTGCTCAGGCACGCTGACACATCATTTTCCTTATGTGCACATCTTACTCTCCAGCAGTACCTACAACCCATCTGGTAACGCACCACATCCCTATCCATCACTTCGGCCATGTTCTCTCTTCTGGGAAAAAGGAGAGGCATGTTTTGTTTTACTAGCTTATTTCTTTTTCATGCAAATGTTGTTCTCAGTTTGTATTATGAGCAAACAAGCAATAAGCCTTGCACCTGGAGTGGAAGAGTCGTGGTTTGGGAGGAAATTACTAAAGACTTGCATGCACTTAGCTGGCTATTTGATCTTAAGAACTCTTGAAAAATAAATTAAGTGATAAACTGCAATAATTATTAAAAAAACCCAAACAAACAAACAAACAAAAAACCACCAAAAAAACCCACCCCAAACAAACAAGAAAACCCCACACTCAGTAAAGACGGCAGATTTACCATAATGCCTCAACAATCTAAGGGAGCCATTTACTTTGACAGAACCTGAATTCCCCAAGCAATTCAACAGTGGTAATGGAAACAGAGGAGCCAATAAATTATAACCTTGTGAGTAATGTGCCTACCATTATAAACCACTCTTAGGCTCCTGACTGTTCCCTGGGGGAGGCACACTGTTGTTGGATTTCCTTTCCTTCCTTCTTCCAGTGTGCTCTTTCAGCAGTTGGACCCTTTTATAATGTCTATTACCATACTCTGCATTTACACAGCTTTAATGTGAACATCTCAACATAAGCAGTGTCATTTAGAACAAGACTGTTGGTTTTCTACAGGCTGAAACAGAGGCATTGGGTCATACCATTATATATTGATAGAATCCCAAATATTGTATATATCCCAAATATATTAGTAGGTATGTGCCACTTCCAGATCTCTCATACTGAAGATGTGTACCACATATCTCAGAACACCTACAGTATTTCAGGAGTGTTCCTGAAGAATGGTCTTGGACAACTTTAGAAACAGAACCAGTGCCAGTTCACCCCCAGCTCACCCTCTCTTACGCTGGCTTTCAGCAGTCTGTACAGACCAAGTCTGTGACAAACTATGGGAAAATAAAGGCAGAGACCCGATACAGAAATACAAACCCCTCAGAGCTTTGCCCAAGTGATAAACAACATGTGTTGATTTCAGAACACAGCATCTATGCAAAGACGACTTCTCCAAAGTATAAGGTGCAGAAGCAAAATACAGGCAGGATAGCAACACAGAGGCTGACCCTGCTCTATCTTCAAAGGTTAATTAAAACTCTCACAAAAACAGATCCCTGGTGTGATTCCAGCATATCGGTCCAAGGATCTGGGCAAGATTGAAGTCTGATAGAAGTGACCTTGGCTCTCTGCCATTACACTTCACAATCAGCAGTTTCCTTCCTAACCAAAAAGCCCATAATTGTATGTCCTATTTCATATCCTGCATTATCTAAAATGAAAGGTAATAATTAGTAAAATAGAGTAATTTGCATTTAAGCCCCAGGCAGCATATCTACAGCAATTTCTGAAATATATATATATCACAAAGAATCACTTCTGCTTTCTTCAAGGCAGCTGAGCTGTCAAAGACCAACACAAGACAGAAAGGGATGTAATTCTGCTCTTCCATATCAGCCTCAAAAGGCTTGATTCTAGCCTGGATTGTACCATCTATTGTTTAGTACAGAGAGAGGTTCTGCACTCTTGTCTCCAGTACTGCTCAGTAATCAGCTGTATCAGCAGCTCCAAGGAGGATTATTCTCCCCTGCTGCTTTTTTTAAAAGCAGATTAGTTCAGACTTTCTTTCACTGTAATGAACCTTGTAAGGATCAAGCACATTGCATTGATTTCCAGGATAAAATTGTGTCATCAGTCAAAAGGCCAAGCAAACATTTTCACAGTCCCACTCTGTCCCAGCAGACCCACTGCCCCAGAATTACCCATTAACCCCAGCAAAGGGAAAAGAATCGCAGTTGTTAACCATAATAGACAAAACGTGATTCTCAAGTTGTGTAATCTTGTTTTCTGTCAAATTCAGATGGGTAACAACCCTCACAGAAATAGACAACAGAACTGCCAACGCTCACCTAAGTGGTATGCAATCAAAACCAGAAAATGATAAAATGCAAGTGTGTTTTTATTTACTACATGATATCTGTGATAATGGCTAGGGAAGCAACTTTTTAAAAGCCTGACAATTTGTCGGAAAATAATGAAAATTCAATTTCCTTAACAATTTGCAAATAGCTTTCTCCATCAAACATTTTCTTACATGTGCACACCACTGTAATATGCAAGTTTGACTAGGACTTAAAGATTTGATAAGCAGAGATTGTCTTTTGTTGGATGGTCACAAAAGCCTAGTGAGGGTGCAAGACCCTGCCCCAACACAAACACAATAAGTGTAACCAGCAGACCCTGCCTCCCACAAGAGACACCTGCCTGGACTTCAAACCAGACCATGGGATACTGACCTTTACCTAATGAATGTAAACTTCCCTTTCCATAATGCAGAAACTAAGAAGACAGGAGTTGTCTGCTGTGACAAAGCTACAGCACTAAGCTCAGTTGACAAACAAGCAAAAAAAGCAGAAGGCAGAACTCCATTGCCTTTTTTCTTTAAACTGGACAAGTCCTTATTAAATACCTGAAGCTCACTGAAGACTACAGCGCAATAATAAAGGATCTACTCTTTCAGAAACACTGCCTAGCACATTTCAATTCCAACTCCAGGACTGAATTTTATAGAACAATGTATGGCATTTGCCATCATTTCCTGTAGGGAAAACTTTGAAACACTAGCGCAGGTACATTCCTTTTGTTAAAAAAAAAAAAGGTAGGAAATTAATTAATTGAAACATTTACTATAGCAATACAACTTCACAAGGAAACTCTGCACTGACCTTTTCAAATCAAAAGCCTGTACACTAAACTACAGCTCAAGTGGAATTCATGAAAGATCAACGACAATTAAACATATCCAGTATACATATGACATTAAAACTGAGGTTAAGTTCACAGTTTTAAGACTGTCTCCATTCCCAAGTCTCCTGAAGAGGTCCATTAGTAAATTTTATCAGATCGCATGAAAGAGCAATACGGAACAGTGGGAGGAACTGATCTTGTCCCCTCTGAGCCAATGAAACCCTTGTCATGGACTTTAAAGGGCGCAAGATGGGGCACTCGATTGAAGAGTCCAATAAATAAATGCACACGTTGCAGTACTCGCCTTCAATAAATAACACACCTTATACATAAAAATGAAATTATGTTCCCTTGAGAAGGGAAGCTTCAGCTTCCAACCACGCTCCGTTCCGGCTATCAGCAGGGCACTGTGTGGTTGTAACCGCATCGGCAGCGCCCGGGGAGCGGAGGGGAAGATTTCGGGGTTGGAGGAACACGCCGGGCTCGGGACCGGCCGAGCGTTCCTAGAGACTTCCCCCCGCAGGCAGCGCGAGGGTGGAAGCCGGCTCCTGCCCGCACCTGACAGGCACCTGGCGCAGCACGGCACGCCGGATAAAAGCGCTTTCCAGGCACTCTGTGGTTCGTAACTCCACGTCCGGCTCTGCCACTCCGGGGGCGGCCCCGGGGCCCGTCGGTGCAGCAGCTGCCCCACGGCCGGTACAAACCCACCCAGACGGGGTGTCCCGGGGCGGTCCCGGCCGCTCTCACCGCCCGCGGCCGCCCAGAGTACTTTGAGGACATCCCCGTCCGAGCTTCCCATCGTTAGATCGGGGAAGCGGCCACAACAGCGGGCCGCAAGTGCGGGGCAGGCGCACGCCGGCGCCCGCGGGCAGACACCCTCCGCCGACCGCGGG